>OZ023239.1:10467147-10985216 GCA_964006365.1 Trididemnum miniatum
TACCAACTGCAAAGATGGACTACCGGTACTGCATACGAGCGAATGCATAATTTTCATCAAAAGAGCTGTTTTTTGCCTACAACTTTTTGTCTGGTCAGTTTAGAAAGAAAGTTCCTGTTAGCGCAGATAGGAAAGTGCTAGTTCTGCATCTTTTGAGCCCAAAGCCAGCTTTCTAGCTCAACTGGTTTTCAAGATATGGTCAAATTGGCAAGTTTGTATCGTTAGGCAGATGTGCACGGCCACTAGAGGGTGCACCAACCTAAAATTAGTTCCAATATTATTTGCTCCATATTTGGGGACAAATAAAAATACCACTTTTCAAAATTCAAAAATTTTATTTTTTCACCGCACCCTATTGTTGATGAAGCAAAAATCTTAATTTTCAGCTTATAATGCTCCTTTATGCATGGCATAGGCCTACACATCAAAATGATGCAACTTTACTTAAAGGGCCCATATGCTCCGGAAAATTGATAATACTTGGATGTATATTAAGCTCAAATGCTGTGATAATTTTTTATATTTTTTGCTGTATTTCGTAAGATATGAGCTAATGAGTCCTTAGAACAGCATGATGACTTGAGTTGGGGATCCATGCGCTCCATAAAAGTGATTACTTGAAATATATTGAGCTCAAATGCTATTTTAATTGTTTTTTAAACTTGGTTTGGCTCCATTTATTTCTTTATTCGAATATATGGGCTAATGGGCCCCTAAAACAGCCTGATTTATGGTAGGGGCCCATGCATTCTGTAAAATCGATTGTTTGGAAGTTTCTTTGCTGTATTTATTCCGTAAGAAATGGGCTAATGGGCCCCTAGAACAGCATGGTAACTTATGTTGGGGGCCCATGCGCTCCATAAAATTGATTGTTTGAAGTATATTGAGCTCAAATACTGCTTTAATTGTTTTTTAAACTTGCATTGGCTCCATTTATATCGTTAGATATGGACTAATGGGTCCCAGAGTCATTTGCCCCCTGCCCCCCCTTCTCATAGGCCCTGGAACTTAGCTTAAACTCGGTACAAATTATTGAACTCAAACTTGAACGCGCAAAATCAAGAACTTGTACTTGAACTTGGCTTCCAGATTTTTAGTGCAATCGAACATGAACATGATTAAGAATGCTTGCGAATTCACAGCCTTGTTTTTTACGCCTAGACTAGTGAATTTAATGGTTTCCTTTCTCTCTCCCTTTGATGTCAAATTTCCTGCAGAGAAGTTGAAGATGCTATTTTTAAGTGATTGGTTTGACGCGCCTCGGAATTGAATCCCGAGTTTAGTACTCCAGATGCTATCACTCCCTGCTACCTTGGTAGATTTTTTCCTATGAGTACTGCAGTGGTTACGGTACCTTAATCAGCTCAGGTGGCCGAGTGGTAATAGCGTCCGCTTCTGAAGCTGTAGACTCAGGATTGATTCTCGGAGTCGGGTCAAACCAATCACTTTAAAATTGGTATTCAGTATTTACAGCTTCCTCGCTTGATGTTCAGCATTAAAGGGACAATGTGGAGAACAAGCCGGCAAGTTTACTTGTTGTGACTGTGGGAAAAGCACTTAGCGGGCTTCCCTCATCTTGGTGTGAAAGTCAGGTGGCCGGCAACACTCCTAAGCGAGCTCGTTTTAACGCTCTGATCGCTTTTTTGTGATAAGAGGATGCGCAACTAAATACTAAATTAAAAAAAAAAGCTGAGCAAGAATTTTACTGTACAACCCATTTGGTGTCACATTATACTGATGAATGATGATCAGTTTTTAATGTTGGTACTTTCTTTTTTTTTTTGCGTTTTGCAAAAATTAATGTCATTTTCAGAAACCTCGTCAGCAATGCTGTGGAACGACTATAATCAGCAGCAGAAGAAGACAAGGGTGTTGCAACAATGAAATCTTTGATACTCGAACGCACTCGTGTGAACAGTCTAACTTGTTGGAAATAGATCGTAGTGCAGCAGCTGAAACGGAGGAAGAAGAAGAGGAAGAATAAATCGGTCAAACACCTTACCTTCTAGTTACCAAAGCTAGCTTGTTTGAATTCGCCATGCTTTTGTTTCGTTTTGGTTTATTTCTTTTTGTTTGGCAAAGTTTTACAAACATTTGTTGACCAATTCGTAATGTGATTTCTGATTCGGACAATAGTCTTAACGATTTGCGAGTTTTCCGCTACCTACCAAGGGTGAGATAAACATATCATAAACACAGCCTATTCTTAGCTCGCAGTTTTTGAATTGCAGCATGTTGAAGATGTACCGGTATGTTAAATCAGCACTTACTGGCCAGCGAAATAGTTTTGCTTTATTTATTTGTGACACAGTTTGTTGGCTGGATATTAGGTCTGGTACTTTGCTTTTGCCGAACAACTCATTCTCTTCTGTGCCTGTCCTGCGTTTATCTATTTGCAATGTGAAAACGCTTGATCTTACGCAGTTGCTTTTTTGGTGATAACGCGCGATGTTTCTTTAAAATAACTTTCAATAAAAATTTGATGGTTAGCCTACCAATCGAAAAGACCATACCATGGCATTCTCCTCTACATTGTCAAGCTAGTGTACTTATTTTTACCTGAATGCTTAAATTTTGTTTTAAATTTTTTTACATGGTGCTTAATTGGAGCAGTTTTTATTGCGTTTTAAGATTGCTGAAATATAATTTTATAAAAGTCTGCAAGGGAAAGCAGAAAATTAATTATTATTTCATCAAGATGAGACTAAAAATGTTGCTTTACCAGTATTTCAATTCGCCCATCAAAGCTTAAAATTCCAGTCTATTACAGTAGTAGCCTATATTTGGCGCATCTAGGTCGGCTAAGCTTTATTTTGTTATATATGCCCTATCCCAGCCCGTCGATCCGAGGCCGACTGAAATCGCCTCGAGCAAGTTGTTTTCATTTTTCACTTGCCTGCCGGACCGATGCAGTTGGGCCTAAAACCAACAGGCTTTCTACATTATAATGAAATTTTTGATGTCTAATCACGTTTTTCGATAATTGGGGCATCAAAAATTTGATCATGATCCCGAAAGCCCGCGAACTTTCGGCCCACTTAAAGTGGACATGTGGACAGGGCAATGGAGAACAACGCAGTGGTACTTCGATACTCCTGCTACCGCAGTGGTTCTCAAACTTTTTTTTAAATCTCGACTTTGCGGACCCCAAAGATTTTTTCTATCACTCATGTTCCTTTATTTTTAAGCATAAATTTCCGCGCAAAATCAAGTAAAGAGCAAAAAAAGGTCATCACGTCCGCAGATGTCCAATTTTCCACTCAAAATCAATCAGTGAAGAGCAAAAAACTACACGTCCGCAGATGTCCCAACCAAGCACAATTCAATGGGATGATTTATCAGAGATCTGCGACCTCTTTGCAGCGTCCCTGAAACTGCTTCGACGAACCCAAGGGGGCCGCGATCCCCAGTTTGAAAACCAATGTGCTACAGCAAAAAAGCATTGCCGTGTTGTTTAGTCTTCCTAAACGTCTATATTCGCTCCTGTATGGGCAATCGCATCGATTTGAAAGTCTGATATAAACGAGTGAAGTTGAAATATGGCGCCCAAGAAAAGCCTTTCTTTTCATGACGTAGCTTTGAACAAAAAGTGTCACCTTACCAGCCCGCTCTTGCGCTGACATCGAAGATATCGCTTCACCATATAAGGCAGAATGGGCGTAAATGAATGACGATATCTTTCAGCGCCCCATTTCTTAACAATAACTTACGCAATTAGGCCAAACACTTCAGTTTTTTTATCATCAGCAAAAAACTCGTCCACTGACAAACACTTTTACTGAAGGCCATAATTCTTTTTATTAGCCTGCCATCAAATCCGTATACGCATGATGTGGAAAGTGCTAATTTATTTAATATTATTAGAGTTTCGCGGCAACTGACACTATCACTTAGCGCAGATTCCATCATTATCTCAAGAATGAATCTATCTAGACCCAGTTTTGTCAATTTTAAAACTTGTCGCTATTCGCGGTTCTTTTCTCGTCTAGACAAAAACCATGGAATCGTTTTTCAGCAATGGTTTCTTGTTTTTCGGATTTCTAATCTGTCAATCAACGTTTGCTATTGTCCCATTTTTTTAGGGACTGATGGTGAACATACATCTTGAAAATTTTGTAGTTGCAATTCCTTTAGAAAGTTTAGATGGATGAGAATAAAAGTGGAAGTAGTTTTGTCACGCAAAATACCGTTCTTTGCATTATGGAATAGCAGAATAAAAGTTTAGCTTGATACTTATAATCACTGTTCCCTCTAAGTGTAGGTGCAAAATTTGAGAGAAATGAAAAAATGTGAGGCCAAATTTTTCCATTTTTCTTTAAGCTTGCTGACTGGAATGGTGATTTCTGGCGAATTTGAATCAAAATGTTCAATATTTTAGTGCAAAACAAAAGTTATATACTCTGCAAACTCAACTTTTAGGCAAAAATTGGATCAAACTTTCTTTAACCCAATAAATCTTTGGGCAATTTTTTTCCTTAAAATTTATGTTTGGACAAATTCGCACTTGCTAAGAACTAAGAGCGAACAGTGCTTACTGCTTATAATCCTATAAATCTTCTGTGTGGAAACTGAAAGTTCGTCAATACTCAATGCCTTTCCAATTATTCCAACATTACGCGACAATATTTCAGTGACTCAAAGACACTTGACCTAGTCTAAGTTGGCACAAGATTTTTTTGTCCTGTTTATCGAGAGTACAGGGTGGACCATAAGTCACGCACCAAAGAATTAAGTGAAGTGTGATGTGAAATAATGTACAGTCTGCGCGGCAAAATATCTTTTCCAGCGTGTACAAGCGTGTGCAACGTGTTTCTCAGTTTATTTTTTATGTTTGGTTTTAATAAAAACGTTTATTATTGTCAGAATTGTTTTAAATGCTTTGGTGCGCGACTTCTGGCGTACCCTGTACAGCGTAATGTAAGAGTATCGATGTGATTATGACATCATAAGTATTATTGTGCAGCAATTTGGTAATAGTGTAACTTAATTTTACATAATAGTTTGCAAATTTCATTGGCAGTCAGTGTAGGTCTAAAAAGCGTTTTCTCTGGTTAAGAACTTCGTTAAAAGGCAAGAGAAGAAAATGTTTTGAAAGCAAAAAGTGCTTTCATTGAGACAGGCAAAGAAATCGCGTTGTAAAAACAGTAGGTTGGCCAACAACAATTATTCTTTATAAACGCTGGCTTTGCTGACAAGATACGCTCGTAAACACGCGGAATTGTGTTGTTTAAAGAAACCAAAACTCGCTCTGGTGCAGGGTGTCCTTTTTGAAATAAAATTTTCCGCCTGGTTGAATGCCAATACATGGGCGTTCAAGAAATACTCTACAAAAGAATATAAAAAAACACGAGGAGCCTGAAAGGCATCCAATTACTAGGATCTGCTCCACTGGCTTACATAGCAGTGTCGTAACTAAGCTTGATTTCTACAAGTCTTTTGTCCTTGTTTTAAAGTCATGGATTTAGAAAACCTCGGCCTCTGTTCTGTAGTTAAGCTACCGTAATACAAAAACTTAATCATGAAGTGAGGGTAATTGATGACGATATTGCGTAAAACCCAAGTTTAAATAGTGCAACACTTCATACAAAATTATGATCACGTGATGGTTTATTTACACTGCATCACTGCAATTTACCGAACAGCAACAATAAAAGACTATTTCAAAAACGACATCGAATAGTCAAGGCAACATAGCTATTCTACTGCAGTATCAATGTATTCTAATTATTTGTTCTTTATACAACGTCAAGGTGTTCTGTAGTTATTCTATGAAAACCGAAGTACAAACTGTTCGAAAAGTGAGTAATTACGAACACTTTTACCGTACAAAATCTCATACGCGTCATCACATAAAGTTTTGTATTTAGTGTTATGTCTACCAGTTTAACGAGCAAGTCTAGAAAAAACGTAAAAATTCGACCAAATTGTAACAAAATGAATAGAGCAACGAAGTGCGATTATAATAGCTAGTTTGCAATACAAAATATTCAAATAACAAGGCAAAATAGCTCCATTTTTAAACTTTTGTCTTGAAGATTACCTGTAGTTTAGAAATTTTTTTCGTATGATTAATCCGACGATTTCCACTGAAAGGAGACCAACAAATAAGTTTAAAAAATGAGCCTACTCCACCTTTCTGTTTTGTTACAGTTACCCCTCACTATTTCAGCCATTTCTGGCATAAACCGCAGCAGTTACAAATCACAAATCACTTGAAACCTGGGTGTCAAAGTCGACCTACACCAGAACCACAAACTTTTGAAAGCGCTGTCAAAAAACTTCAATCAAAGTCGGAATCAAAACTGACAACTATTGAAAGTGTTTTCAGTAAACCCGAACCGGAACTGTATCAGATAAAATAAAGAGACCTCAAAACGCAAAACTGTAGAAGTTTTTTAAACTAACTGGTACCGAAAGCTAATCCGCAACGTCTTGAAGATATAAACTTTTTTCAGTTTGGGGAGATTTAGCAACTATGCAATAACATTATTGAAGATCAGAGGTTATGAAAAAATAAAACTCATGATTTAAAAAAGTGCCAGGAAAATAGTTAAAACAGTCTCAACTAAAAGAAAATGACACATCTAACAATTTACAAATCACAATCAACATTTTCATTTAATTACGCTCTGACCAATAGCAAGGTATTTTCGATAAAGCCACTAGTGAGTGTATTACTGTATTCCATAGAAAGTAGCTTCAAAAAATTAAAAATCGCGAGTTTACTATCGTTTCACTTGAAACAGGAAAAAAACGTCTCACTTTTTGCAAGATTCAGCCTAAATAAGTTGAGTTTGTCGCTTGTATAAATTTAGTTTAGATGTACTCAGTACCAGCAGGCTTAGACTTTGGTGGGTTGTAAGTGTACGCACGATTGTAGTTGCTGTCATCATCATCAGTGTTCCACGACGAGCAACAAAGAATTAATCCACCGAGTGTGCTGATAGCCATTGAAGCCTGAAATAAGACAACTATCTTGAGCAAAACAGATATAAAAATTTCATCAGGAAATTCAAGAATATTTAAAAAAAAATCAAATCCTCAATATACTCGCGGTATTACACCGAACGGTGTAAGGAGTGCCGAGGTTTATTACTGCGTCTTAGCAACACAGCTCCGAAGAAAACATCACTGCGGTGACGAGGCGACACCATGTTTGATTTGACCGCACAGGGAATCGAACCTCAAATCTTCCACTCCTATAGCGATGTCTTATCAACTGAGCTAATCGACCGTTAGGATAAACATAACAATAACATGCTCCTGAATGATTCTTCCATTTTGTAAACTGCGATCGCACAAGATGAGTTGAGCTTGAGTTGGGGGATAACGATCTTCGTCTACAGGGACAGATCCCGAAAAAGTTTAAAGAGGGACTAAGAATCAAGATGTTGCTTCTTTTGAGATTTTGTTCACCGAAAAGTATCAAAGTATTGATGTGTAAAAATAGAAGTGTAAAGAGCTTGTTCCCCCATAGCCCTCCTTCAAAATTTGGGAATGGTGTAACCTACTTACTGTAGTCACTCAGTCTCAAAAATAATAATTTACGACATATCAACAAACGTACCCATCCAACAAACAGAGCTTCACCATACACAAATCTCGAGTTCTGAGGGATGGCAATGTTGTAATAGTCTTGGAGGATATTGGCAGCAAACCATGAAACAGCACCTCCAATACAAGCTCCGGAGAGAACAAAAAGAACACCAGCAATAATGACCTGTGATGCATTTGTATTTTAGACAAAACTTAAAGTTCTTGCTGTAAAACACTTCTAAAAACAGCGCACTATTCTCTGAGTTAATTTTTGTAGTCAATCTTTATGATTTGTTGCTACAATGTATTTATTTTGCTTACTAGGATGGACCATGTTTTTAACGTTTGCACGGTAAGCATGCGGTGAAATTAAAGAAAAAAAGTAGACGTTATTGTAATAAAAGTTAGTAATCGTCATCATCAGCGGATACACTTTTTGTGCCTTCTAACTTTTGCTTTTTTAACATTGCTACTTTTTGTGTTGATTTTGGTGCTGGTTAGGCAAAAACAAAATTGAACCTCAATTGGGAGTAGTGGCTTAAGCAGGGGGGCTCTTCTGCGCTCCCTATAGGCCTCCTCCAATACTCGAGAAAAGTCCTTATTGCTTTGATTCTAATAAAAAATTGTACCTTACTCCTTCGAGAGCCCAAGTCAGAAAATTTGTTCGTACGTCCGTGTTCAAATTAAAGCTAAGACCTAGGCCAGCTGTAATATATTATGTTTCCATTCAGTGCACCCTCCTAGCTGTAAAATATTGTGTTTCCATTCAGTGCACCCTCGTTTCGTGTAGAAAACTAGAAATACTCTAATTCGTTGCACTTACCAGTCGGGACTTCAAGATGACGTTGTCTGAGGCCACATGGGCACACTTTTGTCCAAGAGCGCTTAGAATAACTGCCATTAAGCCAAGTGCCATGCTTACGCAAGCGCATGCTCGAGCTCCCTGGATGAAAAAAGTTGAAACAGTTGAAACCAAACCCAGCAGCATAAGTTGAGTTTATTGATTAGAAAACTTGGTTCGATTCTAAGAATGATATAGTCTAGCTCCGTGGCTGCCTGTGCAACGTATCGTCCTGCAACCAAGTAGCATTAGCAACAATGAATCATCGCGTTTGAAGGTACAGTAGGGCAGTAGGCTATTACGCCACCTGAAAACTTGTTAAAAGGGCGCAGATAATGATAAAGATATGATTTCTTGTATGAGCAACTAACAAAACGATATGGCAAATGACGCTACAACACAATACCTGTAAAGCAGGGGGTAGACCCAAGAAAAAAGAGTCGTACGCATCACATGCCCATAACCCAGTTGCTTGTCCTGTGCACCGTGTCCATAGACCGTTGTATCGACGTATAGATTCAATAACTTCGCCTGAAAAATATGTGAGGAATATTACGAGCTGATAGTAGTACCCTTTAAAACAAACTGAAGAGTTGAGAATTCTTTTGCGTGCAATAAGACTCTGATACATTGAATTCAAACTAGCAAATATTTTCCGACGAAAAATCTGCGTTTTAGAAAACAACTGACGACTTGCTGAAGTTTATTTCTCCAGCAAGAAAGCGTTTCACGCGTGGGTGAGCAAAATCAACCGCTTACGTCACTAACAGTGGCGTAGCTACGGGGGAGGGGGAGTTACAACCTCCCATTGAGCCTCAATAAATGACGTCACACTTACCCCTTTTTCTGATATTTATGTCGAAGTGCTCGATACTTTGTCATTAATAATTTGGTTTTGTAATTGTCATAATAACCGGCCGTTAGCTCAGTTGCTAAGCGCACGCTACCGGTGCGGGAGGTCTGGGGTTCGATTCCCTGGCCGGTCAAATCAGCACAGTGTCGCCAACGACTCGCCACCGTTGCGGCGTTTCTTCGGTGCTGTGTAGCCCAGGCGCTAAGCTGCGGAGATGGGCCCCGCAACTCGTTACACGCTTCGGCGTAATGCGGCGAGTATAATGAAGATTTGATTTGATTTGATTGTCATAATAACAAGAATTACGTAGCGTTGTTTCCTGAATTTTGTTTTTTGCCGTTACGCTTATGAAGCAATGACGTAATTTTATTAGCAGGGCAGTGCCGCTCCTGTACATGCAACTGCCCTCGGCCCCTCAGACCTTTTTTCAAGGCTAAACGATTTCAAGGACTCTTCAGCCAAAGGCTAAACGATTTCAAGAAAAAATGATGTACGTGCTGTAGCTCAAAAAAAAAAAAAAAACTAAATCGCTAACATTTGAATATCGTTTTACCAGTTCACAAGAAAGCATTCCTTTGACTTCCTTACAACAATCGTGCCTTCACTGCCTTCGGTATTTCTGGTATAAAACATCTCTCTTAAAATTTGAGGCCATCTTTTATTATTATACAACTAGGGGCAGATCCATGGGGGGATGTAGGGTATGCTACGTAGCCTATGCATTTTCCCACCAGCCATTTTCAACAATGTTTCGAAGGAATAAAATTTTTCCATAATTTCGAACCTCTTCATATCAATATGCCGTAGTTGCCTTAAGCACGCATAATCGAAACTGTGCGAACAAAACGCATCATATTTGGTGAAGCATTCAAATTTAGAGCCAAAAATATGACAAACTTTCTTTAAAAATTGTTCAAAAAGCACTAAAATGGTCATTCACTAAAGCGTGCTCCCGGACTCCACTAGAGTCGTTTTTGTTACTTAAGTTGTTTGAAATTAAATCTGTCGAAAACAACTACGCTTGAAAAGTGACGAAACGTGGTGCCCCCTCCATGAAAAAAAAATCTGAATGCGCCCCTGACATGAAAACATTTTCAAAGGGCTTATTTACGCCCGTTTCCAAATCTAAACGTCTTCGCATTTAGTTAACATTCAAACTGATTCAAATTACATGTACTTCACCGAAACTTCCTGGATCCGCTCCTGCATACAACGTATGGTCAAATGTGATCTTATTCTCACCCCCCCCCCCTCTCAAAATCCTGGCTACGCTAGTGGCTACGAATAACATCAAAAACTGTCTGGTCACAAAGTACTGTAACTACATAAATTGCAAGAAAATCACGTAGAAAACTTTACCCAATCAAGAAACGTTAAACCTACCTTGAATGTCATTTTTCTGCCAAGCAGGAAGAAATGTGGTAATAACAGACAGAATGAATCCGAGTAGACCAATGCAAAACCCAATTACTTGTAACCCAGTATTTACCATTTTGTTTCAGTAGTTTTCACAGCATATACGAAATCACAAAGCACAGTATAATGCTAAAAATATTTCATTCATTTAAAATTTAGTTTTTAAAAGGTTAGTGACTAAATTTGTGAGAACCCAAAGGGTAATCTGCATCTGCTCATTGTCTCTCCGATCTGTTTCAGGATTTCATCAGTTTTCTTGAGGTTAAGTACCACAAGCAAGAAAACTTCTTGAAATGAATACAGTTCGAGTTTGATGTTGCTTAGAGTCACATTACAGCAAAGGGTCTTAACCGGGGGTAAATTTACCCCCCTGGGGTAAATTTTACTTACCGAGGGGGTAAATTTTCTGAACTAAAGACTAAAGTAAACTTTAATTTTTAGTATTGAAAGAGCAGTAAAGGTACATTAGGGGTAAATTCTACTTTTTTTTTTGGCAAAGGGTAAACGAGACAAAAAAGGTTAAAAACCTCTGCATTACAGAATTATTGCTGGAACAACTACGCGAAACCCAGGCGCGTGGGTAACGTTTTCGTAACGAGAAGTAAAACTTTTGTGTGCGTGCACTGCAATGTGTCTCATAGACATTCCTCAGGCGCATGCATGTTCGAAGTAGGCTGAATAAGTTCTGACAATATGCAAGACTGCGGCTAAGTAAGAACGCTATTATTGATGAGATTGAAGAAAATGTATGAGATGGCTCGGCAATAAGCATTTTGCTTTACATGTATTAATCCTTGTGTGTTGCGTCGCGTGTCAATCTTTTTCGTTTCAAACGTTCTGGATTCTTCATATTTTCAAGCGTTTGAACAATATTGTACCGAAGAACTTTTTAAAAAAAATGGGAATGAGATGCACCCGGCCACCCTCGGTCTCGAGGAAAACCTCGGATTAAAATGAAATGATGCTATGAGCAGACTTGGACAACTAGATAATTCTAGCCATGGCCTACTAATGGAGGCCATGTTCTAGTTGTCTAATGAGACTAAATTAGAGCGAAATGCCGGTAATCTAATTTTAATTTAATTTGTGAAATGTTTTTATGCTCTAATTTTAATTCTAATCTAATTTCCGGTTTTCCCGAAAATGCTACTTTGTCTAACGGTCTTTTTGTCACCAAGCTCTGAACAAATTTTTTGAAATTGATCAAAACGGTATACTTACACTTAAATCTTTTCACCCTGACACTTTTTCTTATTTAGCTATCAGTCGCTCGAAGTAAATAAGGCTAAAATTATTTCAAGTTTCCTGATCGGTAATCGTACCCGTCTCGTCTGTTCTTTGGCCAACGCATATAATGGATGACAACATTTTTAGGTTGAAATTAAAGAAGTGGTTCTTAACTTGTCGGAGGCACCGAACTTAGCGAGCATAATACAGGCATGCACCGATCCCCCTGCTATAAAATTCAAAAACTCGGTGTAAACGAGCTTGAGCCCACAGTGAACCACGCATTTGTTGCACATGAAATATTTTTGTTCAATAAAAACCAAACCAAACATTAATTCCTCACCAAAACACTATTTACTGTAATTTAATGTCTCTCACTGCGTGGGACTATTCAAAATACAAAATGTTTTTTTGTACGTAAAATGACGTACGCTCCAAAACAGAAGGAGGCTATGACGTAGGCCAGACGCAGGCCTACGTCAAACTTACATGGCTTTGTAGGAAGAAATCGCATGCGCTTTACAAAGCAACGAGTAAAAATTGCAAAACCCGTGGAAGATGCACCCTTAAACTTCATAGGTCGGATATCCGATAACATTTCGCGCAATAAAACCGGATGGAAGTCTCATCTTGTGTAAACTCGCCTTCATGCTCTTGCAACTCGGAAACTAAGAAATGCACGGATTTACTTTTGACCTGTGTCATGCTCAATGTCAAAACTAACTGGCTCAGAAATGAATCGATGAAGCCACAAAATACACAAAGCGTAATAATTGTGTATTCTAGTAAACTTTTCTGATCTCTGCCGAACCCCTGCAGCAGCTTCATTAAACCACTTGGGCTCGATCGAACCCAGTTTAAAAACTACAGAATTAAAGAGTCTCATGTTCATCTCTTAACGAGGTTGTTGCGCTTATTGCTTCATTCTAGCAAAAATTTCAACATAAGGCCTACTGCTGAGCCGTTGTACCACAGAACCCTTCACCGCAATAAACCAGGGGTGTCCAAACTTTTTCTTTAAGGACCAAATTTGACATTGCGAAAGTGCCACGGAGTATCATCCTTTGATGGTGATTATTTTGTTGCTGTTCAAAGCCGCAGCTGCTTTCCCGATGTTTATATCATAATGTTTCTAACTTTATCTCGTCGATTAGTTTTCGTCTGTGTCGGTAAGTGTTGCTACCATCATTGTAAAAACTACAACACAAGTTGGATTAATGTGATGATGAACTTCATGCGCGCATGCGGACCAAAAATAACACAATGGCGAAGATAAACAGGAGTGGACCATATGAAAACTTATCTTGAGAACGACTTTGGACACCACTGCCATAGACCTTAACGTAAAACTGAAATGTAAAAATAAATGATATAGTTGCTTCCAAATCCATTGCCCCATAAGGTTTCAACTTTGCTTTTAAGCAAACTTCGATTCTAGAAGAGAACAAGAAACCGTGAACATCTATAAAAATACGAAAAGGCTTAGTCGAAAAAACTTACCCTTAAATTGATAATCTACAGTAGACGATGACACTAACATGTTTGAAATGCACTCCTTTCAGTTGAATTTTAAAATTAAATAATATTTTTTTTTTTTTTGAACAAGATTTTACATCTAAACCTCCTTTTCTACCGCGCTGACGACTAAATTAAACTTCCCAACAGCATTTCTTGTTGATATAGTCTCTCTTCTGTTGTTATTGCTAATGCTAAACATGACATTCCAAAAGTCATCTAGCTAAAACAGTGGTTTTCAACCTTTATGGTGGAGTGTGACCCCATGAAACATTCCAGAGACTTGAGGAACTCCTGTGGATTAATTTAACTTATTTCTTTACTTGAACCCAGCGCTAAATTATCTAAATTATAAACTTGCTGAACTCCTGGACTGTACCGGCGGAACCTTAGAGTTCCGCGGAACGTCGGTTAAAAACCACTGAGCTAGAAGACCTTGATTAGACCTGTCTTTCACGTGAAAATTATTTTCTTCGCTTTGTGATTCGGTAGC
The DNA here is from genome assembly GCA_964006365.1 of Trididemnum miniatum. Lineage (NCBI taxonomy): Eukaryota > Metazoa > Chordata > Ascidiacea > Aplousobranchia > Didemnidae > Trididemnum > Trididemnum miniatum. The sequence goes on from OZ023239.1 coordinate 10,481,029, forward strand.
TGTAGTTTTTTTATTTAAATAATTTTCATGAATTGACGTGTAAAAGTTTAGATAGCAAGAAAAATAGTTTCTCGAATTTTTTTGCCTGAAATTTTTGGTCTTAAAGTGTTATCGTTTTTTGTCAAAAATGGGGCAAGTTAGGAAACATGAAAAGTTAACTTTTCCAATTTTTTGTCGTGCTTACGTATAGTGCATTGTAGTTTCAACGTTTTCTGTTCTTGTAGTTTTTACTTTTCATTGCAATAAGATTACACAGTTTTTAAAAATTTTTTAACATTACAGGGACTCTTAGTTTTAAGTAAAAAATTGTAAAAAATTAATTTTTTTGTGAAGTGGATCTCGTAAATTTATTGGTTGTTCTTTTTGCGTTTGCTTTTGTTTTATTCTAATCTGAAAGAATTGACGATACAGCATCGTGATCTGGTTTTAATCAAACTCTGTTCACAAGTTTTAAAATATCTGGCGCCAAATTTGCTATGACGTCATTAATTTCTGATTGATGCAACAAAACTCTAGCGCCAGAGAGCTCGTTATGGATACAATGAGTAATAACATAAAAATCAAAAGCAATTAGCAGTTGTTAATTAAGTCTCACTATAAGTCTCTATCTAATATTGGTCAAAAAGGATTTCTATAACAGCGGCTGTTCTGCAATAGGCCTGCTGAAAGCTTTTATGTCGTCAAGCACTCTATATTGCATTACATTTTTCCAGTTTTTTTACATTTCGGTAAATTCGACTTCGTCCATTGCTTGAGGTAAAAGTAATGCGCATGTTATTAGCTCTCATCATACTAACTTTACATAATCACACAAACATTTTTAATTTTCACTGCACCCTGTTTCTTTCAAATGGTAGTCCCTTCTTAAACTGACCAATTAGTCGCAGGGACGTCTTTTAAAAATGTTGAAACCTAATACCCGTGACGTAACGCCTGGCTAACCAACCAAGAAGCTTCAATAAAATTGAGCAAATTTTTTCAAAAATTTATCTTCTTACAGGGTTAACAAAAGCGCTCTGCCCTGTAATTGTCGAGCTATGAACATTCTTGAACAAAAGAAAAGAAAGGACTTTTTCTCGTAGAGAAGACAACCCATGCTTGCTTGTGAGTCATTGTCAAGTCCTGTATTTCCATATCAGGTTTAAAAAAAGCACAGCCTTTTCTCCTATTTCTTAATGACAAGAGAATTGGATATTTTATGGAATTAAAACCATTTTATTAATTCTATGTATGGATAATAACCTTGTGTTTTGGAAGTAGATATTTGTGCGTAGTGTAACTCCTGCTAAAGCTTGCCTGCGTATAAGGTGTGTACACAATACAGTTTCTTCTTTTTTTTTTTCTTTATAAAACTTGCTCATGGGTCAAAAGCTCCCACCCCGAAATATGGCCCGAATTCGTGCGGCTTTTCTGAACTAAACCTCGAAACAATGCCGAGTTAAAGTAAAGCCAAACAGTCACTTGAAAAACAGAAGTTCATCTTATTAAATTTGATGCGAAGACAAACTCCGTATAGTAAGCCTACAGGGATGGCGAACCACTGACCCGCGGGTCACTAAGTGACCCATTTGTACATTTTAGTGACCCACTTGTAGTTTGGAAAATTTTACAAAAAAAATGCTAACGAACATTAACGTAGTCAAAAAAAGCTTATCTTTTCATACTGTGGCATTGAAGACGGGAAGTTTGGTATTTCTGAGGTCTAGATAATTTTTTTTGCTCTTTGCACGGATTTCGGCAAAACTTGGGTTCAAGCCCCTCGTTAATATTATTACATTCATAACCCACGTTTTTTCGGTCTACGATCTTAAATTTGGCCCACTCTTAAAAAAGTTCGCCATCCCTGATATATTAAACATTTACACAGAAAAAAATTATCATTTACGATAATTATGTGCGCATCGACTGGTTACCACCTAGTTCGTTATAGGGCTTGTTACCACGAGATACAATAACAAAAAACAATACACTTTCATACTTGCTAGGTAGAGTAGCCAACAAACGCGATGAACCAGAATCCGAAGTAACGTAAAAAATGAAAATATGCCCTGACGTTAGCTTGCAGTATTTTAGCGCTACCTCAACTGTCTTTTTATTTCTCAGGACATTAAGCTTCTTCAAAGCAATACAATAGCACTGAATTAAAGCTAGGTAATTCTTTTTGTGTCGCTTTTCTGTGAAATGCTGGTAAATGTAACCGAAGCACAAAATAACAATCCTTTTGTGAAAGCAAAACACATTAACCAAGTTACAACAACTATAGAATTTTTCTTTGTTCAATCCTCTGACCTAATGTGTGAGCTAAATACAAACAAGGTGAACATTTATTTTATCATTTCGCATGAAGCTTTTCAGTACAAACTCCCATTGAGTTAATACTTGTCACGACCGTATTATGGCCTTCAGTGACGTAGCGAGAAATTTTAGAAAGGGGGGGGGGGGGAATATGAACTACAAAAGCCATCAAAAGAGTCTGGCGTATTTCAGTCGCTCAGCAACATTTGCTCTTTTTTACTGAAAGGCAAAGTCAAAAAAAAAAGGGGGGTGGGGGTGTGGCATGGTACAATGCTTCCCCTTCTAAACACGCTCCTGACGGTCTTATATGCATTGGTTTTGGGCATCTAGTTTTTTTTAAGTTATTGAGGATGAAAGTTACAGAAACAGTTGGCAAAACTTTACATCGCTTGTTGATTATTTGCTATAATAGGTGTATAATAGTATGAGACCAGCAAATTAATTCTGGAGAAAAATAAGTTGGTAGCTGGTATGGGCTAACATTTTTATGGTCTAGGAAACTCAGTACTGCAGAGTTGTTTGCAAATGTCGGTTTGGGTTAGCTGTTCTAGATCGTGATTTCACATGGGCATATTCTTATCTTGCGATTCAATATTTCAGAAGCATACTCAAGTCAAAACAACGTTTCATTTCAAATTTTAGTTAAAAACAATCTTTCTGTCTGGGTATCCAATTTTACTACTGTTTGGCTAATTAGGTGCTCAATTTTTTTTTTGTAGATGTCTCATGTAGATTAATGTTAAAGTTCTAATATTGTTCTGTTAAGCAATGCAGTATTCAAAAGCTTTATTCGAATTGGAAATTTTGAAAACACGTCTACTGAATCAAACACTTACCGGCCTTAGGCCTACTCTTCTATGAATTTGAGACCTATTGAAATCATAGCTCCATCTTGCGAATATAATTATGGGAATATAGATTAGGCTTCTACACATTTCATAGTCAGTTGGAGCTCATACGGTATCGTATGTTTGATAGGCCTATCAACCAATTGTGTACGACCAACACTCTCCTATTTTATACCGAAGAAAAAATATTGTCTGCAGACACGGTAGGATTTAGACAATGAAAGGCCCTTGACCAGTGGTCGGCAACCTGTGGGCCGCGGCCCAACTGTGGGCTATATAGCAATTTTTTGTGGACCGTATGCCAGCTGCAAATAAAAAGTAAGCCCACACAAATAATAATAAAAACCTTCCCTTTGATGCTTCGCGCGTAAAGCAATCCAATTCTTTTTCTCCCGGCAGTACATGGCTACAAGGGCAAAACCTGTAGAACCATGCACAAAAACGGGTGCCGTGTGTCTGTATCTCTTTCATGCAATGCTCACTTTGTTTCTTCTGTTCTGTCGATGCGAGCGCGTGAGTAGTAAAAAAAGGACGCGCTTTGTACTTTCTCTGCTTTTAAAACAACGCCCCGTTTTTTCATTTTGTTGTTTGTAATCGTGTTGAATAAAGTGATGGGCACGATAAACCTTTCTGTACTAAAGCGATAACGATAATCGATAACTTCAAAAAAGCCCTGGCCCCCTGGGCGATACCGATAATCGATAAATTTCAACTTTTTAAAGCGATATCGGTAATCGATAAATTATCGCCGATAAATTTTTCCGATAAATGTTGCGGCAAATTTTTAGTGTGTTTGACGAAGTTTTTTTTTTGTTAGTCAAATTTATTGCAAAAATGTTTTTGTAGATTTTTCACGAAAAGAGAGCAGTTTACGGACTCTACCGTGGCAGCAAACAAAAAAGAGAGATTTTTTTATTGTAACAAGACTTAATGGACACCGTGTATTCATTCCATAGCGCCAACTCTCTAACTTTGAAGTTTTGAACACTGTGTGCATAAAGAATCGTTTATCGCGATAGCAAAATATTTTACAAAAGCGATATCGGTAATCGATAAATCAAAACTATTTTGAGCGATAACGATAATCGGTAATAAATTATAGCCGATAATTTATCTCGATAAATGCCCATCTCTGATTGTATATTCGTTTTGTAGTCGTGGTTTTAAATGTAGTGGGCCTTCAATAGCTATTGAAAGGGTGATCTGGGCCGCGCTAAAAAAGGTTGCCGACCATTGCCCTCGGCTATTTGATTCATGAGGAAGTAGTGATCAACGATCAGACTCATCTCTACGTAGGCCTATATAAAAGTGTTGAAGGCCGATCTCCACAGAAAAAAAGAGTCTTTGTTGTTCGTGACGAGACCCCTTGTTTCTCCGAGGCTCTCGGCTTCTGCCTGTTTTACCTATTGGTAAATCCGACTCTGCTTGCAGAACTGAATTCAACTGATATAACTTTGGTAGAGAGGAGATCTTCAATATCCAAATGGTAACAACATTATTTACAAAATTTGTAAATAAATAGTTTTACAAATTTTACAAATTTTTGCAAAATTTGTAAAACTACGTTATTTTGTAAATAATGTAAATACCGGTACATAATGTTAAATGTTCTTCGATTAAGCCTATTAGCTGTTGCTACCATTTGGATACTAAATTCAACTGATTTCATAAAAATTTCCTCTTTGTAATGCTAAGGAAATCTGTGCTTTTCAGTGAACGCTACAAAAACACACCTTGGTCCATACATTTTAGGTCTACTTGCTTGGAGAAGGATATTATATAGCAGATGATGAATCTCGTAGTAGGCTGAATATTTTTAATCACCCCAGTAGCGTATTTGCTGAGGGGGGGCATTGTGCCATGCCCTTCTCTTGACTCTGTCAGAATAAATTAACGTTGCTAAGTGACTGAAAGATGCCGAAGTATTTTGATAACTTTTGCAGTTTTAGTTGTCCTTTTTTTGAATTTCTCGCTATTCTACTCTGAGTTTCCCGCTGAATTAGTCCGCACTAGCCTTCATGGTAGCTTAAATATTAGAAAAAAAAACTCTATCTAATGCTACAGTGCAACTGGTAGAAAAACATTTTACATACGCCTGCTGCTAGGGTTTTATCTGGACGTAACGAAGCAAACGAAAGCACATTACGCAAGCCACTGTGATGTGCTAATCCCAGCACGCACAAAAGCTTTGACAGGCGCAGTTGGTTCGTTTAACATTTGCCAGATGAAGAAGAGAAATATCCCTAGTTACTGATATGAATTAATATTTTGGCAGGTAGTTTAATCAAGTCGATTGTAATTTCGACGTTACGGTCAAGAAAGCTGAGCAGAAAGTCGAAAAAAACTTCACGTATAGAACTAGCGTGTTTTTTTTGCTTGTTATGTTGGCAACTTGCTATCGAATGCCAGTGTGTCTACTGAATCTGAACCTCATGATAATGATGTTTGTCATTCCGAAGTCACTTTCCTCTTGAAAAAGTATCAAAAACCGCATTCCCGCGTTACTCCTTGCTCTTCTGAAAGTTGATACTTCATTCACCAGTAAGATTTCACATATTATTACGAACGATTTTCATTGCATGCAGTAGCACCAATCTCATAATGTCGCACAAACCAGACAAATTCAAGAAAAAACTAAAAACATTGTACCACGTAAGCACCAAGAACATTAAGATAAATCCGAAAACATAAGTGTTGAATGTGAAAAAGCAACCGATATTACAAAAACAGAAAATAATGCAAAATGTAAAAGTGACACACATAAAAATGGAATATGCGCCCACATAAGGCCGCACACTAAACCTACCGGAAATAAACGATATCAGAAACTCATTTTGTCATTTTATAGAAACTGAAAAGGTTATAAGATGCGATATTTAGTTGCGAAGTAGCAGGAAGTGGCAACCAGCCGACGCCTGGGTCTTAAGTTGGGCTTTTAAAATCAATCTGAAGAATGGGATCAAGCCACAGTTTAGTAGCCCTCTAAATTCTAGCAAAAAGGAACCTTGAGTGCAAATGGTTACTTGGCGAAGATACGCAAATGGCGTATGGTTGAAAATAAATATCACACTGATATGTTTATTTAGTAAAGGCCATTCAACATTAAAGAAATGTTATTGCAATGCAAACGGAACAAACACATACAACGTACTGTGAATAATTGTAGAACAATAAGGAGTGATTCCACTAATTAAAGCTAATGAAAATGCCAAAAAGACAGCAAGCAACCACAACAACAACCACACCAAGAGAAATAGTTAGTAAAATGGCTTTTGCAAATTACCACCTGCAACAAGCGATAATAGTGCATAACTCGAGACAGTAAGGGCGATGATCTATATAGAACTAAAAAAGCTACAATTACCCTAAAATGAAGAACTCAGCCACATTTGAATCGCATATTTTTCCGGCGTGTCGAATAATACTGTTTGAACAGGCAGATTTTCAAACTTTCTCAAACGAAATTTTCCATTGCACAAACCAGGTTTTCTTTTTTTCTCAAAACCGAGATTTCACCAGTTTGTTTGAAGACGGGAGAGATGTGGATGGCCGTAAACCTAAAGAACAAAGAAAGCAATAAAAATACATTTGCAGTCTTCCTTATAATAATCAGTGAAGCTTCAGAAATGTTCCCAAATATCAGGGTATACACTATACAAGTACAACGGCTCGCCGCCGACGAGACGTTTCTTCGGAGCAGTGTTGCCCCGGCGCTAAGCCACGCAGTTGGCCCCGCCACTCGTTACACGTTTCGGCGCAATAACGTGAGTATAACGAAGATTTGATTTTTAGGTTGCACAATGCATTGCACAGCCATCCGCAACTTTTCTCGTCCGTCACTTTTTTCATACTGTCAGACCAACGCAAAAACAGTGTCTTAATAAACACTTATGAGCAGTAATGGTGCGCAGGTACATCAACGGCCGACTACGATTGTTGCTGATTGTTTACTAAGCAATCCCTGACAATCGCGAGGGAACCGTAACGGAATAGGCACGACAATCGGCGGTAAACCGTAGAATAGGCAACAAGATCGGCGGTAAACGGGAGAATCGGCAAGAGTTGAACCGTATTTGAAATTTCATGCCGATACTACCGATCACCGCCGATTCCATTACGATTGACAGCGATTGCTGCAAATTGTCTAAAAACGTGAAGCAATCGGCCTCAAGCGCAACCACAAAGCTATGAAAGTTGACTGAAAAAATTTCGAAGAACTAACCTTGATCAGGGGTAGGTCTGCTCTCGATAATCTGATCATGATCTTTCCATCTTACATCTTGCTCTACCGACACGCTGAAAATTTGTACAGCAATTAACATTTTCGAAAACTAAGTCAGAAATTGCACCAATGCAAGGGCGAGAGACATTACTAATGTTTTAAAAAAGTTAGTTGAAATCGTTTTTAAACTTCAACCTTTTTCAGTTTCTGAACACTGTTATCGTAGAACGACCAGAACAGATGTCACATTAGAGAATAAAATTATGAATTAATACCTTAACCTTGTATTAAAATGCATTTAATTTGCAGCTACTTTTTTAAATAACTACAGTAGTTCCTGCACCACAGGTTAAGTGAAACAAGAAACAAAAAAAGTAAACTTTTACAGCCAAGCGTTGACTGATCACAGACATTTCAACGCTAAGTTTAAAAATTGGGAATGCAAATAATAGTCTCATTTCTTGATCGCTTGACCAGCCAGTTGGCGTAATGTTACACACTTTACCATCGGGGGGGGGGGGGAATTGTGAGTTTAATTTCCGGAACAGTTAAATCGGACACAGTGCGACCAACGGCTCGCCACTGCTGTAACGTTTCTTCGGAACTGTGTTGTCCAGGCGCTTAGCCACGGAGATGGGTCCATCCACCAGTTACACGCTTCGGCGTCATACCGCAAGTACACAGATTTTGATTTGATTTGCCGGATATAGCTGTACCTGGTTGAATCATTTGCATCTTCACTGAATGAAACGCATTGCTCATTTACTGCAACAGGAGTTGATGATGATGATGGCTTCACTTGTGCGAGAATGCCATTGTACACAAGTAAGTCGTCCACTAAAAGCTGAAATAATACGATCATCAATTCAGTTTCAGCATCGGTTGAGACAGAGCCATTTGGCAGCAGTCCTTATTATTTGTAATTACACAGATGTTAGTAGCACTACGAAAGTGTTATACCTAAAAAGCATAGCAAAATAATACAATAAAAAACAGAAACAATGGAATGCATAATAACGCACAAAAATACTTCAACAAAGTCAAAATTTATTATTGGACAATTTCTCATGAAATTTAGCTATAATTCTCACGTTGGTTGACTAATATTACAACATTTTTCTTGTTTAAAAATAAGAAGAAAGTTTTAAAAAACATTTGCGCAGCTTATGCTAACGTTACTAAGCTAACTCACCGCAAAATGCTTGGCCCCTCTACTAGGAGTTTTTGCATAGTTCCACAGTTTGATAGCAGATACAGTTTGGGGTGAATCAAAAACGATGTAAATGAAGTTGATCTAATGAAGAAAAAACGTATCTTAAGTACTTTCAAGTCGCATACTTGTTAAACCAAAGGCTCAACTAAACTGTTGTGCCACGGACTGTTTTCAGCAATGAACTTTTCCATCAGTTCGAGAGTTTGTTTCGCACAGGTTCGACACTGCGTCGAGTCATACTGTAAACTTTAAACGCTCAGTATTGGAATTGAAAACAAGCAAATCTAGTCTTAGAGTTATAAGAATGCAGCTGCAATACAGCGCAACTGGATATTTTAGTCGTCGTTATGTTGGTTAGTGCACATCGTTCGAGTTATAAACGCAATGAACCATGGCTGCAATCTTGTTTGGCACTTAGCAACAAGAAATGCCCACATGGTCAAATGTTTTCCAAAGACCAAAAAAGGCCGAAGCAAATTTTACACTGTGGAGACAAAGCTGAGCAGTAGTTTTTAATACACCACAAAAAACATAATATCTGAAGATTGCTCGAGTTATATGAATACGTATCTTCCAAGGCAATTATCGAAGTACGACGGATTAGGAGCATAAGTACAAACAAACACGCAACAAATTTAGTGAAGCCCAACACACTAAAACTTACATGACCAGGTAAAATAGGAGCCAACCACATATGCTGACCGTCTCTGGTATCATTAACTCCATCGACCAGTTTATCAGGGGTGCGAACGTCATCACCCCCACCTCCCAAAATATTGACACTAGATGGAAAGGCGGCAATTTCTGAAAAAAATTTTTTTTCCTGAAGAATAAATTATTAGTCAGCAAAAGAAACTAACTACCATGTCGACAGCGCCAAATGAATAAGCCATAATCACAAGATTTAAGTTCGATTTCATTAGAAACTTCGCTTTTGAGATGCATATTTTAGGTGAGCAAGTTCCAAGGGTTATCCGAAAGCAGAATTTAAAAAAGCTGATCAGTTAACGGCGAAAAAAATCATCTAGAGTATAATCTGAATTCGTTTCATGCACAGCAGGGATGTGGAAGCGGACACGGTTATAATTTAATGGAGGCGGACGCGCGAAAAGTATGCCGTTTCCGCTTACACATCATTCAAAAAAGCATACTATAAATAACTTATTGGATATTATTTCATTCCATTTATTAGATATTATTTTACAATGCCAGGGATGCCATATCTCATCATAGGCCACTACTCTTCGCCTGACTTTCAGATAGTACTAACGTAGAATCGCGTTTTCTTTCAGCTTTCTCTAAGTTTTGACATAAAGCAACTAGTTTGTCAATTGCGCTAAAAGCAATAGTTGACTCTTTTCCAATTATCATCATGCCACGAAATAAATGGAGTGCTGTGTATCAACATTTTTCCGATGAAGGGAGTAAGTTTCGCAGCAAATTTGCAGTAAAAGACTCCCAGGATTGTGACTCAATCATTCCCTTTTGCTTTTTTTGAAAATACACTTTCCTTTGGTTTTTGCAAATTAATTATCTTTAAAAAAGCATTCACAAGAGTTTGACCAAGAGCTTTCAGCGTGATGGAAAAAAAGTTATGGTTTAGGCTATAGGCTACAAACGCACTGGTAATATTTTACTAGCAAAATTTCGGTGAATCTGTTTGGAAGCGGAAGCTGTTTGCAAATATACCGCTTCCACATCCCTGATGTACAGTGTACCCATTTCTTTTTAAGCAAGCCAGGTAAACACAAAAATACAATCAAAACTGAGAAAACGGAAACAATATTTCTTTCATTACCTAGCATTGTTATTTTAGCAAACCTTTTTCAGTTAGTATAATCTTTTTTCCAGCAGCATCATAAAATTCAATTCCGTTTAATCCAACATAATACAGGTCTCCCCAAGCATCAAAAAGCTCGATTTTATAAACAACTGCGTTAAGTTGTTAAAAAAAAAATCGCGAAAAGAGTAAAACTACAAAGCAAAGCTTAAAAATTAAAGTTCTAAAAAACAAATATATAAACAAAAGGATACATCCAGTAGGCATGCAAGGTATGTCGTAGTTCTGATCATTGGATTTGGTGACGTTGATTGGTTTTCTGCAAAGAAAACTGGTTAAAAGCGGATTTGACCGATTCAAGCAAGTTTAACTTCAGCGTACGGTTTCGGTTGTAGTTGAGCTACATCCTTTTTCGTGTCAAACATAATATCTTGAGCGAAATCGTAATGTAGGTTGCCTGGTGCACGACGTAAGATGACGCAATAATCACGTAATGAAACAGAAGCGTCATCGATTTCAATTTGAATATCTTTGGCCTAAACAAAAAATATACAAAATATTCATAAGCGTTCAGGAACCATCAAGTAAACGTACATGTGTGCCATAATCACATATGGCCAAATGAATAGAGTGTCTGCCTCTAAAGAGGTAGGCTTGGGGTTTGATTCCCAGTCGGGTCAAATCAATTTTTAAAAATGGTAATCATAGCTTTCCTGCTTGACCCTCAGAAACAAAAGCGACAGTGTGGTAAGTTCATTTGTTGTGCTGTTGGGAAAAACACTTAACGGGATTTCCCCACCTAAGGAGGTAAACAGAGTACAGAGAGCTGGCAACGATTAAGTAAAGCGCGTGTGGCTGAGTACACTGCGCCATATGAAATCTCAATTCAATCAATAAACCAAACCAAACCAATAAAAATGTAGCGTGAATTTATAGAGATTGGAAATTGTAATTGTGTGAACAGTAAACTGCAACACCATATGAGCAATTGAATATTATATAGAAGAAAACCTACTTACGCCTTTATATGTGTCTTCAAAAGTCCCATTGTAATTCCAAACACGCAATCCAGTAACCTGAGTTGCCTGAACAAAATTAATTTCCAGAGTCTGCTTTTGTTTTGATGAAAAAGGCACACACCACATATGCTCATCAGATACAGTAATATTATCATCGTCCAGCAGTCTAAAAAAAATCAACTGAAAACACTGTTTGAAATGAACAGTAACTACAGTAGTTTATTTTTAGTGGCTGCAGCGAATAAAGTTTTTCTGCTTGAAATACACGCTGAGGAAGACCACGAGTTCGCAGACTTCATTTCCGCGACTTAGCACAAAGCCGTGAAAAAAACTGCTGCAGCAATGGTGAGCATCTGGCAAAATAATCAAATCTTCACTATACTTGCAGTATTGCGCCAAAGCGTGAAATACAAGGTGGGGCCTATCTCTGTGGCTTTGCGCCTTGGCAGGAGCTTCGAACTTCCGAAGAAGGGTCGTAGCGGTGGCGAGTGTTTGGCAACACCGTGTCCAATCTGAAAGGTTACAGAAGCGAACTCCAGCCTTCCGCACCGACAGCGATGTTGTCACCACCAAGTTAAGCGGTCAAACGATCAGAAAACATGAAAATTTAAAAAATTTACAATTTCTCGCAGCATTCACCTTCCAACTGTGCTGGATTTCTGCGAGGTACAATCTTTGACTGTATGAAGTGACAACGAGATTGGTTCTCCTTCGTCGCCCAACAGTTGCAAGCCAGTCAAACCTATATGCTGACTATCGCCCCAAGTCGAGAGTAAATGTAGTTTCACACCTTGCAAAATGAACAAGTAGTTTCACGGAAATTACATTTGCATAAACTTAAAAAAATTGCTTTAGTGATATCGAAATAAAAAAGGACTAAAGGAACACAGTAACAATGCAAACCAGTAGTTTTCAATCGAGATTCCGTCCGTACAGTCCATTAGTTCCCCAAGTTAAATAAATAACCGAAGTTATTTTCAAATTATATTGAATTGAAAATTCAACAGTAATTGAGGGAGACTGCGAAGTGAGCTTGCGCTCTTCGAGTCAGCAGCCACCCGTTATATATGTCAAATAAGATCGGCTCCAGTCGCGAATCGAACCCGTCACGTAAAATCTGTCACCTGCGCGCGGTACCACTAGGCCATGTCGCTGCCAGTTTACAATTTAGAGCTGGGTTCAAGTAAATTAGTAAGTCAATTAATGCGCAGGGCTCCTCTCCAGTCTTTGGAAAGCTTCAATGAGATTCCACTCCACCAAAAAGTTTGAAAACCACTGGTTTAAATTAATCCGTAACTACAACCGAATGCAAAATTAAACAGCCTCGAAGACCCTAGAATGCCCATAACCCTTACTAACATTTCGCACATAAGGTTTCATTATTTTCGTTGAGTGATCGTGTTTCGTCTGGTTGAAGAAAGTCCAGGGAATCAGCCACCTGCAACACATTAGTTACAAAAGATTCTACCTGTCTAGACTAGTCGCAAAACTGTCACAGCTTGATGAGATTTATTTAAAAGCTTTTGCCATGAACTCATCAAACTCTCTAAATCCGTGCATACGAGACCAGGCACGAAAAGACGTAGCCGAACCGCCGTCATTATACAAGTGATTTTTGAGTTTTTACCAGCAATTAAGAATACTGTGACCTTTGAATAATTTACAGTAAATTTCAGTTGTTCAAAAATTAGCGAACATGCGCAATAAATCGAAAAAATACGAACAAAATGCATGCTCTACAAAGTTTGTAAAACATGTATTTAAACGAAACATAGCCACGAAACAGTAAATAATGCATAAAAAAGTAGCCAGGATTTTAAAGCAAAGCATAGCAAAATAAACAAGATTTTTCAGCAATAGTAGATAAAAATGATAGGATTGATCCCAAAAAAAAAAAAAAAAAAAAGAGTTTGGACTTCAGATTCATTGAAGATCTCCAACATATATTTATTTTTTACTTCATTCGTTATATCCTGGTCTACAGTACTGGGTCGTTGAAACGTCTTCTTTTCCTCTACTTCCTGAGTTGTTTCAAACATATTATCATGCTCTGCTATCTTCTCCAGAATATTCTCATCCGTGGTAAAAAGAATAATCTGAACATAATCATAAAGAAGGATTACTCTATCAGTTTTCATTATAGCGCAATTTGTCAACGATATAGCCTGTTGCTATCAGTAAGAAACACCCCAGGCAATTTCAAACTCTCGTTAAATAATCAAGTTCAAATCATAAATATCTTCATTATACTCGCGGTATTACGCCGAAGCGTGTAAAGAGTGGCGAGGCCCATCTCCGCGGCTAAGCGTCTGGGCAACACAGCTCCGAAGAGACGTCGCAACGGTGGCGAGCCGGGATTTGAAGCGAGGACCTCCCGCACCGATAATGTGTGCTTACTGCTTAACAACTGAGCTAACCAGCCGGTAATCATGTAAAAGATAAAAAAAAAAGCGAAACATCTTTTAGACGTTCATTTTTAACTAAAAGAAATTGTGAATGTTATTGCATGAGAACTCACATCACCGAAGTTGCTTTCCGGATCAACTGATCCCGATGCTTTCCGAATTTCTCCGGAAAATATTGCGGTCTCATCGAGCGATATAGTCAATGCTCTCGCTCCTCTATCCGAGTGAATGCGAGATTTGTTGTAATTCTACGAATAAAACTTCGTCAATGTTTCGAGAAAATAGCAATCATGAGTTAAATTATTTACTTCACCCTGGAATAATCCAACTCTAACCTACACTAAACCAGGATGTTGAAGACTTATCTCGCGGCTCTTAATTAGGACTTCTCCCCCCCCCCCAAAAAAAACAGGTTCTCATTCAAAAATAAGCCCAAAAAGTGATTCTTCAACCCAAAGCTGTGACAGCGCCAGAAAAGCAATGCCAAAAAAGCAAATTTTCTCCGGACCTATGTTAAGTATAATATTTTTGTCAATTAAACTTATTCAACTTGTGAAAGAAATTACAAAGCTACCTAACAACATTTGAACCAATGCTTACCCAAATTCTTATCATTGCAATTTTAACCGGTTCAGTAAAACTTATGTAAATGAAATGGGGTTTCCCCTCACTATAGAGAGTCAGCCACATATTGACGTCATCACAAGTTCGATTGATTCCATTGAGCAAGTTCTCGATTACCCGTGGGTCATTTTTGTTTTCAGGCAACGCATTGAGCCCAGATGGAAGAGCTGAAATCTGAAAAAATACGCTTTTTGTGACGTTTTGTTAGACAGAAGTTTTGCTAATTGTACGTGACACTTGAGAATAAATAGCTGTAGAAAGGCCATGGTAACTGGATGTGTTGGACGTTTTACCTGCGCTTCAGATACTAAACGCTCTTAAATACCCCGTTTAACCGATTTCTTGCCTCAAAGTTCTTATGCAGGGGTTTTACCAAATACATTTCGTTGCAAAAATTAAGCATGACGTTACGAATATCGAAAACCCAGAAGTTAACGCAATTATTGTGATTAATTAAAGTTGACAAAACCATTTTTCTTTTTGAACCGGTGGGTTAGCCAAGGGTGGAAACCCAAACCTAAACTTAAACCTGAAAACCTTGTTTCGAAGGAAATGTTGGAAACCCAAACCGGAACTGCTACCTACTTAGCCAAATTTTTGAAAACCTAAACTTCAACCTAAATCGTTTTTTCTTGAAACGTCAAAACCGAAACTGAAACTAAAACCTGTTCAAAATTTTCCAAAGTTTTGGGTTTTAATAATTGTCATTACTCGGAATTATACCCAAGTCGACAACTTCTGAAGCAATTGCTCTCCTCACTCGGTCATCTGAGCTGCTACTTATCATTGTAATAACACAAAAACGCCAAGAAGTAAAGCATTTGAATAATCCGTATTCAAAATAAGATAACTTTCTTGAATGAAACTTAAACCGAAACTGAAACCCAGAAACCGAAGCTGTGCGTAAGCAAAACTGAAACCGAAACTGGAACCTATTTTTCAACAGCCGCGAAACCAAACCAAAACTGAAACCTGATATCTGGGTTTTAACACACCGAAACTGACACCCTTACGTCAAGTAGTCAGGTTTCCACCCTTGGGGTTAGCTCAGTTGTTACGCACACGCTGTCGGTGCGGGAAGGCTTAGGTTCGATTCCCGAGCCGTTCAAATCGAACAGTGTCGCCAAAAGCTCGCCATCGCTGCGATGTTTCTTCGGAGCTGTGTTGCCTAGGTGCTTAGCCGCGGAACAGGCCACGCCACTCGTTATATGCTTCGGCGTAATGCAGCAAGTATAGTGAAGATTTGACTGTAAACCACAAAATCCCTTGAATTCCAAAAATTCTTACAGCAGCGATTGGTACAAGCTTTCCGTCGACTGAATAAATTTCAATTCCATTGAGACCAACGTAAAATATATCTCCCCAGGTACTGTGAATGTTGATCGTCAATTTCGTACCAATGGGTAAATTAGGAATCTCAAACTCTTTATCTTTTAAGCCATTTTTCTGCAAAAAAAGATAGATTAAGCATTTAAGTACGAAATGCCGATTAAATTAAAGCTCCTACTTGACCGTCGTCCAAGAAAACATGCTCCTTTGATTGCGTTTCCGAAATAGATCTGAGCGTCACATCATCTAAAGCATACACATGATACGCACTGTCAAACTGTATGAAAACTTCCCGTGAAATGATCATCAATTTCTCATTACTTCATTTGGTGACAGCATGAATTGATTATATAAATGCTTACACGAAAAGCAGACACGGTGTAAAAAATGACGCAATACAGCTGAAAATATAAGCAGCTTTAGCAGCTAATTTTAAAATTTCCTATAATCCTCGCAATTTCGTGGCGTGTGACTTCATGTAAATAAAGTGACATGAAAAATAAAAAAAAAATGTAGAGGATTATCATCCAGGTCCAGGCATAAAAAAACATTTATTTCACGCGTTCACCGTGAAATGTTGAAAAATATGAAACAATAAGTGAATGCAGACAAATGATGTACCGGTAAATATAAAGGGCAATTACGAAAAAATCACTGACTTTTACTAAAATATGAAGAACCGTTTCCCGCTTTAGTTGTATTGAGCCTTCCCAAATGCGATGAGTTAAACAACTCCAGTGACTTCCAGCTTTCTTCTAACCAGTTTTTTCTCTGCAATTACAAAGCAACAGGCAAATAATGAGAGAAAATCATCGATCATAAAATTTTCGATTTGATTATTTTAAGAAACAATTTAATACATTAATTTCATAGCAAGTATACAAAAGCGTTTGATTCACGGTTGAAGCCAATCGCATTTAACGTATACCAGAACGCTTTAAACTCGAAGAAAAAAAGCACACTTTAAAGTCTCCCAATTATTATCGAATTTTCAGTGCAATAATTCGAAATTAATCACGTTACTTTACACTGTGCGGAATATATTTTTACATTAGCATACATAATACATTTTTCTCTTATAGACATAAATATAAATTGACTGACCAGGATACACAAAGCTATTGATGTACATACTTTTGATTTTGCAGTCACTTTGCCAATATCTTTCGTAGTTAAACCTTCAGCGGATGATTTTTGAGTCAGTTTTTTCCCCTTTTCTGCCATGTGCAGACTCTGTTATCTTCTCATTGTGTTGAAAATTCAAGAAATCAACTACAGCCTGCAAAAGTACAACCATATTTCATTAACTGCGCACATGCCAGTGAAAAATTGACACCTACACAAAACTATGGTAACTAGCTTCACACTGGTTAGCCAAAGCTGTGGTTTGCAAGAACAGATATCAACATAAATCAGTTCTCCACCAACAAATGAAGCGACAATACGTTAAAAATAATAACTACTTACTAACTGTCGTTACTGCCAAACGATCAAAGCGCTACAGTCAGCATAGCAACAGAGAATATTTGTGTATGGTACAACTAGCTATATATTCTAAATACATAAAAAATCAAATCAAATCTTCGTTATATTCGCGTAGAAACGCCGAAGCGCGGAACGAGTGGCGGGGTTATTCTCCGTGGCTTAGCGCCAAAGCAACACAGCTCCGAAGAAAAACGTCGCAGCCAGAACGCGCCGTTGTCGACAATGAGTTAATCAATAGCCCTGAAAATTTCACAACTTTTCAAACAAAACTTTCAGCTAAAATACAATAAATACTTTTACCACCTTACCTTTACTTTAGCAAGAATTATTCTGCAAAGATTAATTCATAAAATCGTCAAAGCTAAGGCCTAACAGTCTATATATAACAAGCTCATTCAATTAATCTAAAAAAACAGTGAAAAAGCAAAGCAAAGCGAAGATATGCAGCAATGACCCAAATCAAAAAGACAAGTTTGATATTTTTACTTAATGTTAGCGATCCAGAAAACTTAAAACTGCTACAACAAACACAGGCAGGTCAAGCTAATACACAATGATATAAAGCAAGTCAGCAATTAACTTCCCAAAATGGGTAGGATTTGCCAAAAGGGGCATTCTAAAGTAAGGTGAAGTGTATTTCTGCATTAAAATATACTACACGACTTATGAAAGTGGCTTAAGTTGCAAATGTATTCGTCAACCTACGGCATCTGTGTAGCTTTCTGACAAAACCAATTGCACTTAAAGCAGTTTTGAACTCCTACCTTGTGGTTTCAATAACACCTGAATCACTAGACCACGGTGAAAATCTTCAACATGTAAATCATAATACATACGACAAAGTGTCAAAAAATATTTTTACAACGCTACATATTCCAACACGATCGTGATAGCGGCAAAACATTGTGAGGCAGCTTATGACACGAAGTAGCTTCATGAAAAATAATGACCAAAGTGGTCGAAATAGCTAAACTCATTGCTGTGAACTAAAATAAAAGGTACAAAACGAAATGCACATGAAAACGAGAGAATGATCAAACCAATCGGATGGCCGTGTGAACAAAAGGTCTACATCTGGAAAGAGAGCTTGACTTCGAGTTGCATCAAACCAAAGTATTCGCAGCCTCTCTGCTAAAATTTAATTACTGAAGGAGTAATTTCAAAACAAGCCGATAAGTTTGCATGCTGTGTCATCAAAAACGTATTTCAAGAGCCTTCTATCTTTGGGTGGTGGCAGAGCAGGTATAAAAATACATACCGGTATCACATTTCGATTTACACCCAACTGAGAAGCACCGTCTTAAAACTAACCAAACACCAAAACACAATAAGTCTACTTTTAAACAAACGTTTTACTTCTTCGCATGATAGCACAGGTGATTAAGACATTTTATTCAAAAATGTCTTCCTTTAACTGCTATAGCACCAAATCATTCAGGAGGAACTGGCACAATTAAATTTTCGTTTATTCCCAATGGATTATATATTGATCCTTTACACAGTTGATTAGTTATCTCTTCTTGATCGTCTTCTGGAGGCTGATCTTCCGCTTTGTTCAGGCAAAGAAATATTTTGCGTAAATTTAACCTCAAATCACCATCATCTAGGGACTTGATTTGTTCCATCAGTGACTGTATGCAATCTTCTACAAGAAGAGAGTCAATAGGAGATAGCTCAGGCAGAGGAGCTCCTGATACAGCGCAAGCTAAGTATTTATACACAGAAGAATAATTGGGTTCGGGAAAATCTTTTGTTTCATCATCCACGCTTTTCTCTTGCTTAGGTACAGGAATAGGTTCTTCAATTGCAACCATAAGAGCTGATTTCAATTGTTGTTTCAAATGTTTATTTGGTACCGTCAGTGCTCGAATCATTTCCAGCCATTTGTCTATAGGTTCATCAGTACGCGTCTTCTGGAAGTGACGAACGTGATGTAATATAAGCTGTTGTATCTTACGCTCACTAATGATCATTGGTGTTCTTGCATCAAGCTTTGGTTTTATAAGCTTAACTACCTCGTTAATTGCCTCAACATCATTGCCAAAACACAGGTTTTCGTCAGTTTGAATCATCTCCTGCAAAACATTCACAAGCTCATATTTTTCAAGATATTCCCACGCATCCGAGCGAAGATATTTTCTTTCGCCTGACTTTTTTACTTCCGAATTACTGCTGCCAATTTTTCGCTTTCTAATGTTGATTTTTGATGCAACTTTGTTAGCACCATCTTTAGAAGTAGATGGCATCATTTTTTATAATTTTGTCATGTAAATCACACCTCTAACAAATTTTCGGCACCAATTGGTAATTTTGGCAAGCTATCACTTGGTGTAATACCACTTTGAGAATGGTAGTAATGTAAAACGTAATGAATAAAACACGGTACACCAGAAACTAAGAAAATATACAAGACAAATGGAGTTTTTGGTGAACTTCCAATTGGCCAAAACCAAAGTCCTCTTCTCAAACTATCTCTCAGCTGATGAGAACACCAGGCAACAACAATCAAATATGGACTGTCCAATAAAATTTGACGCAAAACGCTGTCAGGTTTCAGCAGCCAGAAGTTTCCACAAAGATTAATGAACAATCGACTAGTCAATCCAGCAAGCAAGGCAATAACAGGAATTGCAACAACAGCATGAAATATAGGTCTATATGGTAATGACAAAGCTGCCTAAAAACAAAAAAGAAATTTGCTTTAAAAACAAGGCATTGAAGACATGCACATAAGACTTCACAACTCAAATGGCCGAGTGGTAAGAGCGTCTGGCTCTGACGCTGTAGACTTGGGTTTGATCCGAGTCGGGTCAAACCAATAACTTTAAAATTAGCATTCACAGCTTCCCTGCTTGACGTTCAGCATTGAAGAAACAGTGTACAGAATAAACCGGCAAGTTTGCTTGTTGTACCATTGGGAAAGGCACTTAGCGGTATTCCCCCATTTTGGTGTGGCAGGCAGTAAGCCAGTAACTCCTACACAAGCTCGTTATAGCGCTTTGGTCGCTTTCTTGTGATAGGAGGATAGGCCTATGCTACTAAATACTAAATATATTTACCTTAACAGAGAAGCTTTTGGCTGCCAAAAAATGATCGACGTCAATTAAGCTAGATAAAAGTCCACAGGCAAGAACTTCAAGCAAAGGTTTTTGGTAAATGACAAACCAGCATAAGGCACCTATTATAATAGGTCAATAACAAGATAAATATCTAGAGCACTGGACCAGTCTTTATGATCACAACACTGCTGCATCAAATCCCTTGTTTGTTTCTTTACATGACGTTAGTGTCATGCTAGTATGACGCCATTAGCATTAACTTGAAACGTAAAAATTAGAGGTACATATAAACCGCATTAGAGTACACTTAAAAATGAAAAGGTTGGGATATATAAGTTTAAAAACCTTAAGTTAATGTAACTTTGGGGTTGGTGTGCATAAGAGGTGTTAAACAATCTGGTCAGTGCCCTACCTGCGAAGATGCTGCCCAAAAAATTAGCAAAATCCTAATCTGAATGTGTTCATGACTTAAAAAAATCAACCAAGCTGTTTTGTGTTAACAAATTACAGTTCTTCACTTACCAATGTACACATGCTATGAATGAAAACAAACTCTTGATATGAATTATCATACTTGAATATATCCTTTTATTGCTTACTATGAGGAAGCAACAAAGGAACAACTCTTAACAACTAAAATTTTCGGGGGCTCTTTGTCTTTAAATGGCTTTGTAATACAATGGATTGTTTACTTTAAAGCTGATGCTGACAGGAATACATTTCGACTTTTCAAAGGGTATTATACATTAGGTTATATTTTTTATTATATACTTGATGTGAATAATTTGGGCCATAATTAGGGGCTGCGCCAATTAGAAGAGCAACAAAAAAAAAATCCACACGTATAGGCTACCCAGGGTTAAAATTTCGTGCTTCTGTGCTTATTTTGGAATTTGCAGCGGAAAAAACAGGACTCTATGGATGTGAAGACCTTTTTTCGGGTCTTTACTGATTTTTGGTGAAAAAACAGGACTCTATGGAAGTGAAGACCGTTTTTTTGGTCTTTACTGATTCGGGGGGTACACGAGCAAATCCATAAATTGTCCAAGGGTACAGATGAATAGAAAGTTTGGAAAACCCTGATTTAGTTTTAGTTTATTTTCAAAAACTGAAAAATGAATCTCAGTCCAGGCTCATCGATAATTACACACTGGATAGAGTAAAGGGCAATACAGTCAACACAGAACAATCAAACCTGTGATTGAATGAATCAAAGAATCCAACAGCGCATTTACAAAATAATTTCCAGGTGGAACATTTACAATACTATACTCAGAAAATACACAAAAACTAATTAAACTAAATAATCTTAACCACAATAACATGCCACAATCTGCTGATCTGTACCTGTATACATACACCAGTCACTAGAGATAAAATTGTCTATTTACTACTGATACTGAGTAGTAGTCTAGTTGATATTTATTTGAGCAATAACACTAACACAGGGGTGTCCACCTCAAACTCGCCAACCGCCAATTTTTGTTTCATAATTTCTTCGTGTGCCAACGCTTGGTAAACTATTATTAATTTAATAATTTTTTCTATTTTTAAAACCGTGTTGCTTACAAAGAGCATTCACAAAAATAGAAAAAAACAGTTATGCTATAATACAGTAGTTTGATTTTTATCAACAACACGATAAATGAAAGCTCTTTCTTGCAACCATTTGTTCTGCGCCAACTAGCTAGTTTAACAGCACAATGGCAATAAGCATTATTACATCTAATAAGTGTCAGTCTGTTAGCTGACTTCACAATTAAGATTTATTAAGTTTCATAACAAAAAATCCCTGTTCATACAGGTTTGTGCTTCTAAATTAAGCTAACGAAAAGTGAGCATTCTTCAAAACAACTGAAAATGTTTCTTCCTGCAACTGAAAATAAAACTAAATATAATGCAGAAGCAATCTAGAAAATGCGTGCAAGCTTTCAAGCAGGTTAACCTTTATTAAGCTTTTGTAATTCAAATTTTTTCGCATGAAAATATTTTATTTAGGACAAAACATTTGCAGCCCACCTGAAGGACCATCGGGCCACGGCCCATTACCTAAGAAGAGCTGTTTTACAGTAGATCATAATATTTTGCAGCTGACACAAAACTAATCTGTGGTCTAGCAGATATCTAAGTTTCATACCTCAAACGTCTTGAATCAGGAAAGACGGGCAAAAACTGTGAAAATCAGAAACTAGTTTTATCAGTACGATACTGCAACAATATTACGATATAAACTAAGCTATATCTGTATATAACAATACTTAAAATTGCACTGCAACATGTTTATGAAATATGGCAAGAGCTCGCATGCCACTTTCAATGTTGTCACGTGCCAAGTGTTGGACACCCCTGCACTAACATGTGAAAAAAGGAAGTGTCTCCTTCACAGGAATTCGGCTTCCCTACTTTGATTTTCAAACTTCGAGAATTGTCTTTGGCTACCAAACCATGCTTGTTGCACTAGAAGAACCGGAAAATGGTTACCAAAGTTTGAAAATCTAAGTAGGCCTAGGGGAGTCAGATACGATTACCGAAGTTTTAAACTCAAAGTATGAATACTGAAGTAGGGGAAGTGAGGAACCAAAAGCACGGTTTCGATAGTTTGAAAATCAAAGTAGGGAACCAAAAGCACGATTACTGGTATGTTTGGGGTTAGACTAGGTCCTACCGGTAACTCGGGTAGGCTAACCCCAACTAATACCAGTAACTCACTAGCACCCCTACAGCCTAGCAGTCCTTGTGCTCATGATATATCAGATACATTCACCTGTTACACACTGTACAGTATAAGACTGAATATGCAGCTTAATTCAAACAAGCTCCAGTAGTTGTTAGGTACTGGCACCACAAAGGTTACCAGTAATTTTTTGGCAGTGGCTATTTGTACAGGCCCATACAATTAACGCTAAATGGATGGAGTTATTTCTACGTGAGAGTTGATCATTGCACGTAACTTACCGGTACCTTCTTATTCTAGTCTAGTCTATTATTTTCACCAACTCGATCTAGTTGACCACCCGTCACGAATCACGATGAAAATCAAACCGAGCCACAAGAATCAAACTGAAGCCGAAGCGAGAATCACACCCAAAACTAGATCAGAGCTTCCCTACTAATGCTGCACTCTTAAGTCATTGAACTGTAGAGAAGTCATGGCAATTTAGCAAATAATCAGATAATGGCGTTTATAAACCCGGACGCTTATTACGGTCTACTGGTTATACGACTCTCACGTATAAATAACTCCGGATGCTACTTGTATGATCCCGGATCACGAACAAATAGCCACTGCCTAATTTTTTTGTAGTTTATAAATCTGGAGGGGTGATTGTAAATCCATTGTATTACATTCTAAAGCAGTGGTTCTCAACCTTTTATATTCAGCTACCCCTGACCCACTTTGCAATCCGACAAAACAAAATTACCCACTTTCAATATTACGAGTCATCAAACACACATAAATGCAATTGCGCGTCAGGTGAACTGATGAAAAGCAAAAAAACGCAGATGTCCAAATTTCCGCCCAATATCTAGTGAAGAGCAAAAAAAAAGAAAAAGCAAGCTCATAGGTGTCCAAATCGTGACCCCCAGGTTAAGAAACACTGGTTTATGACTAGGGATGAGCCGAGTACTCGGCTGAGTACTAAGGCGTATACTCAAACTCGGCCGAGTATATTAATTGATACTAGGCCGAGTACCGTCAACCGGGGTGACTTTGTTCAATATGGACACTTTTTGTTTTACAGTTTTGAACCTGCAAGTTGAGGTGACTTAGTTCATATTCTAGGTTTTCAAGGAGTTTAGCGGAAATATGCGGATAATTTTTTCAAAGGGAATGGATAAAAAATTCATTTTATGTGTAAATTTATTTTGCTTTCAAGTGCAGTGGAAATTTCTAAAAAAATTTAAAGCAACATTCCTAATCCAAAAAAAACACGAATCGTGGGAAAGCTGGACAGGGCCGGCGCCAAGAGAGGGGTCTAGGGGGCCTGTCCCCCCAATCGGAATGCTTGCCCCCCCAATCAACAAGCTTACTCTTTTGAAAACAGTGGCTTTTGTGCTTAATTTTAAACTTTGCCCCCCCCATCTGATAACCGCTTGGCCCCGTTACTAATTTAATACTAATAAATGGCAACACTTAAAAGTTTTAGTCAGCGATCTGCCACAGTGTGTTTGGTTAAGCAGTTAATTAAGTCATTTTTAAGTGTGGTCTAAACGCTGCTTATGATAATTGATATAGGGGGTAACGTCTAGTATCAGCCCCAGGTTAAACCAAACCTAATCCTAACCAAACCTAACCCTAACTGAACCTGGGGGCTGATATTAGACGTTACCCAGTTAGGTTAAGGTTGGCAGAGAGAAAAAGCGTGTGGGCCGATAGACATGACCCCTATATCTGTATATAAGTGTAAAACTAAAACTGAACAAAGTCACCCCGGTTGACGGTATTAAAGCATTGTCATTTTGACCTTTTTTTTGCTCTGTAGCCGAATTTCAGTGGAAATTAGGACTTCTACGGATGTGACGACCTTTCATTTTTTGCTCTTCACTTGATTTTGAGTTTAATTCTTGACGTCGTACCGGTAGATACTCGGACTCGGCCGAGTAATGTCGTAAATACTCGTTACTCGGCGAGTCCGAGTAATTCTCCTTGAGGCACATTCCTATTTATGACCTATCGTAAACTGTTGTGTTCCAAAACTTCAAGTTACCCACCTGAAATCCTCAAATTCCCCACTAGTGGGTAATTAGGCCTACCCACAGGTTAAGAACCTCTCTTCTAAGGAATGAGTGTAGCTTATACCGGGGTGTGGTTGATGAACTGCGCTTTCAGATGAGGGTTTCAAGTAGTCGGAGAAACGATTCTGCTGCTGTGAAACTCAAACTACCGGTACCAAAACCTAAAGTTATGCTCACTGCCAAATATGGCAAAATTCTCGGTTCCTGTAGTTCAAACATAGTCCGGTTCAAAAATCATAGTTGCGTTACCGTTTCCTGGTGAAATAGAAGCTTCCGTGAAAAAAAACACAAAAATTAACAATAAACTGTAAATAGGCTAAAATAATGCAGAATGAGTAGGGCCTGTATAAATGAAAACAAAAAGAACCAGATGGCAGCTGCAAGCACCCGCTTATGGCTTCCCGATCAAGCTTTCTAAGGACCCAAACGTCTAAAGTAACAGTAGAGTGACTTCGCTCTTACAACTTAAAAAAGTAATAAAATCGTGCAAAATATAGGTGGGCATTATCACACATGAAGTAAGTTTAATTTCCTGCAGCCTGTGCTCCATAAACTTAATAATATTGTAACGACTTCTTACATTTGTGTAATACAGTGATCGAAATCTCAATAACACTATTATCCTTGAATTTTTTCACGTGTACAGTGATAATGCTGCACAAAAAATCAAATCTTCATTATACTCGCCGTATTACGCCGATGAAGCGTGTAACGAGTGGCAGGGCCCATCTCCGCGGCGCAGCGCCTGGGCTACACAGCTCCGAAGAAACGTCGCAACGACGGCGAGCCGTTGGCGACACTGTGACGATTTGACCGACCCGGCAATCGAACCTCAGACCTCCCGCACCGATAGGTTGCGCTTAGCAACTGAGCTAATCGGCCGGTACAATGCTACACAAGTCTGCAGCAAAATCATCTTGCTTGTCTGACATTTCAAACAAGTTGGCAAATCTTGCAGTAAATTCAAACAAAAAACGCAATGATTCTTGAAGGATTTGTGCAGCTGCAAGGACGACTGCACTCACACAAAAAGAAATTAAATCATCGAGCTTGTGTTCGATTCTAAGTGCAAGAAATCGCGGCATAAAACTCACTTTTAAAGCAGCGATTACAGTGCTTAATAATCTGCGCAAAAATTAATGGCTGCAATATTTCGCATAAGACTTCGCTCAAGGTATTGCACATAAATCAATTAAGGTCAATAAGGAACCACTTGTTGATAGTTGAAACTTAAAAGTTACAACTTAATACTTACTTATGAATGGCAACTTTTTAGCAACTTAAAAAGTAAAGCGACTGATAAACCAAGATTGCTCGCATTAAATAAAAGTGCTGTGACTACTTCAACGAAAACTTTGACACTCAAGTTACAGCCAAACAGTTTTGAATTTGTCCAGTTACCCAATTGCATAAGGCGTGAATGAAATAAAACAAACAAGTGCTGATTACAACGAACTTCGCAAAACCACAAGCCTGGTGATCTGAGAGCGGACTATGCTAGCTATTGCTTTAACAAACTCTTCGCCGCAATGCGAAGACAGTTTCAATGCGAGGAATCCGCGAAGCTAAGTCATGAGTCCAATGCACCAACCACTTGGCCAACTCCCATGTGCCCCTTATTGCTGCTAAAATGTCAGTTTAAACACAAACTCATACGGCTCACTCACGAATGAAAAAGTTTTAAGCTAAACTAGCTGAAAAACATGTTTCCCTACTGCCATCTAACGGATAAGAAAATTTGCTTGAATTTTTTGAGGTTTCCTGAAATTTCACGTTTTTTACGTTTGACTCCAAGTCAGGTGCTCTGGGGTAACCCCTCATTATATTAATATGTTTGTTACCCACATTGAGGTTAATATCTTCCGATAATTTGAAGGTCCTAGCTGTTGGGATTTAACAGTTATGAGCTTGTGAATATTTTCCTATTTTTGACCTTCGACCCCAAACCACTTGACCGCCACCCCCCGAAAGTTGTGAGACACAAGTTTACGTCGAGGTCTATCATCTCTGAACATTTCAAGCCTCTAGCATCAGCGGTTCCAAAATCTTAGACTAAGCAATATTGGCAACAATTATCGGTTTTTTGACCTTTGACCCCGAGTCACGTGACATAGAGCGTTTATAGTTGATACACTGCAAGAACATATTAAGACACACCAACTCTATAAATTTCAGGTTCTTATGTGTTTTCAAGCACTAGGTATAAGCCAAACAACATGTTTGCTTATTTGATCTTTGACCCCAAGTGACGTCACGCAAAACTAATCATTGTTGGTCCTTTTGTACCCTCGTTGAGATGCATCTGCTCCGTAAATTTGAAGGTCCTACCAGTAGCCATTCACAAGTTAGTAGCACTTGATCAGATTTTTTGTCATTTGATTTAATTGACGTTTGACCTTTAACCTATTGACCGCCACTCCTCAAAAGTTGTTAGGCACAAGTTCACATGAAGGTCTATCATCCCTGAAACTTTTAAGTCTCTAGCATCAGCGGTTTAAAAGCCTTAGGCTGCACAAAAACTGCTGAGATTCGTTCATTTGACCTTTGACCCTAAGTGACGTCACAAACAGATAATTGTTGTGCAAATTTTTGTTACCCACATTGATATGCATATACTGTGAAAATGTGAAAGTCCTACCTAATGTCATTCAAAAGTTATTAGGTTTTGGTAAATTTGTTTTTTTGACCTTTGACCTACCACCCCCCAAAAGTTGTTCGGCACAAATTTTCATTGAGATCTACCATCCCTGATATTTTTAAGTCTCTAGCATCAGCGGTTCAAAAGCCTTAGGCTGCACAAAATTTGGTGCTGAAAAAAAAGAAAAAAAAAGAATTTTTCGGAAATAAAATATATTTTTTTCTACAAACTGGGGGGCTGTCGCGGAAAGTTAGGGCGACCAAGGTGTAGACCTTGGTGGGACACACATTTGAATTCTAGGTCACTTTTGAATTGGAACAGTAGTTTAGCAGCTACAGCTGCTGGAAGTGTCAAAAAGTGCAAAAATGGCCCCTCTCGGGAAGCCATAAATATGATAAGTTAGGTAGGCCTGCAGTGAGAAGATTAAATTTTTTCAGACCCTCATCAAATAGGAAGCTTCTATTTCAACAAAAATTTTTGAAAATTTTTGATTACGGAAGTTTGAAAATCGTAGTTACGTAACCGGAAACTTACTCTACGGTTCACCTACTGTGAGAATCGCACTATGGGAACCAAAAAACGGTTAGTCAACTACAATTTTCAAAGTTCGGTAACCGAATTTCCAGTGAAATAGACACTTTCTTTTAAATATGTGAAGAGTGAAGACTGGTGGCAGACACCAAGTCACTGGTCAATTGGTTGTACAGATCATGAGGTAGACCTACCGGTAGGGCGCATTACTAAAATACGGAAATAGTCTAGGAAAAGACGGAAAATATGAAAATCTTGCTTAAATACGGAAAAAGTGCTAAACTAAAAGGCGGAAAAGACGGAAATGGCGGAAAGGCGGAAATGGCAGAAATGTTGACAAAAAGTCGGAAATGATAGAAAAGTCAGAAGAAATCTCGCTGAACTGCTGAAGGGCGGAAATGTTCAAAGGGCATCTTGCTGAAATACGAAAATAGGAAATGATGGAAAGCCGGAATCGTTGCTGAATAATACGGAAATAGGAAAAGAAGTATAATGAAGATTTAACAGCTCAAGACTTAAAACTGAAAAAATTTTACAGCTCAGATGGCCGAGTGGTGAGAGCGTCCGCCTCGGGAGCTGTAGACTAGAGATGGCACCAGCCGCTAAAAGACTCGCTAACTGGCTAATAAGCCGTTAACCGGTCTTTTTATTGGTTTGTCAACGGCCCACTTCTATCTTTTGTTTCTAATTGGGTCGCTAACGAGCCGCTACCAACTTTTGAAATCCTTTTCAACTTTCAGATTGTGTTAAATGTGGTTGAAAGTTCATAAAAGAATGGGCTTTGGGCGGGCCGGGTTTTATTTTTGGGATGAGTTTCCTGGTCGGTTACCGCTACTGGGCAAGAGGTTTCAGGCCATGGGCGGTACGGTTTACAAAAAAGTCAGCCCGTGCCATTTCTTATTACTTTGTAAAATCAATTGATCTAAGAGTAAATGCGCAAATGGAAATGTTTTAACCGAAGATATGTCGTAGGATATTGCGTGATTTAGACCAGAATCAGATTTTACAGTAAATAGGCTGCGGTGGAAAAAATTCGAATAATTCTGAGGTTAATCGTCGTCGTCGTTTGGCGGGACATCTCTTCCAAGACAGATGGAATGACCAAGGCCGAGGGTTTATCCATTTACCACCCTGGCCACCAAACTGCTTGGGTCAGATGCTGACTGTAAGGGACTTCAGCCAGCATCTTGTTTCGTCATCCAAAACCATTAGACCAAACCTACCTCGGGGTGCTCGATGTATGGGACACTGTGAGATGATGTGATCTGCGGTTTGTTCACTGGCACCACACTCACAATTCGCTAGAGGAGCGAGACCCCATTTGTACATAGACGAACAGAAACGTCCAACACCAGAACGCAGACGGTTGAGCTTGACCCAGGCTGCCCTGGGCAGACTCATACCCAAGGGTTTGGAGCTAGCCTTGGGAATGAAAGCGTGGAGTGACAATGCGTTGGCAGAGTACTCCATGTCCCATTTTGTGTTCGTCCACTCGGCTGCACGAACGTCCATCTCAGAAAGACTGTCTAGTAATTTCCGAGCAGCAGGTACAAATGAGCGTCTAGATTTCAATCTCTCCCTACATATATACGTCCTGTGACTCAAAAAACTGGTCATGTAAGATGTGGTCAGGCTCCAGGGAGCTGCGGTTGGCTAGGGAGAGTGTCGCTCCTTGGCGGCGAAGCTCAGCTGGCTGGATGCCTGAAAGAACCGGAAGGTAGACCGATGGAGTGGGACGCAGGCACCTAGTGACAATGCGCAAGGCGTCATTTATTACACTGTCGATAAGCCGTATGTGCACGCTGCGGCACCAGACTGGTGCGCAGTACTCGGCAGTCGAGTAGACCAGAGACAGGGCAGCTGTGCGTGATGTCTTAGCGCTAGCACCCCAACCTGTTCCAACAATTCGCCTCAACAGTGAGACGCGAGCACTTAACTTCTTGCGCAATGCTTCCGGGTGAGGACGATATGTGAGCGATCTGTCCAGTTTGACCCCAAGATAAGTGGGAACTGGACAGAAAGGTAAGGTCTTACCGATGTTACAGACCTTAAGCTCACGCTTAGCCTATCGATTGTGGACGTGAAAGGCCGCCGTCACCGTTTTAGTGTGGCTAAGCTTCAATCGCCAGGTCTGGAAATATTCCGAGAGTGTAGTCATGTCCTGGCTTAGAGTCCTTTCCAAATCCTTCCATTCTCCAGATGTATGAAGTATCGCCAGGTCGTCGGCATAGGCGAACTTCTTGGAGGTTATGGAGGGGATATCATATGTATAAATGTTGAAAAGGAGGGGGGCCAGGACCGATCCCTGGGGGACGCCATTTCTCAGGCGTCGTAACCTGCTAGGCTTGCTGTCGCCAGTTGTAAGGGTAAAGCTTCTGTTGCGGATCAGTTCCATAATCATACGAACCATGTACTTGTCCGGCAGAAGCCGCAACAGCTTGCAGGTGAGGCCACGGTGCCAGACAGTGTCATAGGCAGCTGTCAGGTTGATGAAGACGGCACCGGCCTTCTTTTTCGCTTCGAATGCATTCTGAATGCTTTGTGTGAGCAAAGTGACTTGATCCACGGTGGATCTTCCGCGTCGAAAACCCGCCTGTTCCCGTGGGAGCAGAGGGTCAATAAGAGGTTCGACGCGGGCGTAGATAAGTCGCTCGAGAATCTTGTAGGGAACACAGAGCAAGGAGATCGGACGATAGTTCCTTGGGTCCTCTACCGGTTTCGAAGGCTTTGGAACCGCTACTACTAGCGCTCTTCTCCAGATCTTAGGAATTTTGAGGTGGTGCAGGCAGGAAGATAGGAAGCCACGTAGCCAAGATTTTAAGCCGGCTCCAGCATGGATTATTAGCTCCGGACAAATGGAATCAGGTCCAGGAGCTTTGCCTGGTTTTAAATATTGGAGGGCAGCAGCGAACTCCCGATGGGAGAAACTCCCGGAGACATTCGCAGGATGTAATGGCTCAGCCCTCCAAAGGTCAGACACTTCCTGTAAAACGAGCCGAAATGAGCGTCGATTCACACCTTCGTATTTCCCGTTTTTAACCAGCTGAGAAGCAATAGCATCAGCTGAAACGGGACATTGACGAGGGAATTGTCGTGACCTACCAGTCAAGTTGTTTATAGTATTCCATGCCAGCCGGCTGGAGTGCGAAAAGTCAATGTTGCGGACCGTCTCTGACCAGCGATTTCTCCGTTTCCCGTCGAGCCTTGTGAGTAGGGTTGTAGCAGCCCTATCCGAATCAGGGCCCCCAGGTGACTGCAGGAAATGCTGATAGAGGTCTTCACACTCCGCATCCCAGCAAGGTATGTGGTTTGATCGTCGACCACGAGGGATGCATTTCTTCGCCGCAGTGCTTATTTCCTTGCAAAAGCACTGGTAAACCTGATCGATGTTCTGAGATTCAGGTGGCGGTATACTCTTGGCCAGTTTGTTGGTTAGGTTAGAATAGTGGTCCCAGTTGGCCTTGCGGAAGTTTCATCGCTTTACAGGCTTGCTCGGTTTTGGATGAGCAAGTTTGGGTGGACTTATAAGCGAGGGTCGGTGTTGTGACCTTGGGAACTTTCCTAAGATACGTCTGTCAGGTAAGTCCAAATCGACACTGGCAAATGCAAGATCTGGGTTGGTGTCTGTTTTCCAGCGGCCAGAGTGGAAACTGGCGGCCTCCTTGGGGCTATATAGCAGGGTGAAGTTGTTGGCACTGGCCCAGCCAGCCAGGCATTCACCATCTGGATTGTTATTATCATAACCCCAGTCAACATGGTGGCAGTTGAAGTTGCCAGCATAGAGGCAGGGATGGGGGAATGCTGGAAGATCAGATGCTTGCATCCGTGTTGGAGGGGGTTTGTGGACGTTGACTATTTTATAGTTATCAACATCCACGCACACCCACTCGATCTCCGATGTTGGTGGGGACTGGTCGATTAGGATCCACTTCAGACGTTCATGGATAAACGTAGCAAGACTATGTTTCCTGCTCAAGGAAAACCCAGCTAGATGGTAGCTCGGAAGATCTAACCTTTCTACCGAGGTGCAATGGGTTTCCTGTAAGAGGATGACGAGTGCCTCACACTGTAACGCAAGATGATGCAACACGCTCATCTTGCTTGCAGTGAGGCCTTCGATGTTCAGTTGGAGAATGCTGGGTCTTTATAACTTGTTGACGGTGCGCCGAAGATGCGCATCGCCCCGTCCTGAAAAGGACGTTTGCCACTGCCCAGCTTGAACATCGTTAGGTGTCCCGCCGTTAAGGCAGATTCGGTTTCTGTCAGCCAGATTAAATAGCGTAGACAGAGTAACGCTCCGGGCTACGGGAAAGCATCTGCCATCCGGAGCAAGGTTAATCTGAGGTTATT
This sequence comes from Trididemnum miniatum, assembly GCA_964006365.1. Classification (NCBI taxonomy): domain Eukaryota; kingdom Metazoa; phylum Chordata; class Ascidiacea; order Aplousobranchia; family Didemnidae; genus Trididemnum; species Trididemnum miniatum. Next base: position 10,513,564 of record OZ023239.1, read on the forward strand.
TCTGCTGCTGAGGACATTCTTTATGAGTTACAGGAGCATCTTGAAAAGTACAATTAGCCAAAAAATACAATAGGCCTAAGTGTTTTTTAAAAAAGCGTTTGTCGCTGTGTCTACCAGAACATAAGTCGAATTAATGGTTTCAAATTCTTGAACCTAAGCCAAATTTGAACCTTTAAATTTTTGCTTTTGCGAATCTGAACCAAACCTGAACCCAATAAATCTAAGTATTTTCAATTTTAACCGAAACTGAATCTTCAAAATCATACGACAAAAACCTGAACCTGAGGTGAACCGCTAAAAATTTATTTATTGAATTACAACACAATGGTGCTAGGTTAACACCCAGGCACACTGACATGCGAGGAAAAAATAAATATTTCGGAACCTAAACGGGAGCGATATTTCAAGCGGTTCGATACCCTGATAATAACCACTTATTATCAACGCAATTATTGAGAAGACCGCAAAGTGACAAAAAACTCAAATTGCAAAGTTTTTGTCTGCGCTGTGCAGCATGGTAGCAAAAGTGCTTCTAAAAATCTATATCAAAGTGCTGGTGGAAAATTGGTGTTGTAAGCAACGTGGCTTGGTGAGATTTTATCCACGTTGATTACACATTATTATATTGGTGGAATCACAGTCACTGCAAAACGCGGCAACATAGCGTTGCAACCACGTGCGACCCACATTACAAGTTTGGTATCTAAAAAGTTATAAAAAGCTGAAATAATACAGTATTTTAGTTATCTTTTGACTGTACCATTGCACCATTGCAGTAATTTTTATTTCAAGTAATGCTGAATGCGTAGTAACATTTTGGTGGAAATTTGGTGGTAAGGGCAATTTGGTGTAAAGGAACGTTTTCTCCTCGTCAATTCCACATTACATTATATTAGTGTAATTGTGGTGGCATTGAAACGTGGCGAGACGATGTTATAATCACGTGTAATTTACATTACAATATTGGCAGATTCATAAATACTGTAAACATGAAAGTCAAATTTCAATACTATTTCATGAGCATTGTTTGTGTAATGCAGCATTGTAACAATTCTTACTTGCAACAGGCCTAATGCGTTTTGAAATTTTGGTCGAATTTTGGTGGTGAGTGCAATGTGGCTTGGTATTGGATGCAAAGTGGCTTGATGTTTATTATTATTATTATTATTGGATGGTAACGTATTCGCCACGTTGATTCCATGTTGTGATATTGGTGGACCTTTCTTCGAGAACCGCAAGGCGAAGCAACTAATATTTCTGCCTCAACACTGCTAACCCGGCTTGATGATAAGCGTAGAGAGCGCTGGTGGGAGGTAGTCAATACCATCGACTTTACACACACCAGCAGACTGGCATGGAACACCCTCAACAAACGTACGGGAAGATCAAGAACCTCTAGTCGTCCTTGTCCAATCTCTGCCAACTGTATTGCTTTGCAGTTGGTAAAAAATGGAGTATACAGGACCAAAGATCACGAGCCAGCAAGACTCGTGGCCAAAGAGGTTTCTGAACTCTGGAAGATCGAAACACCTGCTGGCGAAAGTATCTCCCATGGCTTTACGCCAGAGGAGTTTTCCAGTGCCCTCCAGTTGCTAAAGAGTGGAAAGGCTCCTGGGCCTGACTCCTATCTCCAGACCTTATACTCCGTGCTGGTGCCGCCTTGAAGACCTGGTTGAATAAGTTCCTATCTTCCTGCATGCGTCAACAAAGACTTCCAAAAATCTGGAGATCAACTTCAGTGGTTGCAATTCCAAAGCCAATGAAGCCACCTGGGGACCCAAAGAGTTACAGACCATTCTCTTTGCTGTGTATCCCTTCTAAGATCCTGGAGAAACTTATCTACGCCCGCATCGAACCAATCATAGATCCTCTGCTTCCCCAAGAGCAAGCAGGATTTCGATGCGGAAGATCGACCGTAGACCAAGTCACTCTATTAACTTAAGAAATCGAGGGTAGCTTCTCAAGCAAAAAGAAGGCTGATGCTGTGTTTGTCGATCTCACAGCAGCCTACGACAACGTATGGCATCGCGACCTCACCTGCAAACTTTTGCGATTGCTGCCGGACAGGCATGTGGTTTATTTTATCATGGAGCTTGTCCGAAATCGCAGCTTTATCCTCACCACCGGTAACGGCCCACAAAGCAGGTTGCGACGCCTGAGGAACGGCGTCCCGCAGGGTTCAGTCCTGGCCCCCCTCTTATTCAACATCTATACGTACGATCTGCCTACGATAATTTCCAAGAAATTCGCATACGCAGATGACCTGGCGATCTTTCACTCCACTGGAGACTGGCAAACGCTAGAGGGGACTCTTACCCTGGACATGAAAACACTATCCTCGTATCTCCAGAAATGGAAGCTGAAGTTCAGCGTAAACAAAACGGTGACGGCAGCCTTCCACCTTTACAACAAGGAGGCACAACGTGAGCTAACAATCAACGTCGAAGGACGTGCCCTACCTTTTTCCACCACACCCTCGGTGTAAAGTTGGATAGGGCTCTCACGTTTCGCCAACACCTTCACTCACTGTGCAAAAACCTAACAACTCGCGTTGGGCTTTTGAGACGACTAGCAGGGTCGAGCTGGGGTGCTAGTGCCATTACTCTGCGCACAGCCACCCTGGCTTTGGTTCATTCCACTGCCGAGTACAGTGCACCCGTCTGGTGTTGGAGTGCCCACACTCGTCTCATCGATAGGCCAATTAACGACGCTCTATGCCTAGTGACCGGATGTTTACGACCAACACCAACTGATGACTTGTATGCTCTTGCAGGCATCCAGCCATCCAAGCTTCGACGCAAAAGAGCCACGCTGCCTCTAGCTCGCCGTGCACAAGATCCAAAGCACATGTTTCATGAAAGGCTCTTGTCCCCTCTTTACGGAGGGCATCGGCAACTCAAATCCAGACGCCCTTTTGTTCCTGCTGCACTAGATTTGATAAACGACGCCGATGCTTTGAGCACTGGTGCGGCAGGTAGTTGGGCGGATCACAAATGAAACACGGAGTGGCAGGAATGCGCCTCGCGACTCCATGGTTTCATTGCCGACGTCGGTTCTCTGCCATCGGGAATGCATTTCCCCAGACCCGCTTGGGTCAGGCTTAATCGCCTCCGAACCGGCGTTGGCCTATTCCGCTCAACAATGCATAAATGGGGTATGGCTCCCTCACCGGCATGCGAGTGTGGAGCGGATGAGCAGACTGCAGACCACCTAATAATATCTTGCCCTAATTATCGCCATCCAAATGTGGCTGGTGTTCTTGCATCGGATGACATGACGCTGAAGGATTGGCTGTTGAACTCATGCCCAGCTGTATGAATTGGGTTTCTCAAGGAAAGATCGAGCCCATGCGAAGAATGGAATTGTGGTAGTAATGAAACGTGGCGAGACGATGTTATAACCACGTGTAATTCACATTACAATATCAGCAGATTTGCAAATGAACATGATAGTCAAATTTCACTACTATTTCATGAGAATTGCTCGCGCATTCTGCCGTGCAAAACAAAAACAGTCAGTAAGTCCAAAAATGAAGTTTTGAGAAAAAGACAAAAAACTGTGTGGCGTTAAACTTTTTAAAATTAAAGTAACTATTCTCGGCGGATTTTGTTCAAATTTTCAAGAAATACTTAATCACTATTTCTCTTTACTTGGTGCACATTTTTAAGTCCAATTCTTTTTACTTAACTTTTTAGCCCACAGTAAGCCGATTTACATGCACAATTTAAGCGGGTTAACCCGCTAAATCTAACACGCTTGCGTCAGATGCAAACTTACGTCGTTTTGCTTCAGTAAGCTTTGCGGGGGTTGGATGGAAATTACTCACTTGCAACTGGTAGATTTAACCCGCTAAAAAGCGCGTTGAAAGAATAGCCGGTTAAACTAAAAAATGTCTTTAACTGAAATTGAAAATTGTAACCCGCATAATCAAACCCGCCAATGTAGATAGGCCTAGTAAGCCCAAAATGCTTCTATTTTATTGTACAGTTTTGTGCGGTAAAACAAGACAAACCACAGTAAGTCCACGGACATGCTGTGCTTTGTCTTGTTTTAACGCGTAAACAATGCTCGATAACACAGGCATTTTTGACTTTTGTGGACCATCTTTTTTATTTGTGGGTATTTCAGGGCCGAAACTAGGCAATGCGGGCCCCCCCCTCGAAATCATCTTTCGGGGCCCCCTAAAAATTTTTTCTTGGATGGTGATGCAAAAGAGTGAGCCCCGAAAGGGCGATGCCAAGCTAGAGGGGTCTGGGGGCATGCTCCCCCCCAAAAATTTTACGGAATTTGACCTGATTTTGGAGGCTTTTTTTTGCGTTTCGAGCCTTTAAAATTCCTCAGTTTTAACAAGGTCTAGTAGTCTGTTTAATTAGGCCCCTTCCCAACCCATTAAAGTAAGGCTGCAAGCAAACCCTATTCTAACTTTTCGCTACCTATGCGAAGAAAAAACGTTTTTAAGGCTTATTTTTGCGCCTTTCATTTGAGGATGAGGGGCCCTTGGCAGGAGCGGATCCAAAATGTTTTGGTGGCGGGGATGTGATTTTAAATTAGGTTGAATGTTAACTAAATACAAAGACGTTTAGACCAAGAAACGGGCGTACATAAGTCCTTTCAAAATGTTTCATGTTAGGGGCCTATTCAAAATTTTGTTCAGGGAGAGGGCACCAAATTTCGTCACTTTTTCAAGCGCAGTTTTTCCCGGCAGAGTTATTTTAAGCAACTTAACTAACAAAAACGATTTTAGGGGGGTCCGAGGGCATGCTCCCCCGAAAAATTTTTGAAAATTTGCATACTGTAATTGTCATTTTTAGCGCTTTTCGAACAATTTTCAGGCAAAGTTTGTTCATATTTTTGGCCCTTAACTTTGAGTGCTTCATCAAATATGATGCATTTTGTAAGCACAGTTTCGATTATGCGTACTTAAGGCAACTAAGGTTTATTGTTATGAACAGGGGTGCAAATCTATGTTGAGCATTGGGGGAGATGATTTAGCAAAATCGACTATTTTTCGATATTGGGGGGGATGATTTAGCAAAATTGACACGTCTGCAGATGACCAATTTTTTGCCCACTATGAAGTGAAGACAAAAAAGGTCATAACGTTCCCAGATTCCCAATTTTTTGCCCAAAATGAAGTGAAGACCAAAAAAAAAGTCATCACCTTCGCTGATGCCCAGTTTTGGGACATGAAAATATTAGGGGGGATGCTGCCGGATTATTGGGGGGGATACATCCCTCCATGGATTTGCACCTATGGTTATGAAGAGGTTCCAAATTATAGAATAACTTTATTTATCCAAAGCATTGTTGAAAATGGCTAGTGAGGGGTGCATCCCCCACATCCCCCCTTCTGGATCCGCCCCTGGCTCTTGGTATGCTACTAAACGTTTGTTTGGTAGTTTTGCGACTGCTATTTTTTGAAAAATTTGCAGGGGTCCCCCATGGTCAAAAGCATAAATATGGTATGGGGGCCCCACATCGCGCGAGTTAGAACAAAAAATATATTGAATCTTAGAATTGGCTTATTTAAGGCACTTTTATCATACATTGATTAAATACTACTACGTACTGACTATTTACGGGGCCCTCTTTTTGTGCGGGGCGCCCCCCCCCGGTTGGGGGGTTCGGGGGGCGCTAGTTTCGGCACTGGGGTATTTTGTCCCCAAAATTGGTGGGAACGTGTATCATAGTTTTTTATGTCGATTGATGAAAAAATCTCAAAAACGAAAAAATGGACGTATTGCGTTTTATTTTTTGCGCGGCAGCATTGTGCAATGCAGCATTGTAAATAATTTTTACTGGCAATAATACATTTTGAAATTTGGGTGGAAATTTGGTGGTAAGTGCAATGTGGTATGGTAACGTATTCCCCACGTTGATTTTATGTTGTGATATTGGTGGAATTGTGGTGGTAATGAAACGTGGCGAGATCAGGGTTTCGAATCGATATCCGAAAAAGTAAGGAAATAATCGATATTTGATAGTTCACCATAAAGTAAAGAAATAATCGATTTCAATGGTTCACCAAAAAGTAAAGAAATAATCGATTTTGATGATAGTTTAAAAAGTAAAGAATATAGAATACGGAAATCGATATTCGATATTACACTGAGCATTTAGCGGTGTAGGCCAAGCATTTTTTGTGATGTCCATACATTCATGCGGTAACTAACACACACACGACGGACGTAATATAATTATGACATTATTGATGCGAAGCAACTTTGCTATTAAAAATCTTTTTTTTTTGTGTTTTTTTTTGGCACAAAAAAAATTAGTAGCTAAAACAAGCTAATGACACACCAACGATTATTTTAAATATACTCAAATGAGATGACGTAACCTGAAAAAGAATCGAATATGGAATATCGAATTGCGCCGAGAAAAAAGTAAAGACAAGACCATATTCAATACTCATTCAAAAAAGTAAAGGATCCAGTGCATTTGATGAACAAAAAGTAAAGAATATAGCAATCGAATATAGATTACAATCTATTTTTCCCAACCGTGGGCGAGACGATGTTATAACCACGTGTAATCCACATTACAATATTGGCAGATTTGTAAATGAACATGAAAGTTAAATTATTTCAATACTATTTGATAAGTATTGTTTGTGCAATGCAGCATCGTAATAGTTTTTACTGCAAACAATGTGTTTTGAAATTTTGGTGGAAATTTGGTGGTGAGTGCAATGTGGTATTAGTAATAGGTCTATGCCTACGGTAACACAAACTAGTTCTACTGAAAATATCACTCAAGCAAGCTTTGACCTAATAAACCATATTTGCGCGCTTGCCTTTACTTCAAAAAAGCGCGGAAATATGGTTTATTAGGTCACTTGAGTGGTAATTTAAGTACAATACTTAATACGTTAATTTTGATGTCATTCTAATAGTAAATCAGTGAATATTAATACTAAATCAGTGAATACATTCTAATAGTAAATCAGTGAATAAATCAATCATCGAATAGTAAATCAGTGAATCTAGTGGGCATTTTCCACTAGTGGGAAATTTTCCTAAAAGCAGTGGGAAATATCTTTCCATCCGAATTAATAAACAATTGGCAAATTTCTCCTAAGACAAAAAAATTAGTAGCACAATTATTCAAAAACCTGACCTACTGCCAGCATGGACATTGTTCTGTAACCATTATCAACAAAGGTATTGTTATTCCCTTTTTCGAAACAGTTAGTAATCCATCTATGAGTCATAAAATAAAAACCTGTATAGGTCAAAGTACTGGAGATGGTAATTGCACACCTGTACTGCAAGTAGTCCATGTAAATGGGAGCCATATCCTGTTTGATGCAAAAAAAATAGTGGTGTACAAGGATGTTGATCAAAAGAATAAATTGTGCCTATGATCTAACAGCTCAGATGACCGAGTGGTAAGAGCTTCCACCGCTGGAGCTGCAGACTTGGATTTGATTGCGAGTGGGGTCAAACCAATGACCTTAAAAACTGGTATCCACAGCTTCCCTGCTCAGCGCTCAGCATTAAAGGGACTGTGTGGAAAGCAAGCCGTCAAGTTTACTTGTTGCGCCATTGGGAAAGGCACTTGACGGGATTTACCCCTTCTTGGTGTGGTAGACAGATGGCCGGCAACTCTTGAGCGAGCTCGTTATAGCGCTTTGATCGTATTCTCGTGACAGAAAGGTAAATATAGTGATAGGAGGATAAAATATAAAAAAGCGATTGGAGCTACTGCAACTGTTTAGGTCCGAAAAGAGAAAAACATTGAGCCATGTGGTCGTTGATCACAATAAATTATCAACCTGCCTGACAGTTAGCTCCATTTGCTAACGTTTTTTTCTGAGGAGTGTAAGACAAAAAGTTTCAGAGTGACTCTTTTATATTACGTCGTGCTAAAATTTGAAATGCATGAAGTTATGAGTAATGTAGTGAAGGATTAGGTGATTTTGCGCAAGTACGGAGTGAAAGCAGGTTGCATTGACTTGTTAGTGAACAACTAGCAAACTCTAAAGTCACATTGAAGTCGACAACTCAACATTTACACTGATTTTGCTTTGATGTGTTTCAATTTAGTACAGTAATTGCAGGGTGTTTGAATGTTCTGTTAGTCTTTCAAAACCTATGGGTTATCTATAAAGTGTTTCATGTTAACATTGACTAATTGGGTGGGAAATTCGATCATAATAAAAGTCTGTGTTGGGAAACAGACCAAAAAAGGTTAAGAATCGTTGCCTTAAGAGTTACGAGCTAGCAATTACATTGCGAAGTTGGCAGTTGTATCAGCGGAGGCAAAGCAAGAGCTTGGTGTGCTGAAGAAGTTCAGCGCACAAGTCTAATGAGATCTGAGAATTGCGGTGTATCACTAGTGCATTCCATTCACCACACAAAGCGGTATTTGTGCGGTGAATGGAAAGTGCAAGTTCATGTTAATGTTTATTGGCAAAACGAAAGTCTTCACCTACCATTTGGAATTATTCATTACGAGACAGGTCTGTCGCAGCAACAGCAGAGTTGAAATGCGGTTTCTCTAATTCTGGAATAGCATGGCAAAGTATGGAATAGTATGCCATACTATTCCATAAATAGAGAACACTCTAATTATGGAATAGTATGGCATAGTATGGAATAGTAAGTAAGGCACTGTGGGTTGAAGCAATAAATAGGCCCTAGGAATAGGATGTTAATTTAGGGTACTGTGGCATATCCTATGCATAAATGGGGCTCTAGGATCAATGGGCCTCAGGGCAATAGGGGATCTGGGTCTCAGCATGTAACACTTTTGTGACGCTTCTGCTGGTGAGGAGATGCAGACTCGACGACCTTCAGCTGCTCTAGCTGTTATGGTCTTTCGCATCTCCTCACGGACACTATTTTTTTGTTTTATGAGGCGTAATTTATTTCAATAATACTCTGTCCGAAAAAAATAAAAATAGATGAATGAGATGAATGAATGGTCCCTGGGACAAACGGGCCTTAGGACGGTTGGGCTCTGGGGCTTATGGCCTATATAGGATTCAGCACATTTGGAGTACTATGCACATTTACTATATTATACAGTACTATGCCATACTAATCCATACTATGCATTACTATTTCATACTATGCCATACAACGCCATACTATTCCATACTATGCCATACTATTCCATAATTAGAGACACCCGTTGAAATGCAATGTAGCACATAGACGCAGTCAAAAATCAAATCTTTATTATACTCGCGGTATTACGCCGAAGCGTGTAACGAGTGGCGGGCCTATCTCCACGGCTTGGCGTCTGCACAGCACAGATTCAAAGAAACGCTGCAGCAGTGGTCAGCCGTTGGCGGCACTGAGTCCGATTTGATCGTCCCGGAGAGTCCACCCAAGACCTCAAGCACCGAGATGAATAGAATAATTCTAAAAATGTGTAGATTAGGCGAAGGATTCTTTGAGGCGAAGTCGTAAATATGGTTTATTAGGTCAAAGCTTGCTTGAGTGGTATTTTCAGTAGAAATAGTTTTTGTTTCCGTAGGCATAGGCCTATTCCTATCTAATAAAAATGTCATGCACATGTCCATACTTTAAGAAGCCGATTTTGAGGTTTACACTTATTCTAAATGGCGGTACATGTTCTTCCCATTATTACTTTTATTGCATCAAAATTTGTAAAGTAATTTCGACTGGGTTGCGGCGATTTATAACGTTATCCTGATGAGTTTATATTTTACAGGAGATGATTTCAGACTAAGCCCCAATTTAATTGCACTATTACGTTTCTGATAAACAATGTTTGAATTTGCCAACTAAAGCGTCAGTTTGGGCTCTTTTTTGGCAAAAACTGAAAATTTCAATTGGCTTGCGGGGATTTTAAACTTTATTTGATAAAACTGATTTTTTGCGTGAGATGTTTTTAGGTCAAATGGCAACTTTTTATTGCTATTACAAAGCAAAAAATGTTTTTCCTATTTTCGCTCCGGCCCAATATTTATATAATGTACCCACCAGCCCCCTCCCCCCAGATATGCTAGTGACAAAAACGATGATGCAGCTGTTTGCAAACACTATTCAAGTTAACAGCAAATAGTTCGCATACCAATGGGGGGGGGGCTGTAGATAGTTTGGGCCTATCAATATAATGGGTGAAGAGAATCCAGCCCCCCCCCCCCCCAGCTATGCTACTGACGAAAACGATGGTAAAGCAGTTTGCAAGCATTATTCAAGTTTACATTAAGTAATTGGCATACCAATGAGGTAGGGCTGTAGCCCTCCCCAACCTCCCCCCCCCCCCCCCCCCCTTGCTACACTACTGATCACGCCACAGCAAATTGCTTTTTTCATCGCTGACGAATGGTGCAATGGTTCTCTATTATGGCAGGTTCAACGGATATGGTTGAACACAAGCGAGCCAGACCTTTTCCATTGTATTCTATATCAAAGCAAACAAAGTATGATAACAGCTTATTATTAATTTTACAACGAAAATATAGCAAGTGGGTTACATGTGTATTTTTTTTGTTCGTATGCATGCTTATATTTTAATGGGTGTTCATATATAAAATAAATGAACACCCATACATTTTACTATGAACAAAAAGGGCCCCGCCATCAGGGGCGGCATACTGCCCAAAATTGCGTAAACAGTCAAAAGTGCTGTCTGCGCGATTTGCCTAGATCAGGGGTGGAGAACCGGTAAAGCACAGCGGGCCACATTGATTGCAAAATATTTTTAGCGGGCCACATTTATTTTTAATTATTAAATTTTGCTTTAAAAAGGCACAATATTACGTCGCAAAGTTAACAACATTCATGTTGAGCTGTTTTTTGCCGTAAAATCAGAGACTTTTGCGCATTTTGTATGCTAGAAATACAGTATGTAGTTGAATGTGACGCAGTTTTTAAGAAATTTTAATGCGTGATATTCCACCATTTTGTTATACACTTAACAATTCAAGTTCTGACGCGGGCCACATTCAAAACTTAAGCGGGCCGCAGGTTCCCCATCCCTGGCGAGATACAGTGCGCACGCAGTCGAGCGATTTTAGACTTAGGTGGTATAGACGTCAAATTGCATTGAGCAGTTTTCAGCGGAGATGGGCAGAGTTACAAAAAAATGACTCCGGATCCGCTTCGTCTCCAAAGACTTGGATTCCAAATCCGCTCCGGAACCCTGTTTGTTGACAGATTTTAGAATCTGAATCCGCTCCGGATCCGGATTTTAGCCCGAACCTGAAGCCAAAATATTGCGTTTCTCTATTATGCTAATTACAAGGTGTTTCACAATTCTTTCAGGTTTTGGAAAGACTGTAACTTTTTTATTCAAAATTTTTCCTTCTCGGCTGTTTCAGATTTTGTAGTTGATATTTTGTCCTTTGATATTGTAAATATTGTATTGTCAAAAGTTAGCTATGGTCTATTCCAAAGAGCAAAAAGACAAAATCATTGAATGGTGGTTTGAGTCAAAATGCTACAAAACAGTTCGTCGTCATTATGCTAGAGAATTTGACGTGCGTTACGTTGAAGCTCCGCATCAAAAATTTATCCAATACACTGTCCAAAAGTTCATGACTAAAGGAACAGTTCTTGACTGCAGAAAGGGAAAAGGTGGTGCGCCAATCACTGCAAGATCTCCTGCAAACATTGACCGAGTCCGTGCTTCTGTACAACAGAGTCCAAAAAAATATCCCTCAGGCGTAGGAGCTTCGAGCTCGGGATATCAGTAACAAGTCTTCAGCGAATGCTAAGTAAAGGCTTGGCTAAGTTCCCATACAAAATATCCACATGGCTTAAGCTCACGGACACATACGAGCAGAAACGCATGGAAATGTGCAACAGAGTTGCTGAGCGAATGGATCGTTTTCAGAATTAGATCGACAAAGTTTGGTGTACTGATGAGGCCTATTTTCACCTGAATGGTGCTGAAAATCATGATAACAATGTGTAGGCTACTGGGGAGATGAGAGATCTGAAGAGATCGATGAAAAGTACTTGAAAGGTCCAAAGGTGACGGCTCTTTGTGCTTTGAATGTAAAGAAAGGGATGCTTGGGCCATACTGGTTTGAGTACAGCAAAGGAAGAACTGTCACAGTGAACGGAGAACGCTATAGAGAAGTATTGAATCGAATTAATGAGTACCTCAACCAACTACACGCACCAAACTAAAAGAGATTTCTATGGTTCCAGCAAGATGGTGCAACTCCCCATACAGCACACGCGACTATGACCCATTTGCGTACGTTGTTTGGAAACAGAATTTGAAGCTTGCAGGCAGAGCTCGATTGGTCTACACATAGTCCTAATCTTGCTCCTCTTGACTTCTTTTTCTGGGGTGCTGCTAAAGGAGAAGTGTACGAAGGGAAGCCTTGCTCTCTTGGACAGCTGAAACAAGCTGTCGAAGAATTCACTCAGAGTGTGACAACAGACACAATGTCGTAATTGAAAACTTTGCTGTGTGTATCAGTGCCTGCGCAAACAGAAATGGGGCTAATATAGAAAACGTAAACTACAAAAATTTGAATAGGTTGTCGGCATGTTGAATGCAAATACCAAATAACAAGATGTTTTCCACTGAACTGCTTTAAAATTTTGATTTTATCTTGTCTACTATTTTTGTAATAATTTTTTTAAAATCTGAAGGAATTGTGAAACACCCTGCAATAGAGAAACGTAATATTTTGGTTTAAGGTTCTGGCTAAAATCCGCATCCGACTCCGAATCCGGCTTCAAGTTAAAAACCAAAATCCAGACATGGCTCCGAATTCATAAAATGCAGCCGGACTTCGGCTCCGCTCCGGATCCGTGCTCATCTCCGGTTCTCAGCGATATTTTACATTCGAGAGAAAGCATCGAAAAAAGTATGTCTGACTCAGCGTTTTCGCCAAAGCAAAGAGTTTACAGCATTCTGAAATTTATTATACTTACTGATAAATGATAAGCAAATAGTAATTTCATTTGCAATCGCAACTTAAAAGCGATAGCAGCACGAAATTAAATTTGGTGAATTCGTTGCATATGCCCACTTAAACTTTTTAAAATTTTTACCGGTTTTAGTTTGTTTAAATGTTGACGTAATCTTTGGAAACATTTCGAAAACTTCCAGAAGCCAAAAGTTTTAAACAGATAAAGCTTGTAGCTAAACCGCTAGCGTTGTGAAGGTATCTCGCTGATTTTTGAAATCACGGAGAAGCATTGTGTATGTGTATTACCACTCTAGTAAGTAAGCAAGTAATATGTTTATTTGGTCTTATCCACGCGAGAAAGGTGAGCACAAGAAAAAACAATAAAACATTAAACATCATTCGTGAACTGACCCCGCGGGGCGACTATCTATTCCAGGCCTAGTCTGTCATAAAGTTGTTTAGCTAATTAAGATTCCATGGCGCAGAACCACGGTCCTCTGTCCACGAAAGACGAAAAAATTTAGCAAGTGGTTAAGGTCATGGAGCATCGAAGAACTATACAGTTTTCAAGTCAAGATGCCCCCTGGGAACATAAATACAGTGGTAAGTGAATCTACTAAGAAAAACAGTGTCAGCCTATCGACAAAATAAAAGCAAGAAACGTGTGAAGACATAATAACAATTACAATATTTGCGAACGATTTTATGCCAATTTTAGTTTACAAAACAACGATTTATGATACGTTCGTGTAAGCCTACATGTACAAATTTTCTTCTAGGTATTGCGATAATAAACTTTGTTTATACGTCTTTTTAAACGAAAACCGTGATAGGGTTTTGATTCTATCTGTTATTGATTGCCAAAGTTTGATTCCTTTAAACGACAGTTGATTTTTTGCAGCATTTTTAGACACTCTAGATAAAAAAAATTTGGTATTTTGTGTATGTCTAGTGTTATGGTTGTGAATATTTTCGATTTTTGGAAACGCAGACTCAATAATTTTTGGTAGTTTATTAAAGGATAACTGATACATGAATTTAGCAAGTTCTGGTTTATAGGCCTAAATATCGTATAATTTTAACAAAGATAAATTTTTATACAGAGGGGACACATGATCAAATTTTTGTATGCCTGTCATTGTTCGAACAATATCGTTTAGTCGCATCTCAAGTTCTCTCAAGGTTGACTGGAAAATAGAATCCCATAAGATGATTCCATATTGCACTCGGCTACGTACCATAGAATAATATAACGTACGCAAGATATACGGGGGTACTAGTTTTCGTAAACGGTAGAACATTCCGCAGTATCTTGTTAGTTGCAGAGACAGATGTGTTATGTGTGAGGACCAATTGAGCGTATCATCCAAGTATACTCCAAGGTATTTTGCAGAGTCCTCTATATTCGGCTGATGTATGATTATTGTCCAAAGTCGAAGTATTTCGTTTCCCGTAATGTCTATTTGCGTTACCGTTGCATTACAGATTAAGACGCTTTGCTTCAAATGGCTTCTCTTTTCGACAAACGATGCGCTATTTAGTCTTACTCTTTATGATATCTTCACTCTAACAGCTCAGATGGCCAAATGGTAAGAGCGTCCGCCTCTGGATCTGTATGGACTTGGGTTTGATTTCGAGTCGGGTCAAACCAACGACTTTAAATTTGGTATTCACAGCTTCCGTGCTTGACGCTTAGCATTAAAGAGACAGTGTGGAGAACAAGCCGGCAAGTTCACTTGTTGTGCCGAAAGGAAAGGCACTTAGCGGAAATCCCCCATTTTGGTGTGGTAGGTAGATGACTCGCAATTCCTAAGTCAGCTCGTAGAGCGAATTGATCGCTTTCTCGTGATAGGAGGATAAATATGCAGCTAAATACTAAATAGTAAAAATAAATATCAACAATATTGTGTCAACAGATTTGAACTAGAATCCACCCTTTAGAATTTAGATCACATTATTAACCCACCCTCGTATTTATTATCATGGCTCCGGTTTCCCTACCCCTGATTATCTCACTGGTTAAGAACCATTAAAAAATATTTGTACTGACCAAAATTTTGTCATTTTATGTTAGTTAACACCTGCCGGATATCTCAGTTGTTAAGCTGATTGCTATCGGTGCGGTAGATCGCGAGATCGATTCCCGGGTTGGTCAAATCAAACACAGTATCGTCAATTGCTCGCCACCTCTGCGACGTTTCTTCGGAGCTGTGTTTCCCAAGCGCTGAGCCGCGGATATGAGCCCCGCCACTCGTTACACGTATTGGCGTAACACTGCGAGTATAATGAAGATTTGATTTTTGATGTTAGTTTACCGTTAACTTGCACTTGGTGCGGTTAATTTTTTTCTGTTTTTCTAATGCATCTGTAGCTGTGCTGTTTGCGTTATTGCTTAATCTAGGCCTATACTCAACAACTTATTTCCTTTAGAGCGAGCTGATAATTACTAAATAATATTCCTTATTATTCATTTTCTACTTTGCCCCAACCGTAACTTTTGTGTACTGGCCAGAGCTGAATGTCTCGAGACGTGTCTCGGTCTCGAGACACGTTTTTGAGTGTCTCGGTCTCGCTATGCCAATGTCTCGTCTCGGTCTCGGACCTTGAAAGTCTCGGAAAATGGTCATGTCTCGATCGAGACATGAAAAAATTTTGGATTTGAAACAGCATTGAGCAGAGGTGTACGGAGTCGCCTTTTTTGGACTCCTGCTCCTGTTTTGACCAACCAGACTCCTGATCCTGCTCTTGCTCCTGGTCAACGTCTACTTTTTATACTCCTGCTCCTGTTCGACTCCTGTTTTTACGCAAAAGTGTCTGTTTAGGAAGGGAAATGGACAAATATTTCAGAAGGCTATTTTACCGCAGCGCTGCAACTGCTCAGTGGATTGTAACATTTAAAGTATTTGGAAGGGAGCAGAAAAAGATCAATTGCTAATGCTCATGCCCTTCTGAAAGCCAGGCACTTCAGAGATACTCAAGTTGTATTTTCATATAAACACACTGCTGAATATCAAGACTTAAATTTTCATTTTGGACATGTGACATTGTTCAAATGAATTTAATTCAACTTTGATGCGTACCAATAGCTACATAAAAGTTGAAAAGCAATTTAAAATTGTTATGTACCGGTAGTTATTTTCAAAGAACCAAATACTGCAGTTCAAAACGAAACAGTCTTTGTACAATGATCCTAAGCTCTGTCTGTAAAAGTGCCCACTGCCTAATTGTAATATATAACTAACAAGCTCAACTTCTAGCACTGCAAAAACGGGATTACAAACATTTTAAATTCAAACTTTAGTAATTAAATTAAATAATTTAAATTAAAAACTCAGAGCTATTTTAAACATTCAACAGGTAGATAACAAGTAAAGCAAATTTAAAGATCTATGCAAAAGAAATTAACCAAGTGAGCACTTAGTAGTGCAAATCTGAATGAGCCACTGATTTCAGGACCAATGCCTTATATATGTATAATGTGCTGTCTTCAACAGTCATGTTTCAATATTGCTTCTTTAATGACGTGCTTGGCTTCGGGTTGCTACCCTTAAATTAACCTTCAAACCTAACTAAACACTAAACTCAAAATTCTGCACTAACCCAATTACTTCAAAATAGGTAGGTATATATAATAAAAATATTACCGGTAATAACTAAGGAGTTATAGCCTAATAAAAATCTCGAGTTGAAAGAACAGATCGACGAGGAAGACTAGGTTGAGCTTGCGCTCTTCAAGTCAACAGCCACACAATCATGTGTAAAATGTGGTCGGCCAAGTCGTGACTTGAACCCGTGATGTTTGGTTTCAAAGCTCAACGCCAATTCTGCTCCGCCGTGTCACTTGATGATGGTTCAGTACATAAAAATCAAACTAATGAAATAGTGGCAATTACGTTTCCAATCATTAGCAAAACATGGTCATTTCTAAAACTATTGGCTGTACAAACAAAGCAATCTACCGTAACCCTAGCAGCAACAAAAAATTTTATACAATTATTCAGTAACTTTCAAGTTTTCTGGCAAACTTGTGGGTTGTGCAAAACTTGAATTAGAAACTTTTGGCCTATGTAAAGTGAAGAAATGTTGGTTCAGTAGCTGCTGGACTAAGTCAGCCTATCTGCAATCTACAAAGGCTTACTGCAAGACTGCTTTGTCTGTTTGTAGTCTGCATTAAAACACTAAACTGCGGTACACAAATAATTCCACATCGCTAAGCTGACCCCTAGTACTAGTACTCTTACCCAAACCACACACAGTCATAATTAGTCGGTTAGATTAGGCCTGCCGCGTTGGTCTATCGTCTGGTACTACCCGCAACTAAATTTTTAATTCAGTTTATCAGCATATTTGCCAAGTGATTGCATTATGCTGCTAACATCACAAGAACTAGATTTACTAAACTTGTCTTGTTTTTAGGTATACTATGGCTGCTATCTATCAATACTGATATGTTGGTAGAATTAATCCGCACAAAACAAGCAAATTATCAGAACTAAATTATGGCAAATTTTGAACAAATATCACAAGAATGCGGTAATTTTTCACTCCGGATCCTGCTCCTGCAACAATAGGAAACTAGTGACTCCGGATCCGGCTCCGGCTGAAACATTGATACTCCTGCCGGAGTCGACTCCGGTACTCCGGTTTGTGTACACCTCTGGCATTGAGGTCTTTGATACGAAAGCAGCAATGGTACTTACCCGATGTATTCAAAGTAAAACATTGTGCGTGATTTTGCATTTTGCAAAAACAGTTGGCCACATTTTGTTCTGACCATTTTGCTTTGTTGTTCCCGCCTGCAGAATTGCAGGCTTTTGCTTTCTTTTTGTGAGCAGCATACGAGTATATGAAAACTGGTGTATTTCAACCACTAAGCACATGCATTCGATGGTAATCTACTCTAGACCAGGGATGCCTGACCTTTTAATTTATTTTGGGCCCATTGCAAAATTAAATATTTAACTGGGCCGCAAAGCGACCAGAATTCCAATATTTCATATTATAGTTCTAAGAAAAAAAAATTAACCATTGATAGGTAGGCCTTGTACTGAGCCGCATTTTGCTGAAAATGCATCTTTTTTAACAACAAAGAAAATTTAAAAATCCATTAATATAATTAATTAATGTGATAATTAATCCAATAATGTTAATTTAGTTTTAACTTTTAACAATATGGCCTTCACTCAAAGACATAACGACCGCTAGCCACATTTAAAAAATTAATATATTTTTATGGGCAAACGGTGTGTCAAATCAAAAAATTTTCAAGAGAGTAACGTGTCATATGTCATAAAATTAAGATTTCTACAAATTTGTTCCCTATGAAAGATGCTATTCTCGTCTGGTTTACAACAGCTATCAAAAGATTATTCAAAGTAGTCTAGACCCAAAAAAGGCTTCAAATCGAAAAAAGTGCAGGTATTACAGTGGCAGGAAATTTGGTTACCGACATGGGAAGTGCTTCTAGATTTGAGCTAGCTCTTTTCATGAGAAAATTATTAACCAGATAGATTTTCAAAAATGCATGGTGTCACAATGACTTTAAAATGTTTATGTTAATTAATTTATTATTTATCAAATATAAAGTATTTTGATAAAATTTCATGAACGCTCTCGTGCTCAATAGCCTACTTGATAAACTTGCTAAAAAATTGTTTTAACAGAGAATAGTGGGCTGCAATGCCGACATCCCTGGTCTAGACCAACATAGCCTACCAATGACTTTTTGTTTAAAGTTTTCTTGACATCTTTTTCGTTAGATTAAAAAAGAATATTGAGCCGTGTAATCGTCTGCGAGAGGTATTGCTTGCCTTGCAAGCTACAAGGACTTAAATCTTCTGTGATAATAAGCTGTTTCGTTGTTATTATGGTGAACTCGTTAAATCATTAATTGTAATCGTTAAAAGGATATGACCAATAGCACATTTATAATAGGCTACATCAGTTCATAACCGCGACGGCTTCATTGCTTCATTTGTTTTTGCTAATGTCATTTTGCTATAAAGTTATTTCAATAACTTGGCTTAGTAGAGCCCATACTCCAGAGTATTACTATCGTTTTTATATTTTCTAATTTTTGGCTTATGAAGTCTCGTGTCTCGTAACTTTAAAGTCTCGTCTCGGTCGCGAAGCTATGATGTCTCGTCTCGGTCTCGAAGCTATGATGTCTCGTCTAGGTCTCGGTAGGTTCGGTCCTCGTTCCAGCTCTGAACTGTACTTCAATATTTCGTGTCTCAAGCATTAATTACATCTCTGTTATTATCAAACGAAGCAGATGATATTCGCACCCGAAAGTTTGCAAAAATAAATTATATGTTAGTCGATCACGATGACGTAATACCTGAATTTGTGGCATAGAAAAACTTTCAGGCAAACAAACTGAGACCAATACGTTTGCTGAGAGTTTAATTTTCAAACCCTAATAAAAAACATATTAAATTTGAATATTTTTTTCTTCTCTTTTAATTTCATAAAAAATGTACAAAAGCAAACGCAACCTGAAAGAAAACAGCTGAGCAAAATCATCTGAAAGCAACACAACGATATATCCACGACAATTACTTAAAAGTCAAAGCAGTGCAAAACACAAACTACCATTTCAGGCAACATTTTTCTTAGCATGTTAAGGAGGTTTATTGTAGTACATCAATAGTGTTCAGGAGTTTGTTTCGAAAATGCAAAAGCACGGGTATCACTCCTCAAACCGATGCTGGAATGATTGAGTAACACTTACTTGTACAGCACAAAATAGTTTCATTGGAGCTGCTGCAAAAATGAAATATGACTTATCGGTAGATGACTGTTACTGTACAGGCCTGTTTAAACTTGATCCATTCAAGTCATAAAAACCTACGCATTTAAGATAATACTTTTTTTATCTTCTGAGGTAATTGCATAAGCAATGCTGTACTCAAGAGCGTTAAATGACAAAGCAAACAAACAAAAAAGAAGGGACAGCCAAGCAAGATAAAACGAGAAACCAAACGACGCGGCAGGAATCTGAGGAAGACTAGACGACAATGACGATTCAAGATCTCTTTTACGTCTGCCAAGTCCATTGCTGTTGTCATTGCTTGATCCAAAGGCGTTTTGCAAAGAGCTGCCAAGACTTTTCAATAATTCAGCTTGGTCTACTCCTGCAGGAAGGTGGCTTAGTCCGAATGAATTGATGCTTGGGTCCAAGCTACTTTCATCACCAAGATCTTCGTTGTTGGTATCCAAAGATCCCAAGTCCAATCCATTGTTGTTTGAGTTGTAAGAATTGTCCGAATCTGAATCCAAATTATTGTTGTTTAAATCCCAAGATTCGTCCAAATCCGAATCCAGATCCAAACCATTGTTGTTTGAGTTGTAGGAATTGTCCAAATCCACACCATCGTTGTTTGAGTTGAAGGAATTATCCAAATCTGAATCCAAATCCAAACCATTGTTGTTTGAGTTGTAGGTATCATCCAAATCTGAATCCAAATCCAAACCATTGTTGTTTGAGTTGTAGGAATTGTCCAAATCCAAACCATCGTTGTTTGAGTTGAAGGAATTATCCAAATCTGAATCCAAATCCAAACCATTGTTGTTTGAGTTGTAGGTATCATCCAAATCTGAATCCAAATCCAAACCATTGTTGTTTGAGTTGTAGGAATTGTCCAAATCTGAATCCAAATCCAAACCATTGTTGTTTGAGTTGTAGGAATTGTCCATATCTGAATCCAAATCCAAACCATTGTTGTTTGAGTTGTAGGTATCATCCAAATCTGAATCCAAATCCAAACCATTGTTGTTTGAGTTGTAGGTATCATCCAAATCTGAATCCAAATCTAAACCATTGTTGTTTGAGTTGTAGGAATCATCCAAATCTGAATCCAAATCCAAACCATTGTTGTTTGAATTGTAGGAATTGTCCATATCTGAATCCAAATCTAAACCATTGTTGTTTGAGTTGTAGGTATCATCCAAATCTGAATCCAAATCCAAACCATTGTTGTTTGAGTTGTAGGAATTGTCCAAATCTGAATCCAAATCCAAACCATTGTTGTTTGAATTGTAGGAATCACCAAATTCTGAATCCAACTCATCGTTGTTTGAGTCGAAGGAATCGCCTATGTCAGAATCAAAACCACCTTCGTAATTATTATTGTTTGGATTGACGGAGTTTATGCTTGGTGGGATTCCCAAGCCAGGATTAATCGATGTTTGTTTTCCGATAGGAGATTTGCTTACCACCACTACCAGAGCAACCGTGAATAAAACAACTAAAAAATACAAATTAAAGCAGGATTAGCTAATGAGAGTAATAATTTCACTTAAGATGAATTCAATTAACACTATTCGAGATAGTCTGTAAGGTTATTACCACAAGCCTCTAGCAAGTTTTGGCTTCGTCAAGCAACGTATTCGGAAAGGATGTTTCGGTTCGGTTTAAACTCCCCTGATGAAGTTATCCCAGAGAAAGCTTGTGAAAATGACTAACTGGTTAGTTTGAAAAATACATGATGATACTGTAATGTTTGCTCTTACAGTATTGCCTCGTTTTTTCTCCGGAGCTTTTTTTTAACACTTAGTCTATTAATTACTACAAACAGTTTTTTAAGGCGTTTTGAGAAACCGAAACGGTCTCTCAAAATTGTCCAGCGGTCTCTCAAAATCTGCTTCTACAATTGTGTAGAAAGCTATGTTTTACTTTATAAATTCAGGTGGTGGTCTTTCAATATTGCTTTATCGGCTTCTCAAGCCAAACCCTAAAAAAACTCTTAGTTCAAGTAGTCGGAGTGAGGGAAGCAGGCAAACAAACGTCATTTATAAGCCAAAAACTAAAGAAAGCGAGCAGCTGCTTTATAACGGATGCTGGAAAGTTACAATGAAGACATCATCAGACATTCTACTGTAAATTGTTTGCATGCGTTTGTAATAATCGAAGTGGCAGGCACATGAATGAACACGCTACTTTTGCTGTATCACGCATTTACTTTCATTCTCTTTCGATATGCTGGTTTCTCTCATCTTAAGCTTACAAAGTTAGAAACTCACAGCAAAATATACAAATTTGCCAAATAGTCAATAGAAGTGAAAATATTTCTGTATTAGCTCTGAACCTGTAAGGTGCATTTTACACATTTTTTGGTTATGTCAACATTAAACTAGTCGAAAAATTCAATTGTTTTTATCGCACGGTATCACGCCGAAGTTACTAATGTTGGGCCTAACGTGTTACTAATGTTGGGCCCATTTCACGGCTTAGCTATAGGACAACTCGACTTCTAACTCCGCAGAAACGAGGCGGCAATGGCTAGCGGTGGGGACATCGTGTCCGATTTGATCGGTTCAAAAATCAACTCAAGATCACCATTAGCTGTGTCGTTACTACTGCCCCACCCAGCCTGTCATGCCAGCAACTCTTTTCCATTTATTTTTGTCAAATAAATACGAACTTTTTCATACACCCACTTGTCGCTATAAGAAAGGCCAAACTTTGTTGGTGCAGATTTTTGGCGCGAAGAGACGTTGCTTTGATGTTGAAATTTCTTTGTGTTTGGAAAAATCGGCATATGCTCACAATCAAGAATACAAAACCGAGTCCAAAGAAGATAGCAGCGACACGAAAAGGGATTGGAAACGCTTCTGCGGGATCTGTAAAATTAATGGTTAATGAATAAAAAACAGCCTTATGAAGTAAACAATCAGTCTTAGAATAAGAGGTAAGTGGCTAAAAACGATGTTAAATAAATAATAAAAAATAGCAAAAGCGTTTCGACCTTTCACATCACGCCAAAAATATCAGGAACAGAAAAGCTTTTGGACTCGAGTTTCTGCGTAAACATCATTCGCTTTTACCGTGATTTGTCTACTCGTGCTAAGCTTTCCTACTGGTACACAAATAAACAGGACACATTAAGTTCTGTTGCGAAAATACTAATAAAGGGCTGTTGGTTAATGCATACGCTACAAAAAAAAATAAGAAATCAATGTCAATTGCACTGAAATGTTACAAAAGCCAGTTTTTCCGGGTTAACGCACGTTTTTTGGCATCGGTTAACGATAAAGAAACAATTTATTTCATAAGAAATAATTGCAGCAGTAAGCAAACATATTTTGCTTTTTTTCCAAATTTTTTTTCATTTGATCATAAGTCAGTCGTTAATTATATTGTAGGTTTATACTTACAAGCATTTACGAAAAAACTTGGTCCAACTCGAATGACAAAAAAATATATCCCCAAATACGCTGAAAATGACGAAATGGAATCCTAAAAACATAAAAAGATATATTTTTTTAACTTTTGGTTATTGCTGAAAAACTCAAATTTAGATTGCCCAAATATTTCGCAACATGATTTGGTTGTTGGCTACTTGTACAGTATTTTTAGAAGACCACATTAAATGCAATTGGTAAATTTTGAAATTTTACCGAAAATATTGTGTAGAACGCATTCGTTTAAATATGAGATATATTATGGATATTACAGCTTTGGTTTGTTAGCTTACTGCATTCCACAGAAAGCTTTTGGACTAAAAATTTTCTTTGAAAATAAGCTATTGGATCTTGGCCTTTTTAAATATGTTAGTTCTCCAGCTTAGGTTAACATATTTATGATGTGCTGGCTTTTACGAACCTGTATCCAATATGGCGTCACGTACGCCACTAAACCTACAACCAAGGCAAGGATTGAAGCAGCCGTGGTTAGAATGGAGATGGCCGACATCTAGGTATAAATGTTATTAGAAAAATGTAAAAAATGAATTTTATCAAATCAATTTTTAAATATCTGTTGACGAAAAGATTACAGTCAAATTTCGAATTATTTCGTTTCACTTTAACCATTTTTTATCAAGTGTTTCATCTTGGTTAATTCGAGGTAGGGGTGACTATAAGAAGCTCAAACCCAACACCCCTAATACTTTGCTGCGCTTGTTGATTGAAGTAAGCATTTGTTCCCTTTTTATTCCCCCTCTCCGGCTTAAAAATATACTGGACCCCCCCTTGTTCATTATCTCTCTACAGTTGGTATCGTTTTTAGTTTTTAATTAAAACACTGATTATGCATTCAGTTTGTCAAGTCAAGTTTGACAGTTGAATAAAACTAAACTGAAGACATTTATCGGTGCAACGGCAAGCTTTGGTTTTATTATGGTCCAGCTTTGGGAAGCTATTTTTAATTTTGATAGTTGCTTTCTCCTGTTGCTAATCTTAACTTTTCAAAAATATAATAACTGGGCGCGACCGAAAAATTTGCGAAAAATTCATCAGCAAGTTTTTAACGCGAAGTTGTTATTTTCATAATACATTTTACTCAAATTAGTATTTTGCTCGAATACTTTACTCAAGGAATTAAGATGATAAACAAAAAGCAGACTGTAGTTCTGCATAGCTGATTTTGAAGCTCATAATAAACTCCCGATTGTCAGCAAAGTGTAGATTTTTAAATGTGCTGCTGTATCTGAGCTTCGTTTTCTACTGATGCGTCGATATATTTTTAGAGCATTTTTATGCTCACTTGTGAAATTATCAAAAAATTTTTTGGTATTTTTTTCTTTTTATCACCCCGGAACCATACCTACAGAAATTCCCCCAAGTAATGTGAATATTCTTTCGATCGTGTTTCTTCGGCGTGGTATGACATTGTTAGTCAAACAATATCGAAAACGTTTTTAGACGTCATTGAGACACAGTTAAAAATGGCAATATTTAGAGCGTTCACAACAACCTATTTTGTATAGAACAGAGGTGGGCAACTTCTTTAGTCGATGGGCCATGCGTGGAAACACAAAGTCTTTCCCTGGGCGGATTATTAGATGGATCGAGTTCAATACCTTCAACAACATTACTACTACTGTCAGGGTCGCTCTGATCGGAAGAGAAAAAAAAGTTCTACAAGTCCACAGATGTCCTGTTTTTCACCGAAAAAGAGCAAAAAAAGGTCTACACGTCCTCAGATATCCAGTTTTCTACCGAAAATATCGGTGAGGCAGTGGCGTAGCGAAAAATTTTAAAAGGAGGCCCTAAGTTCCACATTTTTTTTATCGTTTTTTCATTCAGCAAAACTATACTTTAGAGCTGATTGAGAAACAAGAAAAGCTTTAGGATGGTCCGGGGGCATGCTTTCCCGAAAAAATTTTGAAAAGTTACATGCTGTAATGGCTATTTTAGTGCTTTTTGAACAATTTTCAGCCAAATTATGTTTAAATTTTTTGACCCTAATTCTGAGTGCTTCGCCAAATATGATGCATTTTGCTCGCACATTTTCGATTATGCCTGCTTAAGGCGTAAGGTTTATCGCTATCGAAGAGGTTCGAAGTTATAGAAAAATTTTACACATCAAAATGTTTTCGAAAATGGCTGGTGGGAGAATGGATAGCCTATCCCTCATTCTACCCACTGGATATGCGCCTTAATTGCCATAAGCTACAGAAACCATCAAAAGAGTCTGGCATATTTCAGTCACTTGGCACCATGGATTTTGTTTGTTTTTTTACTAAAAGGGAGAGTCAAAAAAGGGAGGCATGGCACAATATCCCCCCCCTAAATACGCTCGTGCGGTGAAGAGCAAAAAAGGTCTAATTGTCCTCAGATGTCCTATAAAAAAACAAAAAGTCTTTAATTGGCTTGATTCGCGATAGGAGTTTATATTTCGGTAAGTCCCGGCGGGCCGCATAAAATGGTCTCGCGGGCCATATGTTGCCCATGCTTGAAATAGAAGTTAGCGTCTATGTTTGGTTAAGTTTATCAAAAGCTATATATATTGTGGCAACTGCTTTAGTGGTTTATTGCATAGCTGATTTTTTGTTTCTTATTTTCTAAAATTCTTCGGAATATCGTAAATATGAAAGAAAAACTATCTCAAAGGGAAAAAATATGGCCACGTACAGTTTAAAGACTTACTAAACCTTATTCTCTTTTTTCCGAAGTTTTTTCTCAGTTATCACACGCCAGTTTTAAAATATTCTCGAACAGCGGGGTAGCCAATATATGGAGTGGTAATACATTGTAATATGCCATAAGTTTGAATTGTTTTCATAGTTTACTCTGAGTTGGTTTCAAATTTTTCGGAACAGTTTAGAAAGAAACGTTTTCTGGTATTCCTCACAGCGTACAGTACTTCTAACGTGTGAAATAAATATTGCTTTCTTCGCTTCTGTCAAGAACTACAGCTTATCGCCCTTTTTTCATCGAATAATGCGAAGCCTCTATTTCCTTCACACCAGTGATTCTTAACGGGGTCCCCAATGAAAAAACTGGGGTCACCAGTCTTATATTGTTTGGTCTTCCAGTATACACATATTTACTGTATGCACAGACAAGGGATCTCCAAGTCAACATCTTTAAGAATAGAGGCTACGTCAAAAAACAACTTCTCTTCGTGCAGAGTTTTAACTGCGTTGAACTTTTTGCCTTAATTCTGTTTAAAACTGCTTAAGAGAAAGGGAATCACCGTCTTAGGGACTAAAACTATTTTTTTACACGAAACCAGGTTTGTGTGCAAAGAAGTTTGCTGTTGTAGGATATACTTTAATTGAAATTGTTTGTTCAGTTTGTAGGCCCAAGAACATCGCTAATATCGGTGCGGGAGGTTTGGGGCTCGATTACCGCGCCAGTCAAATCTGACCCAGTGTCACCAACGGCTCGCCACCGCTTCGATTTTTCTTCGGAGCTGTGTCACCGAGGCGCTATGTGGTGGAGACGGGCCTTACCACTCGTAACACGCTTCTACGGAATTTCGCGAGTAAAATGAAAATTGTTTTGATTTGAAATGGTTTGCAGTTTGCGACTTTGCTATTATGGGCTTACCTGAGCAAAAATTCGCAAAGTTGCGCAACTGCACCGTGACATTAGTTTTTAGTGCACGCGATACATTGCAGGAACTGTTAATTTTCTTTGTGTGATATTTTTATGAACAACTTTGCTATCTGTATCCGGTACATTCATCATTGTCTGAATGCCGGTTGTTGAGTAAACATTTTTGTTTGCGGGATTTTTGCTTTGAAAGTTATTACATCACTGTCTCTTGAAGAACTCAGCCAAAAAATACCATTAATCGAGCCATCTAATCATTCAAAAAACTGAATTGTGTCAAGACTTTCTCTATAGCCTTACTGTCACGAAAGCTTAATCAAGCTCTTCAACATCAAAATACGAAAAAAACCTCTTTAAAATACGAAAAAACGTGAAATACACTCGGTTAATCGAAACAAAGATTTTCCGCCATTTTATTTTGTTCAAAATGACATTTTCTAATACAAATACATTCTTGTGTTGCTGGCTCAAAAACTTTTGTACCATCCAAAAGCTTTAAGTCGAGGAGAACTTCATGTTTCACTGGAAAGTCATTCGTAAAGTTGTTATAGTAGCAGAGCGGTTAGAAAAGTTACTTTCTTTTGCGACGAAAAAATATCAAAACTGCTATTCAAAATTACTTTCAGCTTTATATCTCCTGCAGTTACCAAAACATGCGTTTTTATTTACATAAATTTACAATGTCGTCTAAAAAATATATAATCACAATAATCGTTTACACAAGTTCTTTATTACAGTAAGTAAGCTAAGACCTATCGCTTCAAAAACTGCTGCTGTCAGGTTAAAGTTACAACACAGTTTAGCGACAGAGCTCATATAGGAATGTGCCTGGGTTGAGTCCGAGTTCGAGTACTCGGCCGAGTAATATTAATTGATACTCGGTCGAGTATTAAATTATTATCATTTTGACCTTTTTTTTGCTTTTTATCCAAATGGGTCGAAATTAGGACTTCTACGGACGTGATGACCTTTTTTTTGCTCTTCACCTAATTTTGAGTTCATATTTTGACGTCGTAGATACTCGGATTCGGACTCGGCCGAGTAATGTCGTAAATACTCGTTAATCGGCGAGTCCGAGTAATTTTCCTTGAGGCACATCCCTAAGTTCATACACATTGCATGACAACTGAAAAACGCGCAGATTGCCTAATGAAGAAAGATTACAGTTAGCAACTAATTGTTACGGACGAAAAACATAAAAGTACAAAGTAACATCATTGTGGGTGCGAGCCTTTATCTCATTTCCATACCTAACTTACCGCGTTTTTGAAGAGTTTTTTTTTTTTCATTTTAACAATTCTATTCGCGCCAGTCGGCTAGGCAAATTCCACTTTTGAAAAGCGGTCGTTGAACTTCCGCCGAAAATGAATTAACTTGCAGCAGCAGACTCAATGACCAGACCTATTGGGATAATAGTTTAAGCAGTTTGCTTAAGAAGCATTACTTTATTGACTGAGCCAAACTTTCAAACAAAAATTCGAATATGATAGCATCACTAAACTGGTGAAGTTTTTCAAAATTATTGTGATTTGACAACTGATGCAAATATTGAGTAGGTTCATAAGATACACCAGAGAGGTAAAAAAATCAGCAACATCACTTAAAAAAATATCAAAAATTTAAGACGAGAACTTACGGGCCTACTGCGAAGCGGCAAAGAACCCAGTCTTTTGTAAGTGGCAGCTCAGATGGCCAAGGGGTATAGAGCGTCGGTATCTTGAGCTGTAAACTTGGGTTTGATTCCGGGTCGGGTCAAACCAATGACTTTAAATTGGTATTCACAGCTTCCCTTCTTGACGCTCAGCATTAAAGGGACAGTGTGGAAAACAAGCCGGCAAGTTTACTTGCTGTGCCGTTGGGAAAGGCACTTAACGGGATTCTGCCATCTTGGTGTGGTAGACAGATGGCTGGCAACTCCCAAGCGAGCTCGTACAGCGCTTTGATCGCTTTCTCGTAATAGGAGGATAAATATGCAACTAAATAAATAAAAAAAATAAGTATATTTTATACCATGCATTTATGATGATTTTACCAATTTCTGTTAAATTATAAAATTATCTTTTCTGTGGTTTACAATTTTTATGTTTTATGATGATTAAGTATGTTTTATGCGTTTTATGCGTTAATGCACTTGCTTACTTACTTAATGCTTTTACCGAAAAGGTAGTTTCCAAAAGCTCACGTTGGTTAGTTTAACTGAACCAAAGCCAATTGGTAGTCTATATTTGGTAGCAATTATCATAATTACCGGTACGTAATTTTTTATTTTATTTGACCCGAATTTAGCGTGTGCAAAATGCTCACGAGTTTTGACTTAAACTTTTTTGGCTTTATTGATGCAAAGAAAAACATAGGGCGCAAGACGCATGACAGTCTGCATTTATTAGGGAATTTCCTTTAATAATCTAGTGCTTTAGGCTTTGGAACGAACGAGAGCAAAAAAGAACACTTTAGTGACGTTACTAAAGGTAAAAATGTATAAGAATGTGTTTCCTTGAGTTCGGCAAATCATTTACGATTTAACTGGCAACTATATAGGCTTCATGTGGTTGACAAAATCACTGCTTAGCTGTAATAGGATTTAGAAAACGGTCAGTATTTTTTAAAATAAAATTAACTGTTAATCAGTTTTTATTTAACGGAGTTTTTAAAACAGTAAGAGTTGCATCTAGTCAGCTCATACAAGTTTTTCGTATTTTTTAATTAGGCTTAAACACATCCTGATGATTCAGAGGAAGAAACAGAGAGAAAAGTTTTGGACCACAAAAATTAATTAAGACGATCATTCGTTTAACGAACTTTAACCAAAAAAAAATTTGGGGAAGTGGTCATAGGTGTTACTATTTGTGACGACTTAGTATGTTTTTGTACAATGTACACGCTAATGTGCTAACGTTTGGATTGGGAATGAGGAGGGCTCTGTCTTCCTCTTGAACCTTCGTAACCAAAACAATAATGTGACAATAACAAAGCCAGCAAAACACTTCAAAATATACTCCTTCAATGCAAATCGCGTAATTAAAATCATTCCTATTGCCAACAGTGCGTTAAATCTAGCTTCAATTTTATTTTTACAGATATTTAAAAATTGATTTATTATATTGTTTTGCACAACGATACGATGTTGACCATTCCGCTACTAACAAAAGCTTCTTCTGTTCTCGCCGTGGTCGTGGGATTGGTAGCTTTTTTAACACCATATTGGATAGTGGTGAGTGAAGTATAGCTTAGCCCTAAAATGTGGAACTAAAATTTTGTTCAATAACATAAGACTGACAGGGTTGAATATTCAGTCAAGTCGTAACCAAAGCTTTAAAAGATGGCTTGTGATTACAGATTTTACGCTATGTTTGATAGCACATTGTGATTGATGCGGTCTCAAGAAAATAAAATTGAAAAAAACAATAATGTGGTTTTACTTCAAAGTAGTGCTTATTTCTGGCGATAATTAGTTACCTGATAGGTTTTTTCGTACTTTTCATTTTCTTAAACGTTCTATTCGAATAAGATACCCCTGACGAACCCTTACGGATGAAACAGACTGTCAAGTTTTAACTTTTTAATTTAAATAATGTAGCGTAAATGTGCTGAAGTGAACACATTTTCAGATTTTCTTAAACAGTGTCAGTTTCGTAGAATAACTTTACCATTATGATAAGTCATAGGCCTCTCAGCTCTACACAGATTGTTTTATAGCTTTCATCTAACTTCTGTACCTGCTGCAGAATGTAAAATTTTTGCATCCACAATCTTTTTATCAAACGTCGAACCGAACCGGAACGTAACTCGAAAACCCATATTAACCGCTTTCTTTCATTGAACCCAAACGATCCGTAACGTTCATAATTTAGGCCTAATAACCGTAGACCTAACCTAAACCTGAACCGAAGGTCATCAAAATTTTTGAACCTTAACCGTATTTAAACCATTAAAACAATTTTTGTCTAATCTTAACCCTGACCGAAGTGCCTATTTTGGACTGCGTTATTAACGCTGTAAGACTTATAGCATTGATATTACGGCTTTATCTGTTTTATGTGCGTATTACACTCTTTCTATTTGCTAATTATAGGCTATTTGTTGACATTCTCATTTGCAAAATAGCGATAAGGAGCTTAATTATAAATGCATGCTGCTTGTTGAGTTAGTGACTTGGCTCGCTTGTATAGTTGTATTTTGAGAGTAGAAGTTTTTTGTAGCTGATGGAATCTCTGTCTTAATGGTTTGGCTGCGTCAATGGAGGTTTTGTTGTTGTACTCTTAAAGTTGGGACTAAAAATGCATTCGTTATGTTAAATCGTGTATGTTCTTATAAAGATTTTTTTAAAGAATGATTGTTATGGTGGCTAAAACAGAGGTTACGGACATCTGAAGGTAATCTAAGGTTATCTCTGCCCCTGAGGCTGCAGTAGCATCTTAAAAAATACAAATTCTTGAGCCCACACCGGATTTGAACCTTTAAATTTTTGCTTCTGCGAACCTGAACCGAACCTGAACCCGATAATTAAAAGTATTTTTAATTTTAACCGGAACTAAAGCTGCAAAATGAAACGACGAAAAACCTGAACCGGAGGTAAACCGCTAAAAATAAATTTTGAGGAACCTGAATCTAAGCCGGAAAGATATTTCAAGCGGTTCGAGGCCGTGCTTTACCCTGATAATTCAAAATTCTATGTAGAATACGCATCGCTCGAGACGCCCCCTTTGTTATTACGACGGCAATAGTCAAACTTTAAATTTTTAGCTGCTTGCACGCACCAATTTCAGTAATAGAATTTGAGATTTTTGATCCACCAATCTGGCTATTTCAAAGAGTAAAGTGACAGTTTCAAAAGAAGGGATTAAGGGGTGTCAAGCTCCCTTTAATTTTTCCTTATTCACATTGATAAATTAGTGCCCCATACTATTAGACGCACAAATCTGTAACATGAGTATTTTTTTAATAAGGAAAAATATAGCCTCAGTAAATCTCAAAACTGGACGTTATTTCGACAGCATAGATTCAGCTGTCATCATCAGTTGTGTAAGCAAGGCGGTGCAAAACCTGTTCAGTGTTGAGATTTACTAGTGGCTTTATTTTTCCTTCATAAGCTGTTTTCGTCGCATATTTATTGCATTTCCAAGTATTTTTAACTACCCTCCCTAAAAAAGAATTCTGTAGTCCCTTTTGGGCTAGACTCAACGACTAAAATTCTGTTTTTAATTACAATGACTTATTCAATCTTTTAGATTTCCATCCCTCCATCTTTTAGTGCGTCCTTTGGAATCGTTCTTTTTGCTGCAGAAGATGCTGGAGCATTTGTTATAAGCGCTTGTAAGTAAAAAATTGGCAATTTTACAAATTTATGATGAAATTGACAAGAGAAAAACAAAAAAGAAAATTAGGAAAATGCAGGCTTTTTGTACGGATCAACGACAAATTCGTTTCTTGATGACAAAATTGTGAAAAAAAACATGTAAAAAATTTTGTCAAAGTTTTGTGAATTACTTTATTGAATTAATTATAGCCAGTATTTTAGTAACCATTTCACAAACATTTTGGTGAAAAACTCACACCTAAGCGTTTGTAAAATCAATAATAACGATGGTGTAAATTTGTACCGAAACGTTTGTAAAATGATTACGTAATATACCGGCTGTAATCTTTGTATTAAGGTTGAGTTCTAAACCGATTTAAAAATGCTCCTGGTTTTTGATTTACAATAGACGCTCTTGTGAATCAGTGTAAGTTTCGGCAGGTTTTAATGTTAGTAAAACTAAGTAGTCCCACAATTTTCTACAATCCTTTGCTCGATCCTTGTTTTCGTCAGCTGATCATCAATCAGCATTTTGCAAGTCTTGAATCCAGGTATATTTTACAGACCCCATAAGTGGAATTCCCCCCGCTTTTCTTGTGGCAGACATCTTCTTTGCGTTTGGATTTTTGTTCCTGATAGCAAGTGTCATTCATTTTTCTCATGCTCATAGATTTTTTAACATTCAAACAGCAAGCCAACGTCAAAAACTGCACAGACAAAGTTTGGGCTATCTTGTGTCTACAGGTGAGATATTTCATAATATAAGGGTCCCACGCGAAGAGATGTTTCCGTAATGCGTTTGAGGAGTTAAAGACAAAGGAAAATGCTCGGTACCACAAATTCTAAAAAAAAAGTAAAGACAATTATTTTGAATGCATATTGGGGCCAGCGGCCTAGAATAATCACCGTCAAAATCATTCTTCAAACACTTTTAAATGATTAGTGGTAATATTTGCATGGCGAATAATTTATCATGAATCAAAAGTTGTCGTAATGTATACTTCTTAATACAAATAGTGCTGCAAAACTTTGTTATTTGATGTGTTTTTTTGCAGACTGTATTTTTTCTTCAATCTTTGACTAGGGTATCATTTTGATCTAAAGATTTACTCGATTTCAGTTGTTCTGTTGTCTGTGTCCATGATTGTGATTGTCAGCCTTCGTCCAGTGGCACAAGGAGAGTTGCCTTCCGGTGTCCAACTGCCCAATGTACCTATGGACGATGATTATAAATCAATCAGCGACTCAATCACTCTTACTGACTCACTAGACAATGACTTGAAAACTATTGAATCTAAAAACTATACATTTGACCTTGACAACGATTCCCTCGGGTTAGAAAACGATTCCTATAACTCTATCAGTAATTTGTCGAACTCTAACACCAATTCTTCTGATCCAAACCATTCTTTCTCTGAAGAAAACGAATCTGATGTCCTTAAAATCATTGGTGATTCTTTAGGAGGAGCTATTGAGTCAAACAACAACGTAACAGTTGATAACGGTAACAACATGCTTAGATCTAAAAGAGACATTGATACTACGACTCCTATCAGTCTTCTTTTTACTGCTGCATTTGGCTTTTCATTTTATTTGGGTTGGGGATCACTTCTGTTATGTTTGATTGCTCTCACGCTTAATGCTTTTGATTATAAACGCGCAAATTATACTGGTCAAGATGATCAAAGACTACTTATTTAGAATTTTTTTGGGTATTTTCTTACACGCTCTATTACCAGTGTCGTACGTTGGGGAGGGGGCTCCCTCAGGCCAATACTTCACAAACAACCAGCCATTATTTCTCCATTTTTTTAGAAAAAGTGTGCCTTTTTGCGGCAAAGTTTCCTTTACATGCTTTCCCAAGGAATTTTCTGCGTACCCTACTGATTATTACTGTAATTGTTGACGAAACCGCACTTTGCTTATTATTTATCTCTGTAGCTGAACTTGTGCTTTGTGCCGAGGTCGCCTTGGCTTTTTGTAAATCCTGTCAGCACTCAACACCCTCTCTCGACTTTATAAAAAGCATAATTAACAAACATGGTTAACATTGAGGAATAAAGCAATTACAACACCAAATTGAAAATTCCCAGTTTGTGTTACTGATTAGGTCTTGTTGTTAACAAATCTATCACATTTATATTATGGCGTCATGTATAAAACCGAAAATGTTGTTGCTGTTAGCAGGTGGTTGGCTATTGAACTAAACTGATGTTTTTGCCGCGTCCTTCACAAGCAAAAAGCAAATAACTGACGAACAGGGTATAATACATACCGTATACAGAATGATAGACATCTAAGAGTAGTGCTCGAGTTGTAAAAATACTTATGGGGAAATGGTACAACATTTCACGCGGACGTTACGAGAGGGTGGTCATTATACTTGTAAGGGAATGGTTTACGCTAAAAAGTTTTATGGGGGGTGGTGCTGTTTTCCCCTCAACTCGAGTACTGTCCAAGAGGCTGCGAAGAGTTTGGTAGAATTTCGAGTTTGCAGCCACTATTACTACCCTCTCCAAATGCCCAATTTTCGTGGGTTTTGCGTCCGCCTTTCTTGTTTTTCTATACTTTGTGCATCATAATTAATTTTTTGATGTCATAGTTAAAAAAGCGATTATGACATCAAGAAATTTATTCTGATGCTGAAACTAGAATCTGCGTAAAGCCATCGAAAATTGGACATTTGGGGGTATATATAGGCTAGCGGCTAGCCTATAGTGCATGATGTGGATCCATGATTTCCGTTCGAAAAATGCGATTTCCTTCGTGATTTTATGGTGTGTAATAACGGATGAACTTTGGGTATTTCAATTCATAATATTACGCAAGCAACACTTTCCGCACTTTGCTGTCAAAGCCGATTTAGGGAGGTCACCTCAAACGTCCTCTTTGGATACGCCCTTGTGAAGCCTACGAAAAATCACCGTTCATAATTCACATATACGCGCAATGTATGAGTGTGCTCTAGCATTGTCGCCTACGCTTTACGAATAGAAGCATTGACGCCTACCAAAGGCAATTTGTAGACCTATTAAATTCACTGTCATTGTTTTGCTATTTCCGAGATAAAGATTGTTTTTTGTGACGTTTTTCTTTTGATTAAAAAAGCATGATCGTGAATACATTGAATAGGGCAATAGGCAGGGTTAGCCTACCATCGGTCCACACCCAAAAATAAGCACGCTGCTGTTGCGACGACGGAGTAGCAGGTTACCAAAAAGTTAAAAGCTTTTTATTGCAAAACCATATCAGTATGGCTTTCCGACGCTTTGCCGTATCGCTGAAAAAACTAAAACCATTCTCAAAATGCTAAAATGAAATAATGAACGAAACATGAACAATTTTTCTTCTATTTTTGTTCATTTAAAGCAGAGGTGGGCAAACTTTTCATACGAATTAGGACCACATTGGAAAAAAAAATTGAAGATAAAGGCCGTCCTGATTGAAAGAGCAAAAAATATCGCTCATCACGTTCGCAGATGTCCTATTTTCCACTAAAAATCAAGTGAAGAGCAAAAAAAGGTCATCACGTCCGCAGTTGTCCTACAATCCACTCAGTATCAGTAA
This sequence comes from Trididemnum miniatum, assembly GCA_964006365.1. Lineage (NCBI taxonomy): Eukaryota > Metazoa > Chordata > Ascidiacea > Aplousobranchia > Didemnidae > Trididemnum > Trididemnum miniatum. The sequence continues at coordinate 10,549,065 of OZ023239.1, forward strand.
GGAGCAAAAAAAAGGTCTTCAGCTTGATTCACGGTAGGAGTTTATATTTCTTTTTTAGTGCCCGCGGGCCGTATTAAATGGTCTCGCGGGCCGTAGTTTGTCCAATCCAACCCTTATTTAAGGAAAAAGCATTTCAACTAAGACGCATTACGCACGACATTCAAAACTAAGCACGTTTCTTAAAAATAAGCACGTTTATGTTTTGTAAGACATTGCTCTTGAAAATAAGCACAAATCTTAGAAATAAGCACGAAATGGTAACCCTGGCAATAAGCCTACAAATTAGTTTTTCTTATTTTGGATTGATTAGATTTTCGCGGTATCGGCCGGTTAGCTCCGTTGAAAAGCATATTCGGGCAGGAGGTCTGGGCTTCAATTCTGAGCCGATCAAATCGGCACAGTGTCGCCAACGGCTCGCCAAGTCAGCTGCGACGTTTCTTCGTCGCTGTGTTTCCCAGGCGCTGAGCGGCGAAGATGGGCCCCGCCATTCGTTACATGTTTCAACGTAATACCGCGAGTATAACGAAGATTTGATTTTTTGATTTAAATTTTTGGGGTTCAAAATTTGTTTATCGGCATTTCTTATTTCACTAGTAATTACTGCTAGCTGCGGTCACGTTATCGTGCTGCGCAAACCTTAACGGAAAACTTATACAACCACCGGCAGTTTAAACTGTGCCCTGGAGATTATAACCGCCTATCAACAGCGGTAACATCACTAGAACTAATATTATGATTTTCCAAATTGCGACTGAATTGGAAAAAAAAATTTATAGGCCCACATCATTACGAGATAAAATTTTTACCCCAAGAAAAGATACAGGTAAGTTGCTTTGAATAATTATTTCCTTTGAAACACCTCTGTCAATCTAAAAGTGAACAACTTCTTGTAGAATAACTAGCCTCTGAGGTCAGTAATTGCTAAGCACATTGTTATTGGTGTGGCTACTGGGGTTTGGTTCCCGGGCCGATCAAATCGTACATAGTTACCCTGTCCAGTGTCCACATGTCCAACTTTGGTGGGCTTTGGACCCACGGTTCTTGGTTCTAGTTTCTGCATCATAATTATTTTTTAATGTCGTAATCACATTTTGAACTATGACATCACAAAATTGATTATGATACAGAAACTAAAACCAAGAGCCGCGGGCCTAAAGCCCACTGAAATTGGACATATGGATTGGGTAAGAGTCGCCAACGGCTAGCCACCGCTGCGATGTTTCTTCGGAGCTGTGTTGCCCAAAAATGCTCAGGCGCTTAGTCATGTTGCCTAAAATGCTCAAGGCCCCGCCACTCGTTCAACGCTTCAGCGTAATACCGCGAGTATAATCAAGATTTGATTTGATTTTTTTATCTAATGTTCATTATGCGGTCCTACTTTTTGCGCAATCTTAGCCAAAAAATTTAGAGACGTTTCAACAGGTTTAGTCATCAGATGATACGTCATCCAATACGTAGAAAGTAGAGTAGGAATTTTTCAAAGCAAAGACCAAGGCGGAAATGGGTATATTCAGTTCTTTCTGATTGTTTCAGTTTCGCTTGGTCTTGAGCGCAAACTGACGTCTACGGAAGAAAATTTCAGGGAAGTGCAACAATACTTTTTTTACAGCGCCTCACCTGACCTGAGTAACAGCACGCTACTTAATTTTGGGTATTAAAACTTGCCACGTTATTTTGCCGGAAACTACAGAAGAAAAATTTAGTGTCGTGTGCAAAATTTCACAGCGTGATGCTGTGATGCAAAGATTTTAAACATCGCTGTTCTTTTTTCAGTGCGACGCTTAATTTGAAAAGTCAATTCTTATGAGAAATTATCTGCATATAAAAACCTGAAATTAGGACTGTCTTCAATTAGCGAAGCTTACCACATGATACATTACTTGAATGGATGAAAAAAACAAAGGAAAATGACCAACCGCAAAATTTCAACGACAAAAATGAATTAAAATTACCTCACAAAATTAGCAAAAATTATTTCTCGCCGTCAGTAGCTCCCGGCGGATGCAGTCACTATGACAAAAAGTCAGAGGATGTTAAAAAATCTGAAACAGCCTTCGGAAATTTACGCAAGCAAAATAGTGCAACCGAAAAGCTTTTAACAAAAAGTTTTTAATTTGAATCAAATTCGTTCCAAAGATCGCCATTTTTATCCGCAACCATAGGCGTAGCCAGGATTTTCCATTGGGGGAGAGCTAAAGTTTAAAAAATCTTACCCAATAGCTGGAACGGATCCAGAAAACTTTGGTGGGGGGATGCAGATTTGAATTAGTTTGAGTGTTAACTAATACAAAGACGTCGGACGTTTAGACCCGGAATAGGGCGTCAATGTTTCATGCCAGAGGCCAGTGGCGACTCTAGCTTTTTATGGCTACTCGGGCTCGACATAAACAGTGTTAAAAAAACGGTAAAAAAAGCAATAAAATAGCAACTTACACAACAGTTAAACTGTTGCAAAATACTTTCATTCATACATAAAGTTTAATCTGCTTAATTTGTCGGCAAACTCATATTGAGTTTGTTGTGTAGCTCTTTGTTATCAGCTACCCATTGTGAGCCGCAGAGGAACAGACATTTATGACCAAACAAAAAGCCTGCATTTACTACATGGCAGCATGATGGCAGGCGTCTTGCGAAATCTTTTTTCTATTCCTCTCTCCAATTGTAGCTCGGGCTATTTCTCGAAGGCCCGAGTTCCACAAACAAGTTAAGGAAAGAATTGTGTGAAACAACGTAACAAACGTTTGCATAGTCTGACTCAGGCAAATGCGATCGAGCCCGAGTAAGATGTAATAAGGAAAAAGGCTTTTGTCTCATTTGTCTCTTTCTTTTCTCCGCAATGCGGCTTGGACTATTTTCCTCTAGCCAGAGCTTATGGCTGACAAATCGTTGAGCGAAAAACGCAACTGCCACCGCACACTTCGTTGTTTATTACGATGACTGTTTCTTTCAACGAACTTGATACGAATTAAGTTAAAAAAAGTTTTAAGCTTACTTTTTAAAATTTGAGTAATAACAAGCCTTCCATCATTTCGTAACTTAAGCTCAGCCCGAGTAGCCCGAGTGCCGGAATCGCCACTGCCAGAGGCTTATTCAAATTTTCTTTTAAGTAGGACACCAAATTGTGACAACTTTTATGAGCGTATGTTTTTCCGGCAGAGTAAATTTGAAACAAATTGAGGAAAAAACGACTCTAGGAGGTGCGAGGGCATGCTCTCCCGGAAATTTTTTGAAATTTTACATAGTGTAATGGCCTTTTTAATGCTTTTTGAACACATATTGATCAAACTTTTTGCCCCTCATTTGGAGTTCTTCCCCAAATATGATGCATTTTGTTCGCACATTTTTGATTTATGCGCACTTACAATAGGCCAGGAGTGGATCCACAAAATTTTGTAGGGGGAGGCAATTTGAATTAGGTTGAATGTTTACTGCTGTTCATACAAAAACGGTAGACGTCTAGACGCGGAAAAGGTGGTAAATAAGTCCTTTGAAAATGTTTCATATCTGAGACGTAATCAGAAATTTTTTAAGGAAGGGGGACCAAATTTCGACATTTTTTCAAGCGTAGTTTTTTCCGGCGGAATTAATTTGAAGCAAGTTGAGGAACAAAAAAAGGCTCTAGAGGGTCCAATGGCATGCTCCCTCGGAAAATTTTTGAAAATTCACGCACTGTAATGGCCATTTTAGTGCATTTTGAACAGTTGTCGGGCAAACTTTATTGAACAATTTCGCCCCTAATTTTGAGTGCATCACCGGTATCCAGCGATGGTGGAAGCATTTCTAAAGTGGAGGGGCCCAAAAGCACAATTTTTTGCCCAAAATCAAGTAAAAAGCAAAAAAAGTCACCACGTCTGCAGGTCGCAGTTTGAACTGCGTAAGTATGTTTTGGCATGTCTTCACTGTTGAAAATGCCGAAATGGAGGACATTTGGGCATTTTTTAGCGTATGGTAAGCCAGAGCCGGTGCCAAGGGGGGGCCAGAGGGGCCTGCCCCCTGTCCAATTAACAAGCTTACTCTATGGAAAACAGCGGCTTTTGTGCTTAATTTCAAACTTTGGCCACCCTGGTAAACGCTTGACCCCCTAAGTCGACTGCTCTGCCACTGGCTCTGTGGCAAGCCTACCTATTAAATTTCAAATACATTCATGCAGAGGTATTATTGTAAAAATGAACGCGTAAATTAAGGCCCCCCTGAAAAAAGTGGGGGAGCCAGGCCCCCTCGCTTTTGCCACCAATGCGGCCGGTATTGATACATGACGTTCAACAAACAAATTGATACACGGTTTCGCATAAGCCAACAAGATAGCGTTTTGCTTCTCCTAGACTAGAGACAGTCTCTTTGATGCAGCACTTCAACAACGCTGTTTTCTTCGCACTGACCTTAAATGTTTTAACCACTTTTCGTGCAACGTTTTCAGCATTTTGTAATTGCTGAAACTTTTACTGCTGCAGAAGCGCTTAAATTTAAGCAATGCATAGCACAGTGAAAATAATATGCCAACAGAGATTCGTATTGAACAACTGAAGTGACGCCTGACCGTTCGCTGGTTGCGCCGTCATAACTCTGGCCAATGCAAAAAGCGAAGTTGTATCGTATTTCTTCTTAGTAAGCATACTTATTAAAAGCCCAACAAGAAAACAATCACGCAAGGAAAAGTATTAATCGTAATTACCAAGATCCTTGTTTTTGTCCAGGACGTGCCCCCCTACCTAGCTACGCCTTCGTCTGCAACACTGTTAGAGCAACAGCTATTCAAACTTTCAAATCAAAACCTTACTCAGGATGAATATAAACACAAGCCGAGTAGTAAGGTCAGTGGACTCGACTAAAGTCGCAATTCCGACGTTTAATTGGGTCCGAGCCGTCGTCCACATCAGGACCTCTTAACCTGATGTTCATGAATCACCATTTCCTGATGAGTTAATTTTGTGAATACAATCATAAATACGATTGTATTGTATTTGCTGCATTGCTTATTTATCCTCTTATCACGAGAAAGCGATCATAGCGCTATAACGAGCTCCCTTAGAAGTTGCCAGTCGCCTGACTGCCACAACAACGTGGGGGAATCCCGCTAAGTGCCCTTCCCAACGGCACAACAAGGAAACTTGCCGGCTTGTTTTCCACCTTGTACCGTAGCTCACGAGTGTTTGATTTGCAGAAAAAACCGAAAGCTGTTAAAAATATTAAAGCAGTATGTGAAGAATTGTGATGATTTTGTTCAGCATCAAAAAGCAAAAATATGACAGCATGTTTTGTGTATTCTTTGATGGAGTTGGTTTTTCTCGTCAGGTTCTTAAGTCATGTGTCATTTTTTATAAGCTCATAATAAGGAGATAGCAAAGTGCATGCGTTAACAGTTGCAAATGTAGATCAGTGTCGAGAACAAAGACGACCCAAACCCAGAACGTGCAAAGCGTTAGCCCATTTTCAAAAGCGTTAAACCCATTTTCGAAAGCAAAATGAAAACAAATTCGGTAGAAACATATTCCGCACCGTATGTTGTTAAGGTAAGGTAAACACATTATTTAATTATGAGAAAAACGAGAACCAGAGGAGCAGAACAGAATAGCACAGTTTATTTTTTCTACACCACAAGCGATTGATTAAAATACAATGTTTAGTCTAGTGATAAATTTGCATCTAGAAATCAATTGTAGCACAGATTGGGGAAGTGAAAAACCAGTTTTGGCTACCTGTAGTCAACTGCCCCCAACGATTTGAATTGAGATACGCAAATGCTGCACTTTAAACACAACACAAACAAAATCAAAAAAACAAAATCACACCCACACACACAAAAAAAAAGGTACAAAGCAAGAAGCAATAACGAAAATAAGGATGATAAAAAAAAAAATACTAAGCAAAAAGAAAAGTAAGCAAAAAAGGCAGTCACCATTTAACATTAAAAGGACTTCCTATTTCAGAATCTTCTCTTACGTGTATACATATTAGAACAAGGCACATATACGTATGGTACATATTAGGACGTAGCACCTAACTTTTGAGGGAGGATAATTCTAAATTTAAATAGTATATAAGTTACCCTTACATGAAAGCAGGAAAAAAGTACAATCTAAATTTGAATAGTATCTATATACTCCTACACGAAAGCTGGAAAAAAGTACAATCTGCAAAATGTAAAAATTACAATCTGCAAAAAGGTTGTGCAATAGGTTGTAAAAATTTCATATTTCCAAGTAATTATTAGGATCACTCACAAACTGTTTTGTGAATTTGTTGACGGGCAGCTTTTTAATTACTTCTGGAATTTTGTTCCAGTGTTTCGATCCAATTACTTGTATTGATTTTAAGCCCTCAGTAGTATTGCATCCAGGCAAGAATAAATTTTGATTACTCGCCGATCTCGCACCATAATTATGCTGCTGCCTTATTGGTCAGCCTACACTCACAGTAGGCCTACAGTACATAGGGTAAAGCCTCGTTTTTTGACATTTAGCCTATGAAATAATTGCATTTTGTCAAAAAAACGCTAACCGGGTTTAATTCATTTCATCTTAAGTAATCGCCCATATTGTCCAAACCTCAAGGGGCCGCGTGAAAGCTAGAACCATGCTTCGATGTAGAGCTGAAAGAAGGACAAATACCTCCTGGCAAAATGCTAATGTGGGGGACTCTAAATGCCACTGAGTCATTATTACGCCCCGCATCGCAACTGAGTTTGGTCTAGCTTCTTGTGAAGTTCTACTAAAATTGCCTGTAAGGATCCGTAGCAATAAAAAACACTAGTCCATATAGCGGGCATGTATTCCATGCAGAGTTGTCAAAGGGCCGAAGATGTCGAGTTCGAACCCGAATCCTACAGTAGTTCATCAGCGAGTCAGTGCCCGATTTAAACCCGAAATCTAACTCATCAGTTTCAATTTTCATGTAATTTTAATAAAAAAGAAAATGAGTTTACTTATCCACGTTTGCACCCGTAAATTACGAACAGCAATATCTATACAAGGTGTTCTATTGCAGCCTATTCTATCAATTGCGAAAACCTATCACTCACTGAAGATCTCGATTTCGCGCTGGCGTCCGGCCCGATTGAAGCCAGACAATTTTTCAAAACCCAAGCCCGATTGACAACTCTGATTTCACACATAGGCAACTGTACAAGTGGCAATCAATCAATCAAGTTTATTTCACCGTATACGTTTAGAAAATTCGCATAGGCAGGAAACAGCGAAAGACCACAGGGGTCATCTAAGTCTGCTGCACCTACTACAGCAATACTTACAGTAAACATATTGGCGTAAACTTAGCATGACATAAAACGTTAAAAAAAAAGAACACACTACAAGACAGTACTGCCATAGTTGGGATTTTAAAAAAATAATGCAAATTATAAAATGAAACATTAGGCTATAAACCTATTCCCGACCACTACTTATAAATAAAGCAAAGTAAACGAAAAGTAGAAGTTATTCGTTATGAAGAAAAGGTTATTGTTCTATAGGTGACCTAAATCTGACACTAGACTAGACACCGATCTGCAAATCTGACACTAGACACCGATTACAGGCATAACTACGAAGTGTAGTATAGTGACCGATTACATGCAAAACTGCTAAGTATGATAAAATAAAAAATGGCAAGCCGAAAAGGTGAGCTGTCGTTAAAATCGCGGTGTTGCCAGATTAAAAACGAGTTAAAACTGACAATTTCAACTCCAAAATGCGCAAATGCACAGCAAAGGCAAGTGCGGTGTCAGTGCAGGTCAACCCAATACGCGCAAGTTGAAATTGCCGATACTTTTATTTTAATACAGCAAAATTGACACACCAAACGTATCAGTCCATGTAATGTATCCTGATTACTTCCTGAACTTTCAAGTTTCAACACCCGGCAAGGCAATAGGTTCTATTTTGATACCTATATCAGCAAATCAGATGCAATCGCCTATTTTGTAATGTAAATAGAAAAACGAAATTGAAAAACTTGCGACGTGGCCGTTGATTCTGGAGCTATTTTGAAACCGAAACAGTCACAGGTACCACACGGTGATTTCACGCGACATCCACGGATTTATTTCAAAAGCAGATAACATGAGGCATAATCAAAGAGACAACAAAAATAGGCCTTTGAGAGGTGAGATTTTGCAATTTTTACAAAGAAAAGCTTTAAGCAGGTCTGACTGATGCCATATGCAATTTATGCATGCTACAACACCACTGAAAGCAATCAAAACTTTTCAAACGTCAATAAACACGATTTAGCGTTGTTTCATGGAGGCTTGTAGGCTACACATTTTTATGCTGAACCTATCTAAAAGAAGTTTTCCGCATGCAAATCACTTAAATTTTTACTGCCGAAACTAAACTATTAAAATAAGCATAGCTTAACCACGCGCCACCGTTTCCGAAATGCATTCAGCACTGAAAAGTGATCCATAGGTGAAGCAACTGAAGAATACAACTGGACCAAAACTTAACGGATTAAGACAAAAATTTGGCAGATAGCCATGATTTTTGCAATTACGCCCAAATGATTGCGACGCAATATTACCCAGTGATGACGTTACACAATACCCATACAAATTAAGATAATTTGACTTTTTTAAATCTAGCACTTTAATTGACACTGTTTATCACATTTAATAGGACACTACATTCGTAACATACGTAATAATGCACCACATGATAAAGCCATTGGCAAAGATTACAGCTCCATTATACCAGCGAACAAAAATTCCGTGATCAGCACCGTAAACAAAAATTCAAAACATATGATGTTACACAACGGATGAAATTGCATTGTATAAAAATGATACTCAAAAATATTATAGCAGCTTTTTTTAAAAAACACCAACTGTACCCATAGAACATGTGCAACAAAAAGAGATACAAAAAAAAATATCCTCATTACACTCGTGGTATTACGCAGAAGCGTGTAACGAGTGGCGGGGCCCATCTCCGCGGCTCAGCGCCTGAGCAACACAGCTCCGATGACACGCCGGAGCGGTGGCGAGGCCATTGGCGTCACCGCGCCAATTTAACTGGCCCGGGAATCGAACCCTAGACTTCCCGCATCAATAACATGTGCTTAATAACTAAGCTAACCGTTCGCTTAGAAATAAAACATAAGAATTTACAGCAGGTAAAAACAATTTAAGTTGAAAATAAAGTTGGCATTGCAGAAGAGTCGACGTTTTGCGAACTTGCGTTGTTTAACATTACGGATTCGGGAAGAGGAGCCACTCCAGAAAGCTCTAAAATCAAAACAAACTCGTCAACGACCACATACTGTGGTTATTTTACTCTTTATCAATCAAACCGGTTACTGAGAACAACAGACCAACGGCAGAGTGCGTAAGGCCGCTTGTGCAATGTACATAACATGACTATTTCTCATTTCATTTTCGACGACTAAACGCTAGGACACAATAGCAGCTATTATATTATCCAATATCCATGCTTTTTAGACGCACTAACCCCGATATCCCAATGTAAAGCTAAGCAATTATGCGTCAATAAATGCCAAAAGGGTAGTAGGGTGTTAACTTTTTTCACTTTTTTTGAATTTGCACGAGTTTATATGATTAACAGGGTACAAATCATCACAGAAACTCGATGCAAAAAATTTTTTTTTTGAAATATTAATGTTTCGATACCCTGGGGGGCCGCAAAGATTTTTCGGGGGGTACAAAACCAACTTTTGTCGTAACTCGGAAACTACTGCAGATAGAAAGTCGAGTTTGCAGTCAAACGATGCAGAACACCTGATTTCCTGTCTGCTTTCAATACATTTTCATTGCCTATCTGGAACAGAAAAAATGTTATGAGCAAAAAACTAAAATTACGAACATTTTGCCAACCGGTATATAACAGTGTAGGCCTATCACGACTATCATGACATCACACGGACTATGATATTACCAATTCACCATGCTTTCGCAAGACTTTCAAGAAATTAGGTTTTTGACATTCGAGCAAGAGCAGGATTGATTGTGTGTAGCTGAGCAGTGAGCAGGAGAGTCGAGAATCAGGATGAGCATAAAATAACTGATGAAGGAATGTGAGTTTGCGCAGGAAATGAAGGATCACATTTTATCGAATAAAAAGGAGGTTATTGGGCACTATTTTTATGTCCAAAATTTGCTAATGGTTACCTAAAAAGAATACTTAAAGAGACCACCATTTTATATTTGCAAGATAAAAGTATCAAGATTCATTCAGAATTTATGGAGCAAGAGCAGCCTTGCCGACAATTGGTCAAAGGTCCGTCGAAACAAAATTGAAAAACTTGATTACTGATTATGCGAAGGTTAACACCAAACAAGATGGAATACCAAAGTTAGAATTGGTTAATTCGACATTTGCTCATGCAAGGGTCTTTATCAAAACCCTTTTGGGCAATACAAAAAGATCAGTTGCAGCTGTGCTCCGAGTTACAGGATCCCGTCTTCAGGTAAGATTGGCTGTTACCAAGTTTTTATTAATGTTTACTGCTTACCCATAGAGCTGGAGTTTTTGAGAGACCAAAGAGGTTGTCGTAAAATGAGTTTGGGACAGCGAGATTGGTTAGGTACAGCGCGTTACTAGACTGCAGCTGCCAATGCCGAAAGAAAGAAATCGCTCCTCAGCTTCCATCTACATCTCAGCCGCGATCGACGTCATTTTTAGGTAGGTCACAAGTTTTGTAGACTTTTTCTCTGCATCAACCTACGAAATTGAGACCTAGAGATTGGAAGACGATAAATATGATTTGTACGCACCTCCCCTCAAAATCAACAAGCTCTACAAGAAAAAGTTCCTCACTTATTGACGATAGCTAACTGCAAAGATACTGATAGAATAGATGTTAGCATTAGAAAGCAGCAGGTGGTGGTCAATAACACAGCAAAAGCGTTAGGATTTGAAAAAAAAAAGTGAGCAGCACAGCTGTTTTCAAAGCTCGAGAAAGACATAGGTGAGCTTCTGTGGCTTCTAGGCCAATCAGCGCGACTGTAAAATAGATGGTCACTTAGCGCGTACACCTTATTTTTAGATGGGCAGTAATCAAAGAAATATATCACCAAATTTTTACATTTTTAAGAGTATTTTTTTTCTGGCCAAGTTAACTTGAAGCAAATTGTGGAACAAAAATATGGCTGTGGGGGAGTCCGGGGGCATGCTTCCCGGATAATTTTTGAAAATGTAAATGCTGTAATGCCCATTTTAGTGCTTTTCGAGTAATTTTTAAGGCAAATTTTGCTTAATTATTTTCAACCCTAACCCAAAGCAAATTTTGCTTAATTATTTTCACCCCTAACCCAAAGTTCTTCACCAAATATGATAGATTTTTTGCTCATCTTCGATTTATACGTGCTTAAGGCGTAAGGATCACTGTCATCAGAAAAGTTCAAAGAAATGGAAAAATTTCAAATTGTATTGATCAAAAATATTGTAGACAATGTTGGTTGGAAGGGAATGCATGCCCACATCCCCCTCCGATCTGACCCTGGTTATAACTTATACTTCAAAAACTTAGTGCAAACCTTACCAAACAGTGAAGTATGCTTTGTTGCTCATGAAATCTCTTTATTCAATGAAACAAAACATGAATTCCACACAGGAATACTAATTTGCAACAACTATATGCCTTTTTGCGTACACTTATCCGGATTTTGGCCAAACCATTGATACAGCCTTCGGTTTGGATTCTATAAAAGGAAGCGGTAAATAGGGGTTTCGGTTTACGTTCCGATTCGGTTCGACGCCCTGAATTCAAGTTTTTCAATAAAAGTAACGAAAGTCCGTAATAGGGTTGCATTTAGAAGAAAAAAAAAAAGAAATTGGTAGCCTACATATATTTTTGCTAAATCATGTTTTTTGCTGATAACATTTTTTCTGTTGCAGATTAGCAATAAAAATGTATTGAGAGCAGACAGGAAATCAGGTGTTCTGCATCGTTTGACTGCAAACTCGACTTTCTATCTGCAGTAGTTTCCGAGTTACAACAAAAGTTGGCTTTGTGCCCCCCGAAAAATCTTTGCGGCCCCCCCAGAGTATCGAAACATTATTATTTCAAAAAATTTTTTGCATCGAGTTTCTGTGATGATTTGTACCCTGTAAATCATATAAACTCGTGCAAATTCAAAAAAAGTGAAAAAAGTTAACACCCTAAAAGGGTAGTCTACTGTTTCGTAATAGGGCTTCTGTTTCCGAAAAGGATGTAAAAAATAAATAAATGAGGTTGTTTTTAAATTATATTGAACTAAAAATTCAACAGTAATTGAAGGAGACTGCGAAGTAAGCTTGCACTCTTCGAGTCAGCAGCTACCCGTTACATATGTCAAATGCGATCGGCTCCAGCCGCGAATCGAACCCGTCACGTAGGATCTGTCACTTGCGCGCGGTACCGCTAGGCTATGTCGCTGACGACATTGAAAATAATAAGAGTTCGAAAGTTTCCGCCTACTACGTCCAAAATAGACCGAGTTCTCACAAACAAACTAACATGAACAGCTTGGGTCGCGCTGTTGCTAAAAACCTTTTTCAATTAAAACCTCAACAAAAGTTGAGCTGGTCTGAAAAATGCTTTCTCATCTCCACAGGAAGCTTTCATTTGAAGTATAAATGCGTCTACTTTGCTAAAATCCTTTCTCCTTACCTTCTAATACAAACGGGTCGCATTTTCTTGCTACATCTTGAGAGAGATTTTCACGGCCGATACAGCTCAAGCCAGTGCAAAGAGGATAAATTGAATCTCGGTTTTGTGACGTCATTTCATCATTCCACTGACGCAACAATGAAAAACACGTCGTACTGACGTCATCATGATTTTTAGCAAAAGCGTTGTCAATTCTGAAAATACTATTTTTAGCAAATACAACCTTCAAAAGCTCAACAGAATCTATTGAAAAAACTTTCACGTTTATGTTTTTTTAAGAAGTCCAATGCGTAAAACAACAATCACGAAGTACGCGGTCGCATATTTCGAACCGATTCCATAAAAACTTCCTAAGAAAATAAAATCCGAAATATGCTTCCTGGAACGAAAACGAAACTACTGCGATGGAAGCGGGAGCAAAAAGGATAGACCTGTGAAAAATCTATCAGACACCGCTATAAGTGCTAAGCTAATTAACTACACCGTTAAGCTTAATGGATACGGGGTACTGCCGTTATAAGATACACATCACCAAAACCATTCAAAATTTCTGCACAAAACGGCATGATTTCAAACTATCTTAAGCTTAAAGGCCCACTGCACCCAAATTCATCGATAGTTGTAAATAGGTATTAAATATATTTAAACATTTTTGCGAAAATTCGATCACGATATCTGGTCTCGGTAACGAGAAAACTGGTAAAATATCGTTAAATTCGTGACGTCATTGGGTACTAACAACCAAGAAATAATGCGACTTCTAAAAGCTTTCGCTGTGCGAAAGCTTTCGAAAGTTTTCGGCAAAGTGCGAAAGCTTTCGCACAGCGAAAGCTTTTGGAAGTCGCATTATTTCTTGGTTGTTGGTACCCAATGACGTCACGAATTTAACGATATTTTACCAGTTTTCTCGTTACCGAGACCAGATATCGTGATCGAATTTTCGCAAAAATGTTTGAATATATTTATTACCTATTTACAACTATCGATGAATTTGGGTGCAGTGGGCCTTTAACCTCTTACCTTTGCTTTGGTATATTAAGTTGAAATGCAAGTTCTCTCAATTCAACACGATCCAGTCGTTTGCTCACTAACTCGATCACCGGTTTGCTCAACTGTGCAAGAGCTGCTCCGTTAGATGGCGCCGGCTTACTCGTTTTCAAATGCTGTTTTTTCGGAATTTGCAATGGCAAGCTGGCGAGGAAACTGAACAAGTTAAAACGCTGTTACTTTATAAAACAGTAGCCCATTGACGGTGTTGTAAGATTACCTCGCCTTTAGCGACGAACGTGCATTACAATAGAACAGCAAATGCAGAACAAGCTTGCAAGCGCTGGTATTGTTTGGAATAAAACATAACCTCAATTCCTTGCAATGCAATGCACGGGTTAAAGCGCTGGGTCACATAATGCTAGATAAAATACGCTTCAAGGCAGCGAGAGCTACGTTGGCCAAATCCATGGCTACAAAGTTGTTGACAATAAAATCAATTCATGAGAGAAAGCAGAGTTAGCAAATAAAATTCACAATAAAGGTATATATATATTTACTCCGAACATTTTCAAACTCTGCTTTCTCTCATGAATTGCTTCAATCCGTCTAACATTCATCTCCAAAATTTAAAATAGCAAACCACTTACTTCGGGTCGGCTATTTGCAGCAGATGAGCTTGAACAGGGATGTCTGAAAAAGCTTTATTTTCTACAACTAATACGCTGCTTTCGCTGTTTAAAGCTGATCTCGGAGCACCCGCAATCGAGGCCGAATCGGGCAACTTTTCATCTTTATTTTCGGTCAAAGCAAACTCGAACGAACCGACGTAATGAGAGGTTGTGTTCAGCCCATTCGCAGTACCTGCATAAAAGCTACGCATGTTAGTGAAATAACATTAATATCACCACAAAAAATCAAATCTTCATTATTCTTACGGTATTTCGCCGAAGCGGGTAACTGGAGACGGGGCTCATCTCCGCGGCATAGCGCCTGCGCAACACAGCTTCGAAGAAACGTCACAACGGTGGCGAGTCGCTGGTGACACTGTAACGATTTGACCGGCCCGGTAATTGAACCACAGGTCTTCCGCACCGATAGCGCGCGCTTTACAACTGAGCTAAACGGTGGGTTATAAGAGCTCAAAGCACAAAGCAGCAGCAAGAAAGTAAAAAAACCTTGTTCAAAGACAAAATTCGAAAACAGTGAAGGGTCAAGATAACTAGCACGGTGTTGCAAGGCAGTTGGATGTTCTAATAAAAATAATGTTATCTTTCCCAGGCAAAATAGACAAACTGGTCTCGATATTCTTGTCAAACAATCGAGACCAGTCGGTAAAACACAAAAACTGTTTTAAAAATAGTGACGCGAAAAAGCACCACTATACGAGGACTTGCGTTTTTTTCAAATTTTCCGACAAAATAAAATTTGTGATAAGAACAATCTATTCAACAAAATTCTATCCGTGCAAATTTAAAAGACGTTATGCAAGAAATGTCAAAATTCAGTAACAAAAAAGTATTTTTTATAATTCTGCGCTAGTCGTATAATACAAAACCTTACCCTTAATGGTAAATCGTTCTGAAAAAGGCAAAAGAGCTGAATGAAAGGGAATTTCCCTCATTTTAATACCGCAATTATTTCTGAGCTTGATACCTCCAGCTGGGGATATCTTGATGAAATCTCTTTCACGAATATTCTGCAAAAGTAATGCTCATAATTGGGAGTTGAGGGGAGACTTGGAGACATTTTTTACTCACTTGGGGAGTGCTTGGCGAAGGGCCCAAGTATGACCCACTGTCCCGATAAACCTGTTCCACATTTTTGGCATCCTTGGCAGATACAATGTCACAAGTAACGTCGGAAACTCGTGTCACTTTGTAATGGATGAGAAAACTAAGAGAGAAAATTTAATTACACGAGTGCATTTCTAACACCTAATCTTTTCTAATTGCGTGAGATTAGTATTTCATGGCCTAGCGGCACCGCTCGCAGGCGACAAATTGTACGTCATTGGTTCAACTTGCGGCGGGAGCCAATCGCATTTGACATATTTACCGAGTGGCTGCTGATTCAAAGAGCGCAAGCTCACTACGCAGTCTCCCTCAATTACTGTTGAATTTCAACAACTTCACTAGTTAAAGGGAGTCCCTTAAACCCAAATACATACAACTAAACGGCAATTTAATGTTAGCCGTTGTAGCAGGATTCTTATGCAAAATCCAGAGAGTTGATTGATCCAAGAGCCAAAAGATTAAGAACCACTGGTTGAAGAAATAAAATTCAGATGTACCTCAAGCTGGAAGTGGTTTTGATTTGTTCAATTTGATCAGGGACTTGAATCAGGTGTTTCGTTAAACTTCGAGTGAAAGATCGCACAGCTGTGACAAGTAAGGTATGTTTTTGCGCTGGATTGAGCAAAAGATCAAACGAAATATGAGGTGGGGAACTGGAAAAAAAAAGAAGCTCGAACTATGAATACAACGCAAAAAAATGAAGACGATTCCCGAAAGTTGACGCACAAGTTTGCATGGGATTGTCATTATTAATGGATTGCGAAGCTCCACTAACGATGACAAGCCGTTTTTAAAATCTCTTCCCTACTTCTACCGCATTACTTTTAGTTTGCAGTAGGTGAGTTTCAATTCAATTGCACGCAATAAACTCGTTATGCTCAGTGAAGCAATGAAAATAGACAGTAGACAATATCCAATTATGTAAGGTATACTACACAGGATTTGATTAGGAATAAATATCCACTGGTCCAGTACCGTAGTTAGAAAAAATGCCAAATTATTTCAAACAAGTCCAACAAGGACTAATGCAATTACATCTTACTTGCTAGCAGAACCCAGTAACCTTTTTCCTTTGGTGGAGACTTGCAGATGCTGACATTCTTTCTCGGTGATATCCTTCCAAATTCCTTTGCTGCAACACTGCCAGCCTTTTGACGAAGGTGTTTCTGATTTCTGAAAGTAACACCAACAAAAGCAAACAATTGAGGCTATTTCAAAATTACATTTGCCAGAAAATTCAACAAAGTGAGAAAGACTGCGCAGTAATAGCGCTCTTCGAGTCAGCGGCCATCCCATCTCAAATGCGATCGGCTGCAACCGTGAATAAAACCCGTCACAAAGGATCATAACCAGCGCGGCACCGCTACGAAACACAAGAACTCGACAGCCCCACAGCCCCTGAAAAAGTTATTGAGAAATTTTACCTACTTTTAATACGCGATACGATACATCACTGTGGCTTGAACTATGAGATATTGAAATCGGTAAATTTATCGAAACCGACAAGAACTGATCCAATTCTTTGGTGTTTTTGACTTCGAGCGATAGCACTCGAGAACAGCTTAGCACGTATGCAAAACCTGAAAAACAATTGGCAATACTGTTAAGCAACGGGAATGCGCTCTATGCTTGGCCATTCTGCGCTTCTTAATGAAAGCTAACAGGTCAGCAGTTTCACACTACATTTGTGGTTCCGGTACTCAATGGTTGCTTAATAGATTAAATTATGCTTTTTTGCGATTATTTATAAGAGAAACTTTTTTTACTTTTCAAGCTGAAGCAGATTAAGCAAAAGTCTTACGTTGAGTTGGTAACGCAAGCAACAACGCATTGCTTCTAATCTCCATCACTTTTCGCGAGACAGAAAGACGACATTTCATCCTTTTTGCGACTAGGAATCAATAGATTAAGGATTCCTTACTGGGGCCATCAGCTTAAGGGGCCGCGGGAAACTAAACAGAGGGCCACAGGCTCAATATTCATTAACCTTTTAACTGTAATTAACCATTGATGATCAGCGGAAAGCTATAGCCACTGTGAATGAAATACCGACATACAATTTTATAGCTGAGCATGGGGTAACTCGAGTTGAGTTTCTAGAAGGGATCCATAAACCATAAAAGGTTGAGAACCACTGCAATAGAAAATGTTTTTAATGATAATAAGTGTGGCGAAGCTAGGTGTTTTTCGGTCATTTGTCGGCCATTGACCGAAATATTTTGGCAATGACCGAAATTTTTTAGGCCCCTTCGGTCACAATGACAGAAAACAACTAGAGTTTTTGAAGAAATGTTGCAGACAAAGGCTGCATAGCATAGTTGCCGTATGCAAGGTGGAGACTTTTTTTGAGTTTTTTTTTGGAGATCACTACATGAGGCCTAGAAACTTGACCGAAAAATTTTGGGCAAATTTAGCTAAAATCGGTCTAATGACCGAAACATAACTTTGAAAAAAAAAAACAGTAGCGAAGACGAAGACATGGCAAGACTTATTGCTTTACGCAACAGAAAATCTTTCTAAAAGGTCGCACAAGGCACCACTATCACGAATATATAATGCAACCCTCACCGACCTTGATTATGCAGTTTTTCTAGTTCAGTTGGTTGAATACGTTCAGCGGCGAACTGCACTGTACATGAATCATCATGATCAATGCGCATGGAAACACTGACACCACTATCCACTGATGAAGTAACCTTGATTATAGAACATTGTTAAAACATGCGTGAATAATAAGTAGTAATACAAGAGGACTATTTGCAGAGCAACAAAATTGAAACCAGAAATGAAGGCGCTGCCTGTACATTTAGAAAAAGGTGGTTAAAGCAGACTTTTCGAACTTACTCCAACTTTCAACGTTTCGCGGAGCACTTTTATACTTTGTTCCAACTATGTCTTGTTTCAACTACATTTTTCTTGCAATCAAAAGCAACCACAACCGTTAATTCTTTTACCGTCTATCCTATTCATGCTTTCTCGCTCTGATTATTGTACGTAGAGCTATGGTTAACAAGACCATACCTTATCGCCATGCCGGACGTTAATTTTTCTGTCTTGCTTGGGACATAATATGACGACATACATCCCCAATTCCTCCACTTCTGTAACTGCAAGATGTGCAACATCTGTCACATCTTCCTCCATACGAATCTTCTCAACTTGGCACGGTGTTTCTTTCCAATTTACACCCTAGAGAACATAAATACTATTTCAATAGACCGAGAGTGATATTTCACGCAGTTTCTAATCACATAAACTGTGTTCGATTCCTAACCCAAGCTGAGCCGTTACGCTTTAAAACATTGCCTCAGAGTTATTTTTAGATAGAAATTGTAGATCACCATCGACTTACACTTTAACAGAAAGTTGGTGTATACATTTGCGTAAGCGCCAAATCCGAACTTGACGGAAATCTGAGTCGGTCATATCTACTAGTCAGAGCAAATACTGCTGATCCTAAATGAGTGATCATAACTGTCGTTTGAACGCTAGGGTCAAATGCACCAAGAGCGGATGAACCTCATTCTCGATTACACTTAATCGCGAATAACTTAATCCGCGATTATGAGAATTGGCTATACCGGCGAGTGGCATGAAACAGTTTCACATTGTTGGTTTCATTTTCACATTTGCTCTTAGCGAAAGTTTGCCGCAGCAAATGACGAAAACCACCTAAAATCAACGATTGCCTGGATTTCCTACCACTTATCGCTGAATGCCTTGTACTTGCGCTCAACAACATGAATAGAAAACAATACATACGATTGTTACGAAATGAATAAAATTACTCAGGATGATTGACGCTGGAAAAACTTAGGTTTAGCAGGTCAGCATGGGGTCGCGCGTAATCGCTCAGCCGATAAAAAAATTCACTGTTCAAAGAAAAAGCGAAACGGATTGAGGCAATTCATTCAACTCAAATCAATTATATACTTAGGCAATCTGATAGATAGCTCATCAGCACCGCGGGACTAGGCTGCTTTTCAGCTGGGCTTTTGTACTTCAAAATGGCAACATTCGCTGCTAGGCCTTCCAAATTATGGCACCACATTGACCATTGTGGGTCGGTAAAACCGCTATTGTTCATTCCAGATAATATGTTTGTGAAATAGTGACTAAAGTTGCAGACTTGATGCTTAGCCTAGCCTATTAGCTACGTAGAAATGGGTTAAACACAGTCAATCTACGGTTTAATCCGCCGAAAACCAAAGAATAAATTTTAGCCTAGTTAATCCACTGTTTAATCCGTGGTTAAACTTAATCGCGCTTGGTGCATACCAAATTTGAGTTAATCCTCAGATAATCCAAGGGCAAGTTTAATCCGAGAACAATACAAGATTATCTTAAGGGGTTGAAAAATACCATTTATTATCACTATTATAATTCATGTTGGTGCATTCGGTGATAAATGACTGAGAGAGGCAACGCACATTGTGACTATAAAAGTTTCATTTTTCTTGTAAAAATTATTAAAATCTGAACTCAAAGCTACAATTTCACTTACTTCATCAAAGCTGACAAGAATTTTAAATTCATTTTCATGCTCATCAAGCATTGCAAGGGCAGATTTTCTCAGTGGAAACTCGACCAAAGCAGGCTTTGAAAGTCGGGGTATTTCTTTCTCAGGTAATATGTCGGGGGAACTAGTAATACCATCAGCGACACAATGAGTGTAGAAATGAATAATATTACTACAAAGTCGATGGGAGCTTGGAAGAGGAAGGATGTCGGTAGAATAGTTGAGAGCCTAAACAACACAAAATTTACATGGGTGCGGAATAGCTATATGTAGAGCAGTGGTTTTTAACCGGGATTCCGCTAATACAATCCAAAGGTTCCGCAAGTTTACAATTTAGAGCTGGGTTCAAGTACTTAGTAAGTTAAATTAATGCGCAGTGGTTCCTCCAGTCTCTGTAATGTTTCATTGGGGTTCCGCTCCACCAAAAAGGTTGAAAACCACTGGTATAAAGTATGTACAGTACGCTGCGAAAAGTAACGACATTTTAGTACTACATAATAACTAATTCACTTATACACATGTGAAAACCAACAGTAGGCTTAAAAGAAGTATTCACAGCAGCATCGTAGCTATAAAATCTCGCTACAATGGCAAATCGATAAAGGTTACACCAAACCTTTCATCATAAAAACAAGAAGTAACTGTCTTGAAAATAGCATTTTTACTATTACTATAAAAACTTTGAGATATTCGTTGTACGCAAACTTTAACTAATGTCGCCTTTTGCAAAAAAAAAAAAAAAAAAAGAAAAAACTAAAAATACGAAGTACCTGAACATAGAGCAGCAGAGTAGTAGATACAGAGCCTGGTTCAATGTTGAGAATACAACCTAGTTTTGTGTTTAACAATTGACCGTTTCTTGTCACGCTGTGACAAAACATGGATGGTTCCGACTTGTCGCCACCAAACGTCGTTGGAAAACTGGTCAGTTTCGAGGAAGAAGTAACATCTACCTTGCTGCAAACAAAGTTAAGTGAATGAAGTAATAATTAAAGGTAGGTTGAAATTAAAACCCAATGCATCATTTAAAACCGTACAATTTAACGAAGACCCAAATGTGCCAAAACAACAAATTGTTATCGCTTTTTGACTGTAAGAGTGTACGTGTTCGTTCACCGATAGGCAATCATGAATATAAGCACACGCAGCAAGGCGGTGACAAGTAAAATTAGTACGATACGGAACAAAACCACGTGACGGGCGGCGTATCGGCTAACGCGCCTTTCAACAATAACCTAGGAGTATAAAAAATCGTAATTAGAAGAAAATTTATTCAAAAATCTTCATTATACACGCGGTATAACGCCGAAGCGTGTAACAAGTGGCGGGGCCTATCTCCGCGACTGAGTGGCTGGCTGGGCAGGGCGACTGAGTGGCTGGGCAACACAGATCCGAAGAAACGTCCACAGCGTTGGCGACACTGCACCCGACTAGGCGTCCCGGGAAACGAATCCAAAACCTCCCAAGCCGAGAGCGATGTCTTCAACCACTGCGCCAAATTAGGAAGAAGTAGCGACAAATTAAAAAGAAACATAAAATTTTGGATTACGATATATTTCAGCATAGGAATGATCTTGATTTTTCAACGTTTTACAAGCATTACAGGACTAAAATCCATAAACAATCTTGCGCTTTGTATATTCAAATTAGTGAGATGTACACTTTTCTTTCAGAATTCTCATTCGCAGATTTCGAATCCGTCTCCAATGAAGACCACACAAAATTGTGTCTTATTACGTTTGGTGGTGGTAGAAAAACTGTTGGGTCTGGGACATCTGAAAGTAATAACAAAACTGTAACAGTCCAGCAAAAAAATGAAAAACTGCTTCAGGTCAATGAGTAAATAAAAAATAACAAATAGCCAGAAATCATTACGAAGTACACAACTACAAATATAAACAATGCAAAATTTTGCCTACTTAAATTATTTTGAACTTTCTAAGAATTTGCACTAAATACTTATACTAAAAAAATTAAAACTTTAATACACGATAAAACTAAAAAGTACGTTGTAATTTGCATTTTTTATTAAATATAATTAAACAACCAAATACGTATCAATAGATTGAAAACGCATAGAGCACAAAACAAGTAAAATTAGGTGTAAATCAGAAGATTTTTACCATCTGTCGGACCTTTTCACTAAACTTTGATTTTAAAGCTTTGCAAATTTCCATAACTTTTAAAAGCCAATTTAGTAAACAATCAGGATCAAAAAGCACGAGCATGTAAACGAATTTGAATCATAACAACTTACCAGGAATTGCATTGGTTTGCTGTGGCGGAAAGGGGACATCACGAGGTGGTAAAGGAGGAGGGGCAAGACCAGAATCGTTGAATGAAGAGTTTTGGATAGAGTTTGAACGGACAGTTGGGGGAGTATAAACGTTGGCGGACCGAATCTCCCCGACGGAGTGATTGAGTGACGCATTGCCGTCACGTGACATCACAGGAGTACGATCAGTACTGGAGTTGAGAGCTGCAGCCGCAGAAATAATTTTCAACTTTCACATACGACCCATATAAACAAATTAACTCAGTCCGTTCAAGGAGCAATTTACGTTAAGAGTGCACGACTATTCGGCAGAACCGTCTTGGCGTATCGATTACTTCGATTAGCAACGAGCTTTTCCCCAATAAAAAACAGCTCATTCAGAACGGGTAATTACTAGATTAGATTGACTCTCAATGTCTCAATTAGTATAAATCACCACAAAGGCGAGAGTGAAACGCCCACGCCGAGTAGACCTGTCCTAGATAGCACACAACCCTGTCCACATGTCCAACTTATGTGTGCTTTAGGCCCGAGGTTCTTGCCGAGTCATCATTTTTGTGGGTTAATTTTTCGGTTTTCGTGGCCTACGAAAACAGGTGGTTTTAAAAGCCCACAAAATTGAACAGTTATTTTAGTCGAGTATTATTATGATCTAATTGACGTAACCAAAAGAGGATCATTATGACGTTTTCCGGCATGTCTAGATATCTTGAATCAAAGCAATAGTAATTTCGGACATGTGGACGCGGGCCCAGAAAGCCAATGACAACTTGGTGGGTCTAGAACCACGAATCGCGGGCCTAAAGCACACAAAAAATGGACATGTGGACAGGGTAATAGAAGAGTTAAATAACCGCATTGGTTTTCTATTGGCGATTAAAATAAAAATATTTCTTCAGCCTGCTTTATCTGCAATTTGAAACCAATCATTTAACATTTTTAGTGGCAGTTTTCACAAAAATTAGATCAAGAGTCATACAAATTTCATGAATTACTTTCTTCAGCACTAACCATGCGAAGGATGGGAGATTACATTGTCCAGCAATGCTGTAATGCTTGCTTCTGAGCAAATGGATCGAGGACTTTTGCCTTTATTGTCTACCACGGTAGGATCAGCTCCACTTCGCAAAAGTATCATTACAGTCTAAAAATCAAGAAAATCATACATCTTTGAGAAAAGGTGTTTTTTAAGAACTCAGCAAACAGAGTCGTATACGTATTGGCTGTTACTAACTTGCAGGAAACGTTAAACAAAATATCGCAAACCGAATATCAAGAAATAGTATGAAAACCGCAAATTTTACGATTTTCTTAAAAATTCCATAGCCAGCTAAAACTCCTGTTTTCGTAAGGGTTACATTCGGCTACACTGTTTGCAAAACATGTAATAAAAACAAACAAAATAACTTGTCAATACGTATACGGCAATAAAAAAATCTCCACCTTACAGCCTAAAGATAGTCAAAGCAAAAAAAAAACTAAAAAAATCAAAATAACTACAAAGTCATACGAAACAATTTTTTGAAGTATGAATTAAGCAGGGCTCCTTAACAGTTGCCGGGCCTTACCTCATCGTTTCTGGCTTCCACTGCATTATGAAGTGGTGACCGTCCGTGTTTGCTGCACCGTGCATTCACATCTGCGCCACTTCCAATCAGAAGTTCGATCAATTCCATATCATCTTCACTATCTTTGAGTGCATACAAGCAGGCAACATGCAAGGCAGTAATGCCGGTGCGGTCACTCGCATTTACATTCGCACCACCGTACGAAAGCAGTTTCTACAAAAGATGACAATTAATCAAACGCTACAGGGTAGGCTGATAATAACTCTAGATTTCTAACGTTTTTAGAGATTTTACACATCAAATATGATAACTCTGGATGACTACTAGCAGGGCTGCGAACTCGATCGATTTTTAACCGAGTTCAAGTTCGAGTTCTAAGAATTTTATTTTTCGACTTCAAGTTCGAGTTCGCAGCCCTGGACTTTATAGGTCGCAATGGCATGAACAAATAAACAACATGCAGCATTTCTTTTGGTAAAATCATAACTTCAATTTACACGGATTGTGACTACTTGAACAACAAACTATATTTTGTATATAGTGATCTTTTATTTCTTTTCAACAATTTAAATATCTTTCTAATGAACTCGAACAGTTTTATGCGAGTTCAAGTTCAGAAAAAATACTTTTTCGAGGTTAAGTTCGCAGCCCTGGCTACTAGCCTACTAATTTATCAGGTAACTGGACAAAAAAGTAATTAAATAGATGGCTAGCGGCACAAGAAAATTAAATAGCAAGGTATAATTATCTTCATTCCCAAGCTCTGAGTCTTGATACTTCAGGAAAAACGGTTAGAAGAGGTAAAAACTAAAATTCACTGCCGTCATTTGGCAAAACCCATTAACTCCAAAATTTTGAAAATTCGTTTTTTTTTTGCATTTTTTCAGTCGTTACACTAATGTCCTTCTTGCGTGCAAATATCGAGTTTGTACTCCTAACCGATTTCCAGTTATCTGTTGTGGCAATACCCATCAACTCCACTTCTGTACAAAAAGTTGTCGAAAATTTAAAAAAGTAGATGGCGAAACCTGTTAACTCCACTCGTAATTGTTAATCTGTTATTGCGTCATAAATAAAGTTCAATGCATTTCTTAAAAAATTTCATCTCACTTGTGAAAAAATTGTGGGTAACAATATGATAGTGACGTAATAGCTAATTGAATTTAATGCAAATTTGGATAAAAATCGAACGCAAAACTCAAACGCTGTTTACACATTCATTGATTAAAATTATTGACTTTAAACTTTATCACTAAACTTTTATGATCAAGCACTTTTGTCAAGCCAAGATCAAAAAAAATCTACAATCAGGAACATTCTTAAAAAAACCTGAACACTAAGGGCCGAATGCACCAACGTGGATAATCGTCGGATTAAACTTATCCATGGATTATCTGAGGATTTACTCGAATTTGTTATGCACCGAGCGCGATTAAGTTCAACAGCGGATTAAACAGAGGATTAAATAGGCTAAAATTCAATCCTAGGATTTGGGTGGATTAACTTTGTTTAACCTATCACTACCTAGATAATAGGCTCGGCTAAGCACCAAAGCTGTAGCTTTAGTCACTATTTCGCAAGAACACAATCTAGAATGAACAATAGCGGTTTTACTGACCCACAATGGTCAATGCGGTGCCATAATCTGGATAGCCTAGCAGGGAATGTTGCCACTTCGAAGTACAAAAGCCTAACAGAAAAGTAGCCTAGTCCTGCGTTGCTGATAGGCTATCTATCGTGCCTAAGTTTTTGATTTGAGTCTAATAAATTTGGTACCTCAATATGTTTTACTTTTTCTTCGGTAGATTGTTTTACCGGCTGAGCGATTACACGCGACCCTACGCTGACTAGCTAAACCCACGTTTTTATGCACAGACAATCATGCTGGTTAACTACATTGATTTCGTAACAATCGTACGTATTGTTTTCCATTCATGTTGTCGAGCGCAAGTACAGTACAAGGCAAAACGGTAAGAGGAGAGGTAAAAAATCCAGTCAATCGTTGAATTTAGGTGGGTTTTGTCATTCGCTGCTACAAACTTTCGCGTAGAGAAAATGTCAAAATGCACCAACAATGTGAAACTTCCTTGCCGCTCACCGGTAAACCTATTCTCCTTCTGAAAATTAGAAATGAAGTCGAGATTTTTAGGATGAACAATGCAAATTAAGAGTTTTTACAGTCTAGCTTGGGTAGGCTGTGCCTGGATAGTGCGTAGCAAACTAGCCTGAAAGGCTTTTGTTATAGTCGAAACAATAATTTATTCTCAAACTATTGTGATCATTGCGTTTAAACAACCACGAACGAGGCTACCAGTAGCAGCCTCCAAAAATTTGCATAAAACCAGCAGTTTAGCCTAGTTTGACTCAGCAAAATTAGATTACCAGTGGATTATCTGCTTAATTTGAGGATAATTTAATCGCCGAATTAAATATGTTGGTGCATTCCATTTTTCCTTAAATTGTATTCACGGATTAACTTATCCGCGATTAAGTCTAATCGAGGACAAAGTCAATCTGCTGTTGGTGCATTGTTTACACACATACACAAAAAAAAATAATAATAATATGGAGCCCTTTTCCACTCACTTGGGTGATATCAAAGTTCTTATTCCAGACAGCGATTCTCAGAGGAAAGTAACCAGAGTTGGTGGCGAGATTAGGATCTGCGTCGTTATGAACAAGTATCGATACCAACTCGCTATATTCCTTTTCAACTGCCTTATGCAGGGGAGTTTGGCCTTTGTTATCTTGTACATTTACATCGCACCTAAAGTAAAATGCTATAGTTTTGCCAAATAAAAGAAGCACTAAGCCGATTAGCTGTATCAAACAAATGCTAAATTAAGCTAAAAATAAATCAAATATTAAATCTTAATTATACTCGCGGGTATTACGCCAAAGCGTGTACCCGTAACGATTGACGGGGCCCACCTCCGAAGCTTAGCGCCTGGGCAACACAGCTCCAAAGAAACGTCACAATGGTGGCGAGCCGTTGGCGACACTGCGTCCGATTTGACCAGCCAGGGATCATACCCAAGACCTCCCGCACCGATAGTGCGCGCTTACCAACTGAGCTAACCGGCCGGTTTAAATGAAACTAACTCTAGCGAAAAGAAAAAAGCTTGGCTTAATTGAAGATGACAAGGCAGCCGAAGATAACAAGGTAGGTCTAATTTAAGGTTTAAACACCTTTCTCGTGTGCTAGCGACGTTTGCATACGTTGTTTTAGATTATTTAGATTTTCTCTACTCCATTAAAAGGCTCTTGAAAAGTGACTTACCTCCTCCGTTAAAAAGAGGCTAAAAAATCATTCAGCACCTGACGAATTCCGTTACAATTATAATACCAAAAACGCACTATTATTTGTGATTTAAATTGAATCGTAACGCAGCATTAAAACTTAATATATAAAAAGCATACCCATGCCTCAACAAAGCTCTAGAGGCTTGCACTTCCTGATTTTCAACTGTGAAATGCAACGCAGATTTTCCTTTAGCGTCGCAGGCATTCTTGTTAGCACCACCTTGCAGTAAGATGTCTATTCCCTAAAATATTCTCAAAGTCAGTCAACACAAAGAGCTAACTCACTAAACAAGAACATAAACAAAAGTAAGAAAAGTAATCATTACCATAGCCTAGTCCCAGATAAATTCAAATACTGGCATTGGTAAGTCTGGTACTGTTGTATTTTTTTGTTTTGTGCCATTGCTATTCATCAATTTCAAAAGTGTACTAAGTGCCGATATAATATGCACTTTATCTAACATGCTTTTTCAATAACTCTACAGCATTCCAGCAAAGGGTAATTCAACGAACCCAAGCGAGAGATTTGTTTCTTATTCAGCGCTAGCCTTCTACACTACTAATCTTTAAATAACGAAAAACAACTTTCTATAACTTAGATGTATCTAAATTAATCAATCAAACGATAGGACAAATGCAGCGATCTTTTTAAAACGTCAAATCTATGAGACTTGACATGGAGTGGTTGATATTAGATTACAGGCACAAGAGTTTGTGCTGAATTTGCTCAATGCAACATCTCTCAGCAAAACCTTTCATACTTGAGTATTTCCGAGTTGTGCAAGATAATGCAATGGAACGCGATGATCTTCATCAAAGGCATCAAGTTCAACACCATTATTTAATAACGTTATAATCATGTCATTATTGCCAGTAATAGCACATGCAGAATGGAGAGGTGAACGCTTTTGTGGCCCACTTGAGTTGACAGAAGCACCAGAACTAATAAGAAAAAAATAAAAATATTTATTATCGAAATGAATTAGGGTAGAAACCGCAAACACAACAAATGTTATTCCTGCAATAAACACTATGTATCCAAATAATGTCCTTTTATAAGACAGAATCACTGACATGTTAAAAATGATAGCGCCGATCAACCAAGAATAGCATATTACGTGGCAAATTCATTTACTTATTCAGCTAATTCAAGTGTGAATAACGATAATCAAGAATAAACAATTCAAATTTCAGCATACTATGTTTTGTTTCCTATTTGCGATAGTGATCACTGTGACTTAAAATTAACGCATAATTTAAGTCAGAAAAAAATACAACTTCATTATTGAAAGTACACTAATATGATCTGCTTGACTATAACTATCAGCATTAATAGCATTAGCATACTGCATTAATATAATAACCAATATACAGTGAACCTCGCATACAATGGACAAGTCTGGACCAGCGATATTTGTCTGTTTTAATACATGCGTAATAGAAATCTGTAATGAATGAAGAGGAGCTGATGTAAGTCTATATATATGAAATATAACAGGGTAAATGGTAGGCCTTGAAGACTTACTAAATAAACGCTGTAAAAACCAATTGGTTTTTACAGCGTTTATTTAGTAAGTCTTCAAGGCCTACCATTTACCCTGTTATATTTAATAGAAATCTGTTATACACGAAATTGAGCTGATGCTCACACACAGAGTTATTATGCTACGGACTAAAAATTTCGTCCTTTATATGCAATTGTCTGTTATATCAGAGTCCGCTATATGCGAGGTTAACTGTACACTAACTGTTTTGTTAGAATATACACCAAACTCAATAGCAACATCACACACTTAATCAATAAAGAAGCCATGTTGACTAGCCCATGTGTGGCTGCAATGTGCAATGGGGCTTGACTGCGTGAATTAAGTGCACAGGGATCAGCTTGGTGGCGCAGAAGGATTTCTGCAACTTCCAAAAGATTTTGATCCGCTGCGATGTGTAATGGAGTATTTCCTAAAAGTGCATCTACTTTATTGCAAGCTGATGCTGAATCTGACCAACTTTGTTAAAAGCGTAGCATTTAACAATTTAATAATCAAACAAATCAGGATACTGCATCATCATCAAGAATTGTTTCGTCTGCTTTTTCAATCGATTATAGACAGTCAAATTCGGTTGATCACATTGATTCGACAAACCTTTGTGGCAATCAAAAACTGTTCTAATAAATATAAAAACATAATACGACCTATTTCATAATCATAATATCAAAAAATGTCAATATTATATTTCATACCAAGATAAGTGCATATTGTTACTACAAAAACTGATAGAGCTACATAAGAAGTGTGCAAGTTAGGTATATGTAAGAAGCAATACACACTCCAAAACTGACCTTCTCTGTTAACAGCTGATGTGCTAGCATTATGTTGCAATAAAACTTCTACTAATGCAACATAATTATTTTCCACAGCAGTAAAGAGTGGGAGGAAAAGTTTTCGACTATGCAAAAACAACTTGTTGTTCGGACTGACTGCAGCACTAAGCAACTCTCTTGTGACAATTTCATCTCCTCCTAAATCAATAAGAATGGCATGAATTACCTATGATTTTTGCAATTGTGACTCTGCCCAAGGTCAAATTTCAAAAATCCTTCAAGAATACAAAGCACATAATGTCTTAATTCTCAGTTAAAAACTCAAGTTGTTATAGTATTATATCTATACTAATAAGCTTAAAAAACAACTGTGCATCAATCATTTGCAGCTTACTGCTGATACCAAAACACCATTTCATTTTTTTTTTTTTTTTTGATGATGCAAACACACCATACTGTACAGGAGAAAGTGTAAGACGATAGCAATAGTGGAATGATAGCATAATAATGTCAACAGCTGATACAAAATATTGCCCAACTGTATACCCGATACAGCAAAACAGCAATCTATGAGGCATGGTTATTTACTAGTTCATTGCTTCGTCACATTCTCGCATACTGGTAACTGGGGAGAGCATGAAGAGATAATACAGCAAATGAAGCGGTTTGCTGGTGCACTACGGGCCCATACAAATAGCCACTGACTATTTTACAACAACCAATATCAAAATACCACTTGATTATCAACAATTACCAGTATATATAATATGAGTGTGCCTTCTATTAGGAGTTAACTGCAGTTCAAACCACGTGAAACAGACAAAAAACTTTCAGATTTGAAATTAAACAAACTGACAGATCAGTAAATTCATCAGTACTTGAGGAGGACTGCAGAGTATGTCAGCAAGCGGCTTGTCACTTCTAAGCCACCTTATATTATTGATACAATGGATGGTTTACTTTACAGCATGGGCAGGAATTCCCTGTAACGTCATTGCATAACTTAGACACACACTGGATTACTATAGGGTAAGAACATGTCTGCATTGCGCAAGACGTTTCAAGGAATTCCTGTCAGCTTTTAAGCAAACCATCCATTGTAATATCAAGCGATGTAAAATTGAAGAGCCCCATGTATGCTTGCACTTACATACGTAGTTACCTAGTGTGTGTGGTAAATGCAATTAACTCCAGCCCAATTAGTCGTGAACCCAACTCATCACATGAACAGTGGACTAGTCCAGTAGATATATTACCAGCACTGTTGCCTTTAAGGTTTTATCTATATAGTGTGAATTTGCTCAAATATGAAAATCAATAGAAAGTTGCCCAAGCATTTAAAAGGTGTAATTTCAAGTCTGGAACAAATTTTGTCTAAAATTTTAGTTTTTATTACAAAACTCTTTCATTTGACACAAAAACCCTTGAGCAATTCTAGACTAATTTGCTCATAAATTATTATTGCAATTGGCACTCTGATGCAAAATCTGCAACGTCTCATTTTTTTCAAACTTTGCACCTTAGTGGGAACGATTGCCAGTAACTTCGCCACATGGTAACTTCGCCACTGAAACTTCGTCACATGGTAACTTCGCCACACTTTGAGAAAGTGAAGGGTGATGTAGGGATAGTAGGAAAATGTGTTGGGGTGTGGGGGGAGATGTGGGAAGAGGTATGAAAGGAGGTGTAGGAAAGTGTAATGGGGTGTGGGGGAGGTAAGGGGAAATGCAGGGAAAGGTGAGCGTAGGGAAGAGATGTGGGGAATTAAAAGTGTGTTGGAGCCTCATACCTCAATACATTTCCCTACATCTCCCCCATTCCCCTCCCCACATCCTTTACCCACACGCCTACACACTTCCCCACTCACCCCATACACTCTCCCACACCCTCCCCGCACATCTTTCCTTACCTTCCCCCACACCCCAACACATTTCCCTACATCTCCCCCCACACCCCCCATATTTCTTCCCACAGCTTCCCTGACCTCCCCCTACACCCCAATGCACTTCCTTATTCATTCCATGCACTCTCCCCACATCTTACCCCACGTTTCGATTATGTGGCGAAGTTACCATGTGACGATGTTACGTTAATGAAGTTAACTCGAAAAGCCCGATAAAATTTTTACGGCAACCGGGAATTTACAGTCTTGTTTCGGTGTAGGCAATGTAAATTTTCGATGTATGAAAGTGTGGCGAAGTTACCATGTGGCGAAGTTACTGTGGCGAAGTTATCATGTGGCGAAGTTACTGGCAACCGTGGGAACACTGGTCACCAGCACAGTGCATAATACCATACCACCACGTCAGATGTCTTAGGTGCCACATTGCTGACAACAGGACAAAGCCAAATTCCATAAAAAATTCAATCTATTCCAGTACCAGTAGCCTACACTACTCACCAACAATTGCATTATGTAGCTGAAGACAGAGATACTTTTCCTGTCGCTTGCTTGTGGCACCTCCCATTGTTTGAACGTTTAGCTGTCTAGCTCTGGAGCCAGGTCAGAGGCAGATTAGTCTAGACTGTAGGGGAACCGGTACTAGTACGGTACCGTATAGGCCTATAAGATACCAGTCTGAGGAAAGCAAGAGTACCGATACCAAAGATAAATTGCAATTGCCAGCAGTCTGAAACTGCAATGTGCAAAGTACCAGCCTACCACAAGCTTTTTAAAATTGCTCAGTCAGTGGTGAGTTCAGAGTTGCAGTGGTTACACATTCAAAACTTTTTCAAGATTACCAGTATCCTTGGTTCAAAACAACATACCAAAAGTTGCATGAAAAGCAAGAGAAGATGGGTCCTACTAAACACCTCAGAGGACTGAAACACTGCAAAGAACGACAAAGGACCTCAAATTGATGTACCGATACTAAACACCGCAAAGTACGACAAAGGACCCTAAAACCTGAAAACCCTAATCCTAACCCCAGCCTAACCTCAACTAGAACCCCAATTTAAAGTCCTTTGTTATGGTATGATTCCAAGTCCTTTGTTGTTCTACGTGGTGTTTAGTAGATCAATTTAAAGTCCTTTGTCGTTCTTTGTAGTTTTATATAGTATATACATCAATTTGAGGTCCTTTGTCGTCCTTTGCAGTGTTTCAGTTTCAGTCCTAAGCGGTGTGTAGTAGGACCGAGAGAAGACTGCTTCTTGCACATCAGCAATTTAGCTTAACCCCGTTCTGCGATGCCTTGACAGTTGAGCTCATGCTGCTGACTCTGTGGAGCTTAGAAAATTTAAAAAAGGAAGTGGCTAAAGTTACGGGCCCGTAACATTTGCCTCTTTAGTTTATTTTATTACTTCGTCACGCTCTCGTACAATCAGGGAAGCGTGAAGGGATAATAAAATAATCAAAGAGACAAATGTTACGGTCACGTAACCTTAGCCTCTGCCTTTAAAAAAAACTAGGCTTAATCTGTATCTCAACCTGTATTGCAAACCTGGTGTCTACTCGGTACCGATACCAGAGTAGGCCTGCTACAGTAGACTACTAGAACACAACTTAACTGTAGACTGGGCTGTTCAGTGTGTTAATGATAGGTCACGCAATCACCCAGTTACCCTGTCCACATGTCCATTTTATGTCGGCTTGTTGCTGTGGGCTTTCTTCATCACAATTAAATTTTTGATGTCATAATTTAAAAAAGTAATTATGACTTCAGCCCATAGCAACAAGCCCACATCAATGTGGGCTTTAAGCTTAAAGTCCAAATAAATTGGACATGTGGACAGGGTATCTGATAACTAATAAAGTGGGTCCATTATTTTTTTCTAAATGTACTGATACAGTAATAAACCACGAATATTGTTTCAGTAGTAGAACCACGCTACAGCAGCTACCTAAACCTGTATGCTAAAAAATGCAAGGTAGCAAGCATACTGCATGGTAGCGTTAAAAATTAATGAGATCTTTTGCAAGTGACAAATTTATGTTTTGACTATAACAAAAGTCTTGTCCGCCTTGCTACAGTGCTACGTACAGCCAATCCAGGCTAAACTCATTCCAGACTGTAAAGACTCCTTTTTGCATTGCTTTGCCTGCACATCTCGACTTCCTCTCTTTTCTAGGTTGTGCCCTATATTTAGCAGGCGACTGGTCCTAAACAACGATATCCTGTGAAAGAGCCTAAAACTACTAAGCCTAACCCACAACTAAGTTACCGGTTGCCTAACTAGCCCACATCACTAGAAGCCCCCATGGCAATTAATGAGATCTATGTTTTTGAGTCTATTATCATTTAGCGAACAGTTAATGTGTTTTAACATTTCGTTAGGTGTCACTAAAGAGCTATAAACCATAAATTTTTGTCGATTTCGATTCGCAGAATTAACACTATTGCATTTCAGAACTTTGATGGTCTGTGGTAAAACAAATAGTAACGGTAGGCCTGTAGATGCAATTCATAACAGAAACAGCGGTCGAAAAAGCAGTGCATGGTGCGATACAGTGATTAACTTTAGTGGTAGTAGGCCTAGCATCATACGGTTGGTTACCAAGACTAAGTATTGAGATTGAAATACTGAATAGGCCTACCGGTATATTCTATATATGGAGCTGATGTAAGTCTAATATGAAATGTAAAGAGAGTATTATTGTAGGCCTTGAAGACTTACTAAATAAATGCTGTAAAAACCAATTCTACCACTTGTTTCGCGGTTTGACTGCTTATCAGGCAGACTCAGGTTTAAACCCAGGACCTTGTGATTGAGAATTTGGTTGCCAGTAACTTCGCCACATGATAACTTCGCCACAGTAACTTCGCCACAGAAACTTCGTCACATGGTAACTTCGCCACACTTTGAGAAGGTGAAGGGAGATGTGTGGGGATAGTAGGAAAATGTGTTGGGGTGTGGGGGGAGGAAGGAGGGATATGGGAAGAGGTATCAAAGGAGGTGTAGGAAAGTGTGATGGGGTGTGGGGGAGGTAAGGGGAGATGTAGGGAAAGGTGAGGGTAGGGAGATGTGGGGAATTAAAAGTGTGTTGGGGCCCCACACCTCAACACATTTCCCTACATCTTCCCCATTCCCCTCTCCACATCCTTTCCCCACACGCCAACACACTTGCCCACTCACCCCATACACTTTCCCACACCCTCCCCACACTTCTCCACTCCCCACACATCTTTCCTTACCTCCCCCCACACCCCAACACATTTCCCTACATCTCCCCCCACACCCCCCATATCTCTTCCCACAGCTCCCCTGACCTCCCCCACACCCCAACACATTTCCCTACATCTCCCACCACACCCCCCATATCTCTTCCCACAGCTCCCCTGACCTCCCCCTACACCCCAACGCACTTCCTTATTCACCCCATGCACTCTCCCACACCTCTCTCCCCACATCTTACCCCACAGTTTCGCTTATGTGGCGAAGTTACCAAGTAACTCGAAAAGCCCGATAAAATTTTTTACGGCAACCGGGAATTTAAAGTCTTGTTTCGGTGTAGGCAAGGTAAATTTTCGATGTATGGAAGTGTGGCGAAGTTACCATGTGGCGAAGTTACTATGGCGAAGTTACCATGTGGCGAAGTTACTGGCAACCGAGAATTTTACCTCCCTAACCACTGGGCCACCGGGCTTACAGCGTCATCAATGCAATTTCAGCTACCCAAGCCCTTGCGACTGCAGTTTTTGCTGTCATAGAATTGGTTTTTGCAGCGTTTATTTAGTAAGTCTTCAAGGCCTACCATGATAATCTCTTAGAACTAAGTAGAAACTGCAGAGTTAAATTATAATATCGATTACTGAGTACCCACAGTGTGATTCCATGCTCTGTGCTTGCAGGCTTGTTGCCAGTCTTGAGTCACAGTGTTAGTGGACAGCGGATCACCCCATCTAGTCTACCGTACTCTCTGGTCTTTCTTGAGTTGATTGATTGATTTATATAATGTTTATTCGCCTGTCACGAGAAAGCAATAAAATCGTTATGTATGCATAAAAAAAACGAAGTGGCTATTCTTAGGGACCCTACAAATAAGAACTTTGTTTATTTTATTACTTCGTCACGCTCTCTGAATCGAGGTTAGTGTGAAGCGATAATAGAATATATCAAGCGCTTATTTGTATGGGCCCATGCATACAAATGGCCTCTGCATTGAAAAAATCCCAACTTGCTTTGGAGTTTCCTTTAATTTTGGGTGTTCTGCTTAAGTTTTGCTTCTGCGTTCTGACCTTTTCAATTTGCTGCTCAGTAGAATTCATTGAATCACCAAGAAGGGATAGGCCTTAGTGTAATGATTGTAAAGTATCTTATCCAAGGATGCACAAAAGAGGCTTTAAAGTGGAAGTTCAACCATTAATCTTGGGATGAAGAACGTTAATATTTCTATTTCTTAAGCATATTTTGAAATTTATTGTTTGTTTCATTCTGCATTACAGTACGGTATTGCACTGTAAAATAACATTAAAAAAATTAAACTGACTACTTCGCGAATTTCACCTATCGCTGGTTGTTTTTTGAACATATCCCATGCGATAAACAAGGGTTCACTATACGACCAACACACCCTAACTGAAGCAATGAATTAACACTTGGTTACTGACTGTTAAAGATAATCAGCAAACATTCTTTCCGTTTTTACTTCTCTTACGTCACAAATGATATCTATTATACGTTACATTCTAACACGTTACAAATGATATTTTTGCGATCTATCACTTGATAGCTTTGGATCGACCACTTAATAGCTCTACTTGTTGGCCAACTCTGCTACTGTATAACATTGTAAGCGTCTGGCTTCATGCGATGGTGTGTTACAGGTATGCACCATCTGGATGTCAGTGGGGAAGTCCTGCTTTAAAGTGGACATTCTGTAAGAGGAGGCTTTAAGCTGACCTGGTGAGCTCTGCTCTTTCGCTTCATCTACAGTGTACATTAAAGTCTGGTTTCGTATTGTACATTGCAAGTATCTTTTAGCGCCCCTTTTTGTGTATGCTGAAACAATAAATACATACTGAATACACTAGGCCTACACATTTATCACTAATCCAAGTAAAGCGTTGTCGGTGAACAGATGAAAGCGGTATTGCTAAAAACTGAGGTTTACTTGACACTGAACTGGTGAAGCACATTTGCCCTGGTCACATGTCCAATTTTAGTGGGCTTTAATCGTTAGTTAGTGTCTTTTATTTCCGTACCATCAACTCAAGAATAATATACAAAAATAATATACAGTATAATTGGACAGTACGAGAAAAGGTAAGAAGCAACAAAACGATAAACGTTGTAACATGCAAGGGGAGAATAGAAGATTAAGAAAACTAGCATGAGAAGCATGGTTGCAGCACGCGAAGCATGTTTGCAGCAGCCGAGGCTCGCTGTTCATGTTTCCAGTTTTTGCATCATATATAATCAATTTTTTAATGTCATAGTCTAGTTAAAAAAAGTAATTAGGACATTAAAAATTTGATTATAAACAGAAGCTAGAACCAAGAACAAGCCATCTGATATTAGACATGTGCAGTGAGAGCAGGATATGGGTATGGTGCTGCTGGTATTGTGAAAATAGATTTTATGGGCAATAAGCAGATAACAGGATAAGGTATCAATACTGGTAATTACCAGTACCACTCATACAGGATTACAGATATACCGGTACCAGTGTGATTGCCAAGGTGATAGCCTACCATTAGAAACATTGCTAGGTTTTGCTCTAGATTTTGGTGCCGTCTTGAGCTGTTGAGCGGTATTGCTAAAACCTGCAGGAGCACAAGGATCGCTAGTGACACTAGTGAGTTATTATTATAAGGATTAGGGTTAAGGCCCTTAGTAATAACTTACTAGCACCCCTAGCGGTCCTTGTGCTCTTAACTCATTTGCGAAGGCTCTCCTTGTGCTCCTGCAGGTTTTAGCAGGACCCGTCTTGAATAACCAAGCTTATTCAGTAAAATTTAGTTAATAGCGGTAATTGTCATAGCTGTCATTTAAGCAAATGAATTACTGTACCACTTTGGACAACATTTTTATGCAATAAGTTAATAATCAAAACAGGTCAGGTGGCTGAGTGGTATAGAGCGTTCGTCTCTTGAGCTGTAGACTCGGGGGTTTGATTTGGAGTCAGGTCAAACCAATGACTTTAAAATTGGTATTCACAGCTTCCCTGCTTGACGTTCAGCATTAAAGGAACAGTGTGGAGAACAAGCCGGCTAGTTTACTTGTTGTGCCATTGGGAAAGGCACTTAGCAGTATTCCCCCATCTAGGTGTGGTAGACAGATGACTGGCAACTCCTAAGCGAGCTCATATACCGATAGCGCATTGATCGCTATCTCGTGATAGGAGGATAAATATCCAACTAAATAAATAAAAAATAAAAACCTACCACTAACCATAATAAGAAATGTGCTTAAAATCACTGTTCCCTCTATGGTGCAAAATTTGAGAAAAATGCAACATTTTCTAATTTTTCCTAAAGCTTGCCGTCTGGAATGATAGTTATTATCCAAATTTTAATTGAAGTGTTCAAAATTTTGGTGCAAAGCAGAAGTTATATACTCTGGAAATCAACTTTGAGGCAAAAATTGCATCAAACTTTCTTTAAATCCCCTAAATCTCTGGGCAATTGTTTTATTAAAATCTCTATTTGGGCAAATTCGCACTTGCTAAAAACTTAAAGTGAACAGTGCTTATAATAATATTATATTACTTGGTAGGGGATGCGGACTCCATGACCCTCAGTGTTTCTTGCTGTTAAGGTCTTTTGCATCTCCTACGATAAGAGACAATTTTTCTGTTTAATTTTTCATGAACTGTATTTTTTTTTGAAGTCTTGAACAAAATATAATCAAACCAAAATTTATTGTTCTAGAAGGGTATCGGATCGGTATCAGTGCTGTTTTAGTTTATAAGGCAGTGTCTAGAGCACCGAT
Source organism: Trididemnum miniatum (assembly GCA_964006365.1). NCBI lineage: Eukaryota > Metazoa > Chordata > Ascidiacea > Aplousobranchia > Didemnidae > Trididemnum > Trididemnum miniatum. The sequence continues at coordinate 10,587,307 of OZ023239.1, forward strand.
GGCCTTTTTCTTTTGAAATTGCTGTTTGTAAACACCTACCTTTAAGTTGCACTGACTTATGGTCTCTAACCCTCTCCCCAATCTCTCCCCTAACCAATGGCAAACCCAGGGGGGTTGGGGGGTCATCCCCCTTTTGAAACCAAACTCTTGTTTTTAAAGTGAAGTGTCCAACTGCCCAAATTGTGCAAGGGCAGTACGTGCTGTTATTTCAGAACAACTGTGACAGAATTTGCCTCACATCGTACTGAAGCAAAACCGGCTGGTTGGTGTAGTGGTAAAAGACATTGTTATCGGTGGGAACAGGGGCAGAAGTGGGGGATGCATCCCCCCACCAGCCATTTCAAGCATGTTTTTGATGAATACAAATTTTCCATAATTTCAAACCTTTTCAATAACAATAAGCTTTATGGCTTATGCCCTAAGCACGCATAATCGAAAATGTATGAACAAAATGCATGAACAAAATGCACGAAATCATATTTGGTAAAACATTCAGATGTAGGAGCAAAAAATTTATACAAAATTTGCCTAAAAATTGTTCAAAAAGTACTAAAATGGCCTCCACAGTATGTAAATTTTCAAAAATTTTTCGGGGTAGCATGCCCCTGGAGCCTTTTTCATTCTCAATATGCTTCAAAATAATTCTGCCAGGAAAACCTACTGGTACACTTAAAGGAATGTCGAAATTTGGTGCTCCCTCCCTGAAAAATTCTTGAATACGCCACAGACATGAAAACATTTTTCAAAAGGCTTTTTACGCCTTTTTTGGGTCTAATGTCTTTGTATTTGGTTAACATTCAACCTAATTGAAAGTTTAATCCCCCCCACCAAAACTTTCTGGATCCGCTCCTAAGTGTGGGATCAAGGTTTTTTTAGAACCCCACCCCTTTGAAATATGCTGGGTGCGCCCCTGCCCGTTAACTGTACTCTAATACCTCTAATTCAATGTTTGAAGTTGCTGCTCATGACGTCATACCAACTGTGACACCCAACGTCATGTATAGAAGCATACAAGCAGTCCTGTACAGCAGCGTTTTAATAATAGAAACCAGGACGGTGCTCTGGGCAGACACTGTCTTATAGTAAATAGATGCTGTATAAAACTATTTGTGGCAGCCTCTTCTTACAATCTTTTCATGTTGCTGATTGTGTTTAGCGTTTGTTCTGCCTGCTAAGTTATTTATTAAGGATTTACTATCGTGTATGGTTGTAACTGTTGGTGGCCATGGCAGTTAACTTAATAAATGCAGTTTAAACTTTGCATTCCAAAATGGTGCAACAAACCAGACAAGTAGTTGAAAACTACGTACTATACAAAATCCACTCATCATTAGATGTTGAAGACTATTCTACCGATGGAGCTAGTTGTGTTGATCAAGAAAGTCCGTTGAGGATTGCTAAAAGATTGCCAATTCCTCAACAGTATTCTCAAACTGATTTAGCAGTTCAATCTATTGCCTGCCAGTATGAAACAAGATACAAAGATATTTTTCCCGATGTATTGGAAGAACTGAGGTATGTAAAATTTAGAATTGCTGTTTTAGTGCAAACAAGAAGCACTGTGCCTATAAGACATCAATTCGCAGATCGGGCATTGCCAGGTGATATTACCTATCGGCTGTCTGCATTGTTGAAGCATGGTGTCATTGTTGCAACTGTCCATAATGACAGCAGATAGTATGCTAAACCTATTGCCTTCCGTGGTGTAAATTACGAGGGCAAAAACTACTAAATTTAAGTATGATATTTAATATTCTGCTAGCAATGAGTTGTGTTGCTCTCAACTTTTCCTCTGCATTCTTTGAACATAAGTATTTGTTTTAGTTTGATTGAATATGTCATTAAAATTGATAGCATACAACAAAAATCGTTGGGATTGTAAGTTTTTTGGGTAGAATAGCTGTCTTCTTCATCTCTAGAGGTACTGTACACTATTAAAGTGTTCGAAAGTATATAGCTCTTTATTTTTAAACACTTATATTTTAAGAGTCATGCTATGTACTTTCTTTTTATGTTTATTAGGTCGAGAAATTACTCTTCAAAAATAAACCATTATTATTTTGAAATACGGAGTTGCTTTCAAATCACTTGCATAGGCATCACTGTTAATGAAACATTTGGCACAAAATCTATTGTTAAATAAACAATGTTATAAGCAAGGGCCATAATCTATCTTTATAACACGCTGCGAAGTTTATCCCCTCTCGTATTGTATTAAATTAAGAAGGATTGGGATTACACAACTCAAGTATATAATTTATGATTCTAGAAATGCCAAAATCTCAGCCCAAGATGTCAATCACATTTTTTCCAAAATTTCAAAAGATCTTTTTCGACTGCCAATTAAACAAGCTAAAACTCTTGATCAAGAAAATGGAAATATTGCAATCATTGGTGATTATGGTGCAATGAAAAGTGCCAGGGGCGATGAGAGCCACATAAAGTGGGGTCACGTAATTGCTCTACTAGTATTTGCTGGTATCTTGTCTGTACGAGCAGTAGAGTGTGGTTCGGATGAAATTGTTGACCACATTGTTTTATGGGTGACAAAGTTTTTTGACACAGAGTTACGACATTGGTTTTCCGCTAAAGGTGGATGGGTAAGTTCAATGTAATTTTTAAAACAAATCATTTATCAATGTATTTGAAACTTGGTTAATTGAGATGGAACATGAAAAACCATAGTTTTAAGTACAGTAGTGAAAACTGAAATTACGTTTGTTCGAAATGGATTAATTGATTTATTATGCAACTGTATGTGACTGTTTGCTCATGAATGATGTATTATCCCAATCTTGTGACAAATGAAGCATCATAAAACCAACACAAAATCAAACCGATAAATTTGGAGTACAGGAATGTGATGAACATTGCCAACCTCTTTTGATGCTGTGCATCCAACTGGATGACCATTGTTGCCTGTAGTACTTTGATTGTTATTTTCATCATCATCATCATATTCCGAAACCCGACATTTGGGCGCGAGGACATTTAGGCGCAAAATGCGTTGCAATTCATTCATTCATTCATTCATTTTATTTCATCACCACAAAACAACAAAAAAACAAAGTAACAAAAAAAGCATACAATATAGCGTGCCGGTAGTTGTTGGCGACAGGAAAACTGCGAAAGGACCTCCTCGGTCATCTAGTCAAGCAGCCACCCCAGACGACATCATAAATATTAAATACAAGCCAAAAAGGACCAAGAAAGGCCCTTCGCTTGTATAATATCTTCTCAGCTTTAACCAAAAACATCAGTTGTATACAATTCAATGAAATGTTTCTTTAAGTTAGAGTAAAAAGATGTTTTGGGTAGTTTTCTAATTTCCGTAGGGATTGAATTCCATACTTTAGCACCCTGATACCTGATGCAACGCTGCAACCTGTTTGAACGATAAAGAGGAATCGATAGATTAAAAGGGTTTGAAGAAAATCTAGTTGAACGAGTAGATGATTCGTGTGATTTTTTGAAAAGATTAGAAAGAGGAATAGGTAAATTATTGTGGACATGTTTGTGTACTAATTTGGCAACTTCTAATTTAAACAGTTCAGGAATTTTTAAAATCTTTAATTTAATGTAGAATGGAGTTGCTCTTTCGGAATAGTTACCATCTCCTATTAATTTAACTGCTTTGTTTTGTAGAATACTTAATTTACGTAGATAGGTAGGAAATGTTGATCCCCAAACTATTATTCCATATATAAGGTAAGGATGGATTAAAGAGTAGTACAATTTTAGTAAAGCACTTTGTGGTAAAATGGGTTTTAGTTTATATAGAATGCCAACTCCCCGTGATATTTTTTGCTCCATAATATTTATATGGGATTGAAAATTTAATCGGGAATCGAGAGATATACCTAAGTAGTTAACATTACTTTCGGTAGATATATTAGTGTTATTGAGCATAATTGAAAAATTGAGGTTATTTTTATTGAGCTTTGGCGGGATTAGGAGGAGGTGACTTTTTAGGGGGTTAATGGTTAGTTTATTCGAGTTGCACCATTCATGTAACAGAGAAATTTCGCGATTTAAATTATCATGTAAAATAGTCAAATCTGGGTGATGAAGTAGTAGGCAGGTATCATCAGCAAATAATCTCGGAACACTACAGACTGCATTAGGCATGTCATTTACGTACAGTAAAAAGAGAAGAGGACCAAGTACGGAGCCTTGAGGTACTCCAAAATCATTATCACACAAAACTGAAGTTGAACCATTGAGGGATACATACTGTTTTCTTTCTAAGAAGGAACTTAATAATTTTAAAGCTGGGCCCCGAATTCCGTAATGATTTAATTTGGATAAAAGAATGTTATGACAGACAGTATCGAATGCTTTTTTTAAGTCGAGAAAAAATATAGCTGTAAATTCGTTAGAATGAATGTTATCGAAAGTAGCGGTTACGAGATCGAGAACTGCATGTGTTTTTAGAAGTATTTTTTTGAAAACCGAATTGATGTGGGATTAAGACTTTATTGTCCGTTAAGAAAGAAGAAATTAGTTTATGGATCATTTGTTCAAATATTTTTGAGACGCAAGTTAAGATGGATATTGGTCTATAGTTATTGGGATCGTTTTTGTCACCATTTTTATAAATGGGGATGACTTTGGCAATTTTACAATTGTCGGGAAAGATACCTGTGTTGAAAGCATAGTCGATTAGTATACATAGGTAGGGAGCAATAACAAGTGCAGCAGTTTTAAGAAAAAAAGCGGGAATATTATCATGACCAACGGCTTTGTTTATATTAAGGGAGGTAATGACGTTTAGTATTTCGTTAATAGTAGGCGCTTGTAGATAAATGGAAGAGGATATACGATTCGTTAGGTAATCTAAAGGTTGAGGGTTTTTTTGACTTAGAATGTTACTTGCTAATTCTTCACCAATTGAACAAAAAAAGTTGTTAAATATATTTGCTTTATTCGTTGCATCAGTGAGAACATTGTCCAAAGAACTCTGGTTTTGTTTTTGCCTTTTACCAGGCATAGGAAGTAGCTTTCGAAGCACCTCCCATGTACCTTTTGGATCTGCGCGGTGTTTCTCCAGCTCGCTTTCAAAGAAGGATCTTTTTGATTTGGATTTAATTTTAGTCAATTTATTACAATATTTTTTAAATAAAATTTTTTGGGAGTTATTTCCGTTTACATAATGGGATATAAACATGCTACGTTTTCTTTTGATGGAAACTAAAATGCCTTTTGTTATCCAAGGCTTCTTTTGTAATTTTTGTTGTCTTCTTGAGAACTTTTTTAGGGGAGCATGCTTATCAATGGACTGCGAGATAAGACTAATAAACTTATTGAAAACATTATTGAAATTGTTGTCGGTTAGGGAAGTTAAGTTTGAAAAGTACGAGTAGAGGATTTGATTAAGGTCAATGTTAAATGATTCTGAATCGAAGTTTGTTTTATCTCTATAATAACTGGTAGTAACTTTAGGCTTAAAATCTGTAAGTAAACTAATCTCACAGAGAATGGGATAGTGGTCACTAATTTCAGAGGTATCAAAAATTGCTGGGGATATGTCATTTTTATTGTCATTAGTGATGATGTGGTCTATGATTGTTGCTGTTGAGTCAGTAACTCTTGTAGGTTTAGAAATAATTGGGAGGGCTCCACAACTGATTATAGTTTGGATATAATGTTTTGAAGAGGGTGTCCTAGTGGCACTCGAGATGTTTATGTTTATGTCACCTAAAATATAATAGTTTGATTTAGACTTAGACAAGTCTGTCAAGCAAGTCGATAGATTATCAATAAAAGCGTCCACATGAGCTGCTGAAGGGTGTCGATAAACAACTCCCAAGATACAAGAGGAGGTTTTGTTTAGAATTATATTAATCCAAAAAGATTCAGAATTGGCATGTTGATATTGATTTTCACGTATCTTATAATTGACCGAATTGAGAATATAAAGCCCTACCCCTCCGGCACTGGTATCAGAATCAACGTGAACAAAACTGTAGTTTGGGATATTAAGATTGGTCGAAGGCTGGTTTTTAAGACGAGTTTCCGATAGACAAATTACATGAGGAAGAAATTTCAAAGACTGAAGGAAATCGTATAAGGAATCAAAGTTTTTTTGCAGGGATCGTACGTTGACGTGCAGGAGTATCAAGGTGTTGTTACCAGCGGTGAAATTTAAATTATTTACGTCAAGATAATTACAGTTTTTGATATTCCCGGTTAAAGAGTAAAAAACATTATTGCCAAGCTCATCTTGGTCATGAAAAGTTGGGTAGGCTGCCCAACCCGGACAGAGGAAATCCATCAGCTCCCCCTCGCCCACGCCTGGCGCCGTGAATGTAGGCTGTAAAGGCAGGGTCATTACAAGTTAAGTTCAGTTACAATGCTCGCCGCTTAAATAAAAATAATAGTAACGAAATAAACAGTTTAACACAATGCAAAATTAGTCAGGTTACAGTAATAATATCAATAACAATGCTTATAGCTGTAAAAAATAATAATAATACAATAACAAGATCAATCACCCATGAATGCTAAGAAGAGTTTGAAAAACTTATATTTTTATATCCACATAGAAGGCTCCAAATAGTCACAATTCGAAGATAGTTAAATAAATATAAAATTAATGTATACTTTACCGAATGTTCATTTTCATACACTTCATTGCTAGAAACTTAACAAACGAAATACGGTCATTTGGTAAAACATAACTAATATTCTAAGCCTCTTTATTTAGAGGATGTTAACAAGATCATATTCGGCATTATTAAGTTCATTGTACGAAAGCTAGAAACCGTTGAATTAGTACGCACTTTTTACAATCATCACCTTTTTACAATCATCACTTTTGCAACGCACTTTTTACAATCATCTTTCTACTTTTTTAAAAAAATTTTATGAACAACATTTTTACAAAAATTTTATATTTGCAACCGTGCTGGTAAGTGTTTTAATTTTTCTAATTTCGTAAGCGAACGAACCAATTGATGTATATTTTCGGAAACTTAAGCAAGAAAAACTGATGTGTAGTCAAGGTTAAAGTAACCGATAAGCAAAGAGTTATTTCTATGTTTATCTGATTGCATAATTCGAAGGACTGCGATAATTATTTTCTGAATTAAAAACAAATGAATGTTTTAGATTTATGCAAGATATTTTTTGTTTGCGCCGATGTTTTTATTTATTTAACCTTAGCTGCTTAATTGCTGCAGGAAACAGACGAACCAAATAAAAGATGTATACTTACGGAAACTTAAAGCAAAAAAAGTAATGCGTACTCAAAGTTAATTTACCGATAAGCAAAGACTTATTTTTATGTTTGATTGGATAATTTGAAAGGACTTCGCGATAATTATTTTGTGTAATAAAGAACAAACTAAGGTTGTGGATTTATGCAAGATATTTTTTGTTTGCGCCGATGTTTATATTTATTTAACTTAAGCTACTTAATTGCTGTGGGAAACAAGCGAGTCAGCAGATAGATATAGATTTGCGAAAACGTAAGTAAGCAAAATAATGCTTAGTCAAGGTCAAGTTACCGATGTGGGCAAAAACTTACTTATACGTTTTTAATTAATGTATATACAATTCGTAGGACATTGCGATAGTAAAGTGCAATTCGACAAAAAGAATAAGCGAAATGTTTCCTGCAGCAATTAAGTAGCTTACGTTGTGTGAATAAAAACATCGGCGCAAACAAGAAATATCTTGCATAAATGCAACACCTTCGTTTGTTCTTTATTACGCAATATAATTATCGCAAAGTCCTTTGAATTAAACAATTAGTTAAATATATAAATGCGTCTTTGCTTATCGGTAACTTACTCTTGACTACGCATTAGTTTTTCTTACAACGTTTCCGCAAGTATACATCTCTTATTCGGTTCACTTGTTTTCTGTAGTAAATTAAGTAGCTTAGGTTAAAAATAAAAACATCGGCGCAAACAAAAAATATCTTGCATAAATCCAAAGCCTTTGTTTGTTTTTTATTGCACAAAATCGCATAATTATGATTATCACAAAGTTCTCTGAATTATACAATTAATTAAACATAGAAATGGTAACTTGACCTTGACTTCGCATTAGTTTTTCCTACAACGTTTTCGTAAGTATACATCAGTTGGTTCGTTCGCGTATTAATTGCAGTAGGCCTAATTAAGAAATTAAAAAAAAAATTGAAACACTAACACGGTTGCAAATATAAAATTTTTGTAAAAATGGTGCTTATAAAATTTTTTGAAAATAGTAGAAAAATAATTGTGAAAAGTGCGCTACAATGCATTTCGCGCTCAAATGTCTGCGCCCAAACGTCTCGCGCCCAAATATCGTAGACCGTCATATCCAGTTTCAATCCGGTTCCTTCCTCGTCACCAAAGGTGGCCAGATACACCTCATCCCTTCCGCAATTGCTCTCACACCTTCCCTCCATCTCGTTCGATCTGCAGCTTCCTCTATCTTCAACCCTACTTTCTCCTCACTCTCTTCCACCTGCCTCCTCCATGTTATTTTTGGTCGTCCTCGCTTTCGCTTCCCATTCACTTCCAGCATCATTGCCTTTTTCCGTATATTATTATCATCTCTTCTAATCACATGCTCATACCATCTTACTCCATTCGCCTTTGCCATTCTATCCAACGTTTCCTTCAGACCCAACATCTCCATGAGCTCCTCCATCTTCTTTCTATCCACTAATTTCACTCCACTTATTGACCTCACCATGGCTCTTTCAGTTCTTCTCAAAATTGCCATTTCACTCTTCCTTAAACACCATGTCTCACTTCCATATGACATTGCTGATCTTACGCAAGTACGATATACCATCCCTTTCATTCTTAAAGAAAACCTTCTTCCACGTAACAACTCTCCGCATTCTCTTAATTTCATCCATCCAATCCTTACTCTTGAGGTCACGGCAGTCTCACATCCACCACTAGCATTCAGCGTGTCACCTAAATAACAAAATCCCTTCACAGTCTCCACTACATCGCATAATACCTCCTCTGGTTCTTCCGCGCCATCTCCAACACCGGCGCATCTTCTACAAACAAAATGTCTTGCAGAACTGCAGGTCACCTTTTTCATATTTGTGCAACTCGCTTGTATCCACTTCGTACACTGTGTGCAACACACAGCGTTAGACCCGACTCTTTCCCACATATACCACAAGGATTTATTTTGCTCAGTGCAATTTCTCCTTAAGTTCCGCTCACCATCATTTTAGTTTTTCCAACATTTACTTCCAATCCCTTGCCTTCCACTGCACTTCTCCACCTTTGGAACCTCTTCCTCAAAACTTCCAAACTTTCACTCATCAGCACCAGATCATCCGCGTACAAAATTTTATTCAATAGTCCTTCTCTTGCATGTTCTGTCACACCATCAACCACAACAGCAAATATGAGTGGTGATAACACTGACCCTTGATGCACACCAACCCGTACCCCAAATTCGTCTGATGCCTCTGATCCAACTCTAACTTTTGTCCTTGAACCCTCATATCAACTCATCACTGCTTGCACCAACACTTCTGCCAATCCTTTCTTTCTTAATGCCCATTCCATTACTTTTCTCGATACCCTATCAAATGCCTTTTCCAAGTCCACGAAACACATGCACACCTTTTTCTCTCTCACGAAACTCCTCTTGCATTCTCCTAAGAATAAACGACGCAAATGGTTTTGTTTTTTCTTAGGAGAATGTAAGTGGAGTTTCTACACTGTAATTATCAAATTGTTTTGCTACTCAGTAATTAATTGGTTTCACTGGTTGGATATTCGTGTAAAAGTAATCTTACCACGATATGATACTGGATTACGCCAATTTGTAATTTGCACCTTTCATCTCAAAGATGAGATGTACTAACTGAGAATCCGTTTAAGCCATTTGACAAAACTTTCCAATTTACCTATTAGGTTTTTCAGATATGATCGGTTGCTTGGTATGGATATATTTTTCGTTGGCTTAGACGGAAGGTTTTCTATCTGGATTAAGCCGGTTGTGAAGATCTAAGAAAAATACACCCATACCAAGCAACCGATCATATTTGAAAACCCTAATTGGTAAATTGGAAAGTTTCATCAAACGACTTAGACGGAATGTTTTCTGTCTGGATGAAGCCAATCGTGAAATCTATGAAATATATTTTCAGTTGAAGTAGATGTTCTACAACGTCAGAGCAATGTGTTGCTCATATATTTGATGTAACATCGCAGCGGTTGCGAACCGTTGGCGATTGTGTTTGATTTGACCATTCTGAAAATGGAACCCTACACCTCCTGCACCGATAGCCATGTGCTTAGTAACTAAGCTTGCCGGCCGTTTTTTTTTTTTTTTAATATAAAACGTTAAGCCATTTTTTCTTTCATGTTTTCTTAGGAAAATTTTGTGCAGTGGAGTGGAAGTGCTAAAAACAGTTCAAGAGACGATTTCGATCCGGATAGATTTACATCTGGCATTCGTTCCCTTATGAGTATTGGTGTGCTTGCTGCATGTGTTGGTTTGGGTGCCATGATGATGGTAAAGAAGTAGCCTAATATTGTATCACAGGCTGGTTTCTGTCACTTTTTGTAATTCCTTAATGTCTTACGAAAGTCAGTGCTGTTGTGATAATTTTGGCTATGTTTGGAAATTTTTCAGTCCATCGGAATCGGTTTGTTTACTATAGTGTTTATTAGTTTTTTTGTTGTTTTTTTTTTGTGGTGTAATTTATTGTCTCATTCTTAATAGTGCTTATTTCGCGGAAGCATTTAAAGCTGGTAAATCTATTTATTTCGTAGTATCTCAGTTGATCGGTGGAAATAGACCTTACAGTTTTCAGTTGTTTTCGCTGAAATAATTAAATAATGCACCAAGTAAGTTTTTGGTCGTTTTTTTTTTTTTTTTTTTCGAAGCAGTTCGATGCTGGAGTGTCATCATTCCAGTAGACTGGCTCGGAATTACGGTGTGTATCTAACAAGGTGCAAGCATTTTTTTTTTTTCTTTTGCGTATGGACCTGCTTCACATACATGCGTAGTATTGCTTACGCGAAGCAAAATACTAAGAATTATGTAAAAGATTCGAAAATAGAAAACTACTACAGTATCATTACGTAATGATGACGTTTTTACTTACAAAGCGGTGCATTGTCTTATCCAAATTAAAACTTTTCTTCTGCTCAAAGTACTGGCTATATAAGCAAGTACTACTAACCTCTCAATTACTTTCAGCTTTTCATGTAACTTTTAGGCCCATTAAGCAATATATCGTATTAAAGTTCTAACAGTTAACTTCATTTGAATTTAGGCCTTTAGTCAGCTAATGCTATTTGCTTAATATTTTTAACGTTCACCACATTTCGTGGTGCGAATTAACAATTTTTGTTATGGTTCAATGGTATTAGTTTTCTGAAAAGAATGGGTTGAAACTAGTAGCGAAGTTGCCTCATTTTATTGCATGCAGTTATTGTTTGGTTAAAACATGATATGATGCGTTGGCATCATGAATAGTAGTCGATTGCTTAGGTACGTTTCCAGTATCACTTTATTTTTTTCTTTATGTACCAGTACTGTGAGAGCTGTACTTCAATTTTTATCCTTTCACCCTTACCCGTTGCGAAAAGCTAGAGGGATAGGATGTTAAGGTTAAAGAGGTTATATGTTTATTTTTATACTACCGTATTTTGTCCGTGACTGCCATACCTGTGGGCAAGATGGGCGTAGTTATGCTTGTCAATGGCTATTTATTGTCGAACGAATGTAGGCCCCTACTCATTTTGTGGATACCAAAGTCTGATTCGGTTTTCGTAACAGATGGTAAGCTAATTGGCGTCATTGGGAGACTTTTTAATGTTTGAACACCTGTTTCAGTACTTCCACAACCAAAACGTTTTTTACCTTATTGTTAGGAAAAAATTTTAAAATCTAATAATACTTTGTTACAACGCTAAGGGTTTTGCCTGGTTGCCCAAGTTGTTATGTGTCAACGTATTCCTAATTAGCCCTCGCTTTCTTGCACTTATTGGATTTTTCTTAACTCTTCTTTTTAAGAACTTTCGCTGCCCCGTTTTTGTTGACCACAGTTTAATTTGATGCTGTAGTTTGCTTTTCTTTTTGGTTCAAATGGGCAATGCAAATTTTAGTGCTTTTCTTTTTGTGCATGATATTCGTTGTTTTGCTTGTGCTTTGTTAAGCCATGGAAGGTCTCTTTCCGTTCCAGCCAATTTTTTCACGGCTTTTTTGTGCATTTCGTTGCATCGTCGATGGTTTTACGTAGCTGTGATTACAGTAAACGTGTCGTGTCTTCAATCTAGTCTGCACTTAAACCTTTTATTGTAAAACGAATCGTGTCCAGCAAAACCGTAAATTTGTCAGCTGATGGAAAGATTTTAACTTACATAAAAAATTTTTTTGTTGTGCAAATACTAATTTCGGGAAACATGCCAAGAGCTCGGAAGTGATAGGATTTTCCGATCACGCGCCAAAAATTCCATTAAGTTATAATGGCATTTTTGCTAGGCTAATGACTTGATGCAATGGTTTTTCAGTGTTGCGTAATCTTGACCTCAATTTTGAGAGCTTGTGTAGAAATAGGCCATGAAATCAAGCGAAGAGAAAAAAACAAATTAAATATTAAACTAGGATTTACTTTGACTAAGTCAGGTTTGTTGTGGCTTATTTGGACTCAGAATTGAATTTGAATTGAAGACGCAAAATCAAATTGCATCAGATAAATTGGATCGACATTTATCTATTTACATAGTGCTTTATTTTAGTATTCTTGTTTTTAGATATCGAATGTGAAAGAAAGAATACCTGAAAAACGTATTGATTGCAGCTGCAGAGTAGGCCCCGCCTATTGCTGTAGGCTACTTAACAATCGATTGGGTATTTGAAAGGTTGATTTTAACAAAACTGGTATTTTTTGGAGCTACAGTGATTAACTTCTTAGGCAAACTATGCAACTTTGAGTGATTAACCTTTGTTTTAAGGTAGATTTCCCGTCACTGACAAAATTTGATGGTGCAATTGATCGTTTTGAATATTATCTGTAAATACCTGAGGATTTTTTGTGCGATCTAAATCCATGGCAGAAAAAAAATTGAGACGTGCAATTGTGCATGACATAAAAAAGGTAGAGAACCACTTCTTCTGAGTGAACAATCCTAATGTGATGGACAGGGTTTCCTGATAGTCAATCGCGGTGTTTTTTGAAGGTTTGTCTTGATAAGCAATTTTGAAACACCCCCAATGGAATTATGACGTAAAACACAGCTTTCTGCACTATTGTATTTCGGTTCTTCGAAACGCCTTAAAATAGAACACTAGACTATCTGGCGGTAAGCTTGTTACGCAGATTATGTTGAATAGAAGGCTTGCTTTATTCGCATAAACAGCGGCTCATAGCGTTGTAGCCTTTTCACACTTCTGTTGTGGAATGGTACGACATACCGACATTTGCCGAGTGCAGTAGTCTTAGGCGAGAAGTTTTGCGATTTTGCGCGATGCATGCTTTTTTCTGTTTTAAAAAGAAACTTTAAAAACGATTAAAGGTAGGCTAAGCCTTTCTTAGTTAATATCAAAGTGGTCAATGCTGATGGCACCACCCTGATACAACAGGCTTCAAATTGTATCAAACATTGTGATGGTTATTGAAGTGTAATTGAACGAAAAGTGTTTAGGTCAAGAATGGATTAAACTCGTTGTGCTTAGTTCGATCTCAGCATATTGCGCCGACGCAGTGTTTCGTTTCAGCATGCCCAAGCCGCCCACTCTAACATTCCAAGCATACTTAAGTTGAACTCAACAGCAAACAAAGCGCAGAGGTCTCTCTTTTCTCAAGTTATGCCGCTTCATTGCGAAACAAAAGTCAATAACAGAAAGAAAAAGAAAGGAGGCTATGTAACAAATATTATTCCATAATTGACGGTTCGTGCAAGTAGTATTTCCCACTTAGGCTACTATAAAGATGGATTATATCAATTCTATCTTTTTCAAACTAACTATAACGGCCTAATGAAGCTTATGAGCTTAGCAGTTTGCGAACACCTTTGAAAATCTTGTGATTTGGCTATTACGGTTGGTTAGGCACAGACGTCACCCGTCACTAACTCATGGTAGCAGCTTTGATGTTTGTTTGAATGTTGCCATAGGTTCGTCTATTTAATTTAGTAGCCGATAACTGAAATTTGTCGCTGCAATGCAGAAAAACACTGCAACCCAGGAGCGTATTTACGGAGGGAGGGGGGCATTTCGCCATGGCCCTGACCCTTTTTATTTTCTTTTTAAAAAAAGATCAAACCTTGCTAAATGACTGCAATGTATAGCCTACCACTGTACCAGTATCTTTTGATGGATTTTACAATTTAGGCCCAACCTTCCCTTTTTAAAGTTTATCGCTACGCTACTACTCCAAACTCATCAAATGTTCACCCAGGCTGTTTTGGCTATGATATTTCGTAATGCTTTACTTGCGTTGTGTCGGCCCATGAAATATTTTTATCCAGATATTTAACGAAGTGGATTTCGGACGTCACGAAGTGGTAACGAAAGCTAAATGCAGTCTAAACGGGGCAATGCAAAATAGCGATATTCGGAAATTTTTTTGGCAAGGAGGTTTTTTCTGCCTTTTCTCAAAAACAATTGGGGCCTGTGGGATAATTTTTTTTTTATTTAGTAGCATATTTACGCTCCAATCACAAGAAAGCGATCAAAGCGTTATAACGAGCTGCAGGGGCGCCGAAAGAAATTTCGGGCCCTGGGGCAAAAATTTCGTTTGAGCCCTTTGGTCAGTGGTGCCCCGAAATCACGTAATGAGCAATAAAAGGTCATAGTGTCGGCAGATGTTCGAATTTGGGCCCAAAATCAAGGGATGAGCAAAAAAAGGGTCAGCCTCCGCAGATGTTCAAATTTCGGCTTAACATCTAGTGATGAGCAAAATAAGGTATGGTGTGGCATCTTACGTACCACAAGCACAAAAATAATCACGATTAGGGCGACTGCACACAGGCTTATAGCGACTGCGATTGGAAATCCCCAAAGTTCAAACGACCTGCGTCTACGATATCAACGGCAAAATCAAGCAACTGCGCGCGAGCGCTTGCGTTGCAATCTGCTGCAGCGATGGCGGAAGCATTTTTAAAGTGGGGGGGCCCGAAACTAATGATCAGATTTTTTTCACTTGCAACCAGGGCCGGGCAATGACGAAGAGAAAAATGTTAAAAAGCGGGGGGAGGGGGGCGTAATTTCCGCATTCTTTTTCAGCGTGTTTTTTCGGCAGAACTAATTAGAAGCAGCTTAAGTAACAAGAAAAGCTCTAGGGGGTCCGGGGGCATGCTCTTCCGAAAATTTTTTGAAATTTTTCATGCTGTAATGGCTATTTTAGTGCTTTTTGAATAATTTTCACGCAAATTGTGTTTAAATTTTTCGACCCTAATTCTGAGTGCTTCGCCAAATATGATACATTTTGTTCGCACATTTTCAATTATGCGTGTGGCGTAAGGTTTATAGCTATCAAAGAGGTTCGAAATTCTAGAAAAATTGCATGCATCGAAATCATTTTTGAAAATGGCTGGTGGGAGGATGCATATCCCTCATCCTACCCCTCTGGATCCGCCCCTGACCATCAGAGCTGGGCACAGCGCAGGGCCGTAGCCAGCCGGGGACCAGGGGGGGCGGCGCCAGGGGAAGAATTTTCGCCCCCCCTGAGAAAATCGCGATTTTATCAAAACCAAAAAAACTATAATTAGGGCCTAATAGCCTTTTCTGAGGCCTGTAGGCGCACTGATTGCAAAATAGCTAATATGCTAATAGCCTCAAAACCTCAAAGCTGATTCAGCAAAAGTAATTTTAAAAGCAGAAAAAGCAATAGCTTCCAGGGCTTAGCCCCGGACCCCGCTGGAGGAGCTTACAACGCTCTTCCAGACCCCCAAGCTGAATAATTGATTGTTTGATACAACTAAATCATCATGAACGTCTAGTGGCGTGTGCACGAGAAGAATTCAACTCCCCCTTTGGCCATGAGACCAATGAAAAATAACTTTTGTATCAGCTTTATGCGATGATTTCTGCTTCTGGTCCTTTTGCTACCAATATTATTGAATCAGTTACAAGTACTTTTTCTTAATGAAAAGTGCGTTAGAATGAAGTATTTTTTGCTTAAAATTCGAAAATTCCGTCAGCGGCTGGGGGCGTAGCCCAGTTAATTTTTCAGAAAACACCTTAGGATGGCTATATCGTTGAAAAAAGGTCATTTTTTTCGCCCCCCCTGAGATTTGTTTCGGCCCCCCAAGCTGGTCCGGCTGGCTACGGCCCTGGCACAGCGGCGCTACTCAGCAGCGCCGCTTCTTTTTCGCTAGAGGTAGCGGCAGCGCCGCTGTTTTTTTCGGCCACCAGCGACAAGCGGCAGTGCCGCTGTTATTTTAGCCGAGTAGCGGCAGCGCTTCAGCGCCCCATTTAATGCAAATAGTCTCCCGCTGGCGCTGATTAAATTCCTTTAAAAACACCAACTAAAAGTTTTGTTTCTCACAATCTCACTTTAAATTTTTTAAACTGAGATTGTGAAAACAAACTTCTTGGCAAAAAAATTCAGTCTCTGAGAATTGGCTTCTCAGCGGGAGATATGCGAGGTAGCCTGGGAAGAAAATTCCAGCAGAATGATGGAAAAGAGAGGCATGTGGTGGAAGAGTTTTTGGATGAAGCTGCATTCCATCGTGAACGACCTTCGCCGGAACTTTTTAAAAACAAAATATTAAGGGACTTGTTTAATGTTCATTGACTCCAATACTGCGATTCTGTCAAGCGCGGCGATTGAACGACTTTTTTCCGTGGGAAAAGACGTGCTAAAGCCTAAGCGCACTGGTTTAACGGACCAGAATTTCGAAATGCTAGTTTTTTTAAAAGGAGCATGCAACCAATCAATGGAGTTTTAATTTTTTAACGCCGGTTGCGGCAAGCCTTTATTTTTTAACTTGTTTCTATTATATTTTCAATCTGTGTTTTATTTTCAACGTGTTCTGATTATTTCTTTTTAACCTGTTTTTTGTTATTCACTAAAAACCCGACCATCGGTTTCTATTTACGTTCAATCAGATTTCAAAATTAACTTCTCCCCAAAATGCTCTATATCTTATTGGATGAAATGGAAACCGATTGTCGGCTTTTTTGTCACTTGTCTGAATTTTTATTACTTGCATTGCTACGCTACTTCCGTCAACAAAGTTGCAATTTCACCAGTAGGCCTACAATATTAAAATGCCTTTGTGCTTTTGACTATTTATTTCTTCAAAATAGCGGCAGCGCCCGCTGTTTTGCACTCACTAAAGGCAGCGGTAGCGGCGCTGCTTTCGTAAACAACCAGCGGTAAGCGGCAGCGCGGCTGCTTTTTTGGTCAAAAAGCGGAAGCGGCAGCGGCGCTACTTTTCAAGTAGCGGTTGCCCAGCTTTGCTGACTATAAGCTACAGAAACCATCAAAAGAATCTGGTATATTCTAGTCACTTAATTGGCACCATTAATATTGTTCTTGTTTACTAAAAGGCAGAGTAAAAAGGGGGGGCATGGCACAATTGTCCCGCCTCTAAATACGCTCCCGAGAGCCGGATTTAGACAATGAGAGGCCCTAGGCTATTTTATCATACTGATTGGAAGAGCAAATAAGATCTTCACATCCTCAGACGTCCTGTTTTCACCAAAAATAGCGGAATAGTGAAAAGCAAAAAAAAGGTATACACGTCCTCAGATGTTTGGTTTTCGACTGAAAGTATTGGTAAAGAGAAAAAAAAGTCTTCGTTGTTCGTGATGAGGCACCCCTTTTCTCCAAGGCCCTAGGTTTAGCGTATACGTAAATCTGGCCCTATGCCTACAATCCATATTTAGTCTGTCCACGTATGGCATGTCCAGGTTATGTGGGCTTCAGACCCACGGTTCTTGCTTCTAGTTTTTGCTCCTCTTACCCCACAAACAAAATTTTAAAGAAGACATCTCTGGATTTAAGCTCTTTCCTGGTTTTGAATTTTGATGGTAGGCCTATTAAGTTTCAAATACATTCATGTAGAGGCAATATTGTGGAAATAAACGCGTAAATTAGGGCCCCCCCTGAAAAAAAAGTGGGGGAGCCAGGGCCCCTCCGGTTCCGCCACCCTATGATTTGCTGCGACTGTTGTGATAGCAACGACGCCGCGTTGAAATGAATGCTATTACATCTGGGAAAAATTAGCTTGGCTTGGATTTATGTTTCAACAACTTTTGCGTAACGCGCCAGGCTAGGCAATGGCAAAAATGCAAACTTTCGTCTTCTGTGTTCAACAAAAACTAAGGTAGAAAATCTAGCCCCAACTGAACTAAGTGCTTGGCTAGATCTAGATTTTTGCGACAAAAATTCATCAAATTGGCGCCTTACTGCACAGCAGTAGACCTACTATTATGTATGATGCTCCTGGTTACCGCCGTGCAGCTTAAAAAATTTTGCTGCCGTAACCCTGTTCAAAAACAGGTAGTGTTCTGAAGGATATTTTGTAAAAGTATGTAGCTCGTCTTCATGATGTAGGCCTAATCTTATTTTAAAACTACCTTTTCGTCGCTTTCTATGTTTTGATGATTAATTTACGATCACAACGCTTTTACTGTATGATTTCACTCCCACCAGTGGTTTGACAAATTGCAGTTCTTGCTTTAAAGCTTTTGTTTGGCCGTTGGTAAAAGCTTTGCTTATAATTTTATTTAGCAACAGGTCGAGTCAAAATGTAGAGCTTGCTGATCACAAATTTATATCAAAAGTTTTTCTTTTAATGATTTGCTTCTGAACCAGGCTACTTACAAAATTGGAAGAGTAGCAAAATAAGCTAATTTGCTAAACCTATCTTGTTTAAAGCTTAGGTAACGTATTTTTAGCTTCAAAAACTACCTATACTAGACTAGACCGCGAGCATACTCTGCTAAGAGCTAATATTGAGAAAGATCAGGCAGAAAACTGAACATAAAATTAGTTTCTTTTGCAAATGTGGCCTACAGCCTATTGTACCTACTGCTTTCACAACCTACTTTGCTTGCGATTCCTACGACAAAGTAGAAAATTTTGTACTTTGTCGCAGGAATCGTAGAACGCACTTCTTTTCACTTGCGATGACCGCACTCGCTTCAGTCGTATTCTGTGTGCATAGTTAGCGCGATTGGTCGCTGGAATCGCATCGCACGAGACGCACGATTTTTGCGTAAGAAAATCGCAGCTCTGTGCATTGGCAGTCGCAGCAGTTGCCGCAAACGTGATCGCAATGGTCGTGGCGCATCGCAACGAGCTCTGTGTGCAGCCGCATTTAGTTGGCTTATATATGAATCGGAAACTGCAACAATAAAGGGTCCGGAGCTCCACGAGTATACTCACAACGAACGTCGTTGTTTTAACTATTTGGCTTCATAGTAACGAAACAAAACTCCACATTGGTGTCAACCCGACGCTTGGACACGCAATCAACCGACGCAATTCCGTCGACGCAATCTCAACAAGACAACAACACAACTCTCTCGAGCTGAGCACCACAATGGCTTGCAATGCTTCTTTCAATCCTGCTACAGATCATTTTTCTACCTAGCACTGGAATCCTTCGCCTGCAATGCCTCTCATCACAGCAAAGGGGAGTACTGTGGCATCTTACGTACCACAAGCTCAAAAATAATCACGATTAGTTGGCTTATATATCAATCGGAATCTGCAACAACGAAGGCTCCGGAGCTCCACGAGTATACTCACAACGAACGTCGTTCATTTTGACTGTTCGGTTTCTTAACATCGTAACAAAACGCCACAATAGCGCCCGCAGATGTTTCAAATTTCGGCCCGAAATCAAAAAAACCTCATCGCGTCCGCAGGCCGTAGTTTGAGCTGATGAATTTTGCATTCTAAACTTGACAATTCTGAACCCCGGGCCCCCGAGAGTGACCCCTTCTGCCCCTCCCTCTCGGCGGGCCTGACGAGCTGTCTTTGGAGCTGCCGGCCATCTGTCTACCACACAAAAATGGGGAAATACCTCCAAGTGCCTTTCCCGAAGGCAGTGGCGTAGCTAGGGTACCCTGCGCCCGGGGGCAAAAAGGAATTCTGCGCCCCTGCTTTCACTCCGAATTTTGCTCAAATTATAGAAATGACAGTGAATTCTGGTGTTTCATGCAAGTTGCTAATAAATCGCGGTTTGGAAAAGAACAACGAAAGAGAAAGATTAACAAAGCAAGAAACCAAGAAGAGTGGAGAGATCAGTGAGACCCACTCAGAATTTGGCAAAGGGAAGCCACAAGTGAGGGTCTGGGGGTAAAGCCCCCAGCCGCCGGAGGCTAAGGGGGTCTGGGGGCAGAGCCCCCAGCCTCCAACGGATTTTTACACGAAAACCACTCATTTTAGCGAAGTTTTTTGTCGAAAAAGGACACACCGGTGTTTGAAATTTTAACAACACGTATTGGTATCTACAACAACGCCAGAGCCAAAGGTGGGGCCGTGGCCCCCCCTGCGTGCTCCTATATGATCCATCCATTTCTTTTAATAAAAAAAAATTGAAAAGTAGCCATGGGCGCCCCCTTTTGTTACGCCACTGTTTACCGGTACTTGTTCACTGCAACATGAATGGAAAACAATACGCAGGATTGTTACGACATCAATGATGAATCGACTTATTTTGCTTGACGGAGGCTAAAGCAGGTCAGCGTAACTCCGGAGCAATCTTGCTTGAGATCGGTTTTTTACCCTTGTTGTGAAATTTCTGCAAGTTCCATTTTGGCGCCCCTGCACCTTGGCGCCCGGGGACATATGTACTCCACTGCCCCCCCTAAGCTACGCCTCTGCTCGAAGGCACAACAAGTAAACTTGCCGCCTTGTTCTCCACACTTTCCCTCTAAGCGAGCTCGTTGTAGCGCTTGGGTAGCTTTCTCGTGATAGTTTTTTTCAAGACTATGTAGCATATCGAACTTTAATCGGAGATGGGCACGGTACTTTGTTTAAAGTACCGGCGGTACTCGGTACTTTGTTTAAAGTACCGGCGGTACCGGTACTTTTTAAAAAAAGGAAGTACTGCACTATATTTTGTTGATTTTTAGTTAAAGCTGTGCAGTTTCATAAAAATTAGTTACCGGTAGCCCAGTAGGCCTACTTGATACGGCACAATTCATGAATTACAGATTATGCAACAACCATCAAAAAGGGTACAAAATAAGCTATAATGGCAAGTGACACAAAAATCAGAAGAAGTGCTCCATTTTCCTCGCTCATAGGAATGGGCCGCCTCGCATAAAGCGAAAACTTTTTTATTGGAGACCACTTTTTGCGCAGGATGCGACAAAAAGATTGTTAAGAATTTCGAATGAATGGGGGACCCAAGAACCAGAAGTGACCTACGCTGGAGTTTTCAATGGAAGGAGTTCGTCATAAATCATTATGACGTCAAACCTTTTACTGAAGTCATTAAATTAGAAACAGAATTTTTAACATCGAGAAGTGCTCGAGGAGTCGAGGGTCAGTAACATTTAATGGCATGCTTCGCTATTTTTTTTTTTTTTTTTGAACTTCGGATCACTCGTGGGATGAATTGTTCTAACTTTTTCGTGGCGCTTAATTTTCGTGTCTGTGATTATCAGAAAACACTCAAAGCTGGAGGTTAGATTCATTTGATCATAATAATTGGCAATGCTTTGTACAACCACGGACGAGGACAATATGAAAACTCATCGTGAGACTGGAGACCCTGGGTGTAGACCAGTGATTCTCAAATATTTTTGTTCTACCGCTCCCTTTTGGAAGTTGGAGACTTCCATCACCCTCTTATCAGGAAGTACGTTTTAGGAGGGGCGTAAGCCGTACGTAGACATTTTTTAAAGTGGAGTTGCGTAAGTGGGAATGACACGTTTTGCTTTGCGAGTTTAATTAGTATCTTATGAATTAAAACATAGCAAGCGATTTAGTTTGTTGTCCGAGCAAAAATGCATTGGCGCGTTAAGAGCATAGGTGGCGGAAGCGGGGTAGGGATGGGGGTCCTAATTAACGCGTTTTTTGCAATAGGCTAATACCTGTACATGAATACATTTGAAACTTGGCAAAGTGGCTCAAGCGGACGTGATGACTTTTTTTTGCTCTTCACCAATTTGCATTGGCGATATTAAGAAGGAAATTTGGTTAATGCTTCCAAGCCCCCTTACTTTTTTGTAGCTTCTGTCATCGCTGGTTAGGAGTTAGTAAGAAATCTCATACCGGAACTGATAGACAGCGAATAAAGTACAAAGACGGAAGAGCTGCTGCAATAGACGGTCATAATCAGCAACGATTAGTTTGAAACATAATAAATGCTCGTCGAGTTGACGCGAGTAAATGTAATACCATTATCAAAAACGTAGAATGCTATTCAGATTCATTTTATTTCATTACATTCATACGGTATTAAACAAATATAGCAAATAAAAACAAGAGCAAAATATAGTTCAACAACGAAACATAACACAATATAGAAAAAGAAAAAAAAAGTTTACAATGAATGTGTAACGAGTAGTAGAACTGTATATCTGACTCCAGTGTTACTTATTAATTTATTCCACAAATCAACAATTCATCTTTATCCACGTCGAGCTTTTTGAAATAGGATTCTTATTCAAATAGAATTACAAACTTATTCAAATAGAATTACAAACAAAGAAGAAAAATAGATTGTAATTATTGTACAAAATTAATAAATTAACAGTTATACGTCTACATTATAGTCGGCTATTGAGATACATTTTCTTTCAAATAATGAAGTATAGAAATTAAAACTTCAACTTATCTGCAGTGGAATTACGATAATTAATTTGCTTCTTTTACTTAAATTCATAAAGCTTTTTAATAATATAGAGAATCATAATTTTCTGTCACAGCGCACTCTGATCCTATTGCAACCGTCTATCAAGATGAAACATTCTGATCTGAATGGCAAAAGCATTTAGTTGACAAAATATCATTTTAACAATAACGGAAGTATGAAATGTATGAAGAGAATTCATATCGGCATTTAGGCTAACCTACATCAAAACTATGCTAAATGTGCTAATAACGGATGTGAAAGTAGTTAATGATTTAAATACGTTATGTGAAAATTTATAGTCTAACGAGGATACATGACACGATCGCTACAAATGCAATAGGGAAGCTGCGAAGTAACCGTCTTAGGGTCTTCGAGTCAAGCAACTACCCTTGCTTTAAAAAAATAATAATTTTTTTCTCAGTTGCTGTGCATTATTCTGGTGATTCGTAGAGGATCTGCTGTAATATAAAGAAAAAAAAAAAAAATTGAAAAATATATAAATAAAGATAAAAGAAAGAGGAGATGCTTAGTTGCCTTGTAGGTATAATTTGAGGTGTTTTAAGAACTGACTGTTATTTTTAGTTTTGATCCAATTAGGTATTTTGTTCCATATTTTCACACCAGTATATTTTAGGGAGCGCTGTAGACGAGTTGTTTTGTATTGTGGAATATAGTATGTAAGTCCAGAGGTGTTGCTTCTTGTATGAACTGAATGAATTGCAGCAATTCGGTTAAAATATTGCGAAAAAAAACAGGTAATTTATTGTTATGGAATTAATACATGAATGTCGCTGTTTCATGGATGTGAAGATCGTGAAGTTTCTAAATTTTAAGCTTCTCATAAATCAGAGCACATTTACCAGTACGTTTTGAATTAGCAATCAGCTTTATGGCTTTGTTTTGAAATCTGGATACTTTATTAGTAGATGTTGAGTAAGTATTATGTCAAATTAATAACCCATACAATATATTTGAATGAAATAACGCGTAATAAAGTTTTAGAAGTACAGACGAAGGAAAAAAATGTTTGAGTTTTGATATTATGCCAACTGCCGGAGAAAGTTTAGATTCTAAATATTCAATGTGTGATCCAAAGGTTAACTTGTTATCAATTATTAGTCCAAGATACTTGGCTTCTTTAACTACTTCTATTGGAGTTGAGTTGATGGCAACGGTAATGTTATTAGGCGCGCGATTGAGTTTTGGTGGGACAAGAAGTACGTTCGATTTTGTAGGATTAATAGTTAATTGATTTGCATTGACCCATTCTGAAATTTTTTGAAGTTCCAAATTAATGATGAGTTCAAGGTTTGAAAGTAAGTCTGCGTTGATGTTGAGACAAGCATCGTCAGCAAATAACCTAGGTAGTGAAGATGTACTATTAACAATATCATTTATATATATCAAAAATAACAATGGCCCGAGTGTAGAGCCTTGAGGTACCCCATATTCAATAGATTCAGTTGTTGATGTGATTTTGTTGTCTGTGACATATTGATTTCGATCTTCGAGATAAGAACTTAACAGGTTATGTGCCTGTCCTCGAATGCCGTAATGATTTAATTTGCCTAAAAGAATTGAGTGGGAAACGGTTTCGAACGCTTTTTTTAAGTCTAAGAACACCAAGCCAGTAAATTCATTTATATTGATATTATCGTAAGTCAGAGTTACAACGTCCGCAATAGCGTGTGAATTCGAGTGATGTTTTCAAAATCCGTATTGCGTGGAAGAAATTACGAGTGCTTGTCAATAAAATTCGTTAATCTGCTATATATCAATTTTTCGAGAATTTTTGAAAAACACGTTAGAATAGAGATAGGGCGATAATTTGTAGGTAAAAATTTGTCTCCGGATTTGAACAAAAGAATAATCTTGGCAGTTTTTAGGCAGTTGGGAAAGTAGCTTAGCTCGAAAGAATGATTTACAAGTATCGAAAGTGGATAAGCTAGTATTTCTGCTACGCTTCGTATGAAATATTAACGCAGACCTCAGGCCAGTAATGTTTAGGATGTGGGCCTTTAAAAAACAAAATTGATTTCCGCTTGCTAATAATAAGGTCTACATCAGTGGATCTCAAACTGGGGACCGCGGTTCCCTTGGGGTCCGCGAAGAAGTTTCAAGGGGACCGCAAAGAGGTTGCGGATTTTTGATAAATCACCCCATTGAATTGTGCTTGATTGGACTTGTGCGGATGCGATGACCTTTTTTTTGCTCTTCACTTGATTTCGCGTCAAATTTATGCTTACGAATAATATAAAGGACCGCGAGTGATGGAAAAATACTTTGGGTGTATTTCCAAACAAACTAAAACTTTCGAAGGTTGTTCCTGTTTTTATAAAACGATCCACAGATCAACTGAATAATTATAGACCCATTTTGATATTAAATTCCCTATCAAAACTTTTTGAGCGCATTGTTTATAATAGGCTTTTATCTTTTTTTGAACGCATTAAAACCATTCTATCAACTCAGTACGGCTTTAGGCATTATCACTCTACCATACATCCCATATTGGACCTGATCTCATCTTGCTTTGACAATATTAACGATAAGCAAGATTCTTCCTTAGTTTTTTTAGATATTAGAAAGGCGTTTGATTCAGTATCACATGTTAAGTTAATCAAAAAACTGGAACACTATGGTATCGGAGGTGTGGCCAAATCTTTGTTTGAATCATATTTGCATGAAAGAAAGCAATTTGTTTCTGTAACCAATACCATTTCATCTGATAAAATAATTGAATATGGAGTTCCTCAAGGATCTATTTTAGATCCATTATTATTTTTAGTATACATTACGACCTCCCCTCATGCTTGCAAACTACTCCTAGATTTTTTGCTGATGACACTGCCCTTTTAATCACGGGAAAAACAACTTATGATATCGCGAATCTGGCTAATATTGAGTTAACTAATGTCTCGCAATGGATAAGAGCAAATGGTCTGCTGATCAACACTACTAAAACCGAAGCACTGCTTATAACGCCCGTTGTTCGTAAAACGAGTCTGCCTTTTGCCCTTATGTTTAATAGTCAGACTATCATTCCTACAGACTATCATCCCTTCATTTTTGTTTATTTAACTTTGAGCATTTGTTTAAAGTGACCATTTTTTTATAACTTATAAACAAAAAATCGTTGCACAAACTTGAGTTTACAAACGGCGCCCCATATGCGTCATCGGTCGGCGTTGAAAAAAAAAAGCAATTTGTCGTTCACAGAAAAAAAAGAGCTCAAACTGAGCTGGTATTACAAAGATCAAAGACGAGAAAATCCAAAAATTTTAGCTGAATATAATTAACGCGTGTGCCTGTGATTCTACAGGGTGTGCGCTGAACACCATGATCCTCGAGAGAATATACCCCTGCATGATGCACCTACAAATAGCGTAGGCTTGCGTCATAACAAAAGACAATAAGCCTATGCGCTTCTTCCACATCTCCGCGTTTTGCGGACCTATGTAGCTGCTGCTCCCTACAGCACCACTGTCGAAACCAATCAAAAAGCGCACTGTATATCTGTATTTGGATTTTCAAATAACATTTCTCAAGCCTGCTAAGCAAAGAGTCAATGCGAGTTTGTTATCTTCTCCACAAGTTTTCCGGACTGAGTTCATCTTCCAACATTTTTCTTTTTAGTCATTCGTAATGATATCAGTGAAGTTATTGCAGAGATGAGATCCGCAACAATACCGGCAATTAAAATTGGTCTAAAAATAGTGATAATAATTATTAACATTATTAACAATCAAATAGCAGCTAAGTATCGTAGATTGGGGCAAGATGGAGCAGTGCCGTCGCCACAGGGGGGTGCCCCCCTGACGACTACTTTGGCCCCCCTATTTTGACTTACTCTAAATTCTTTGCTTTGTTTGGAGCATCGCGTAACGACAAGACAACAACAACAGTGATTGAAATTTAGATTTTTAATGCAAAATAACGTTCCATTCAACTAGGGTTACCATTTCACTACGCAAAACGAGGACAGCTTCTTTGAGGGTCACCACGTCCGCAGATGTACATTTTTCCGCCCAAAAGCAAGTGAAGACCAAAAAAAAAAGATTATCACGTCCGCAGATGTACATTTTTCCGCTTAAAAGCAAGTGAAAACAAAAAAAAGATCATCACGTCTGCAGACCGTAGTTTGCTCAGAAATTTCCCAAAATTTTTCGTGGAAGAATGATTTGACATGTTTTCACTGTCCATAAAGCCGAAAAGGAGGACATTTGGTCATTTTTTTTGCGTCCTCGGAGGACAGTTTTTTTTTGGTCAAAAAGGAGGACGTATGGTAAGCCTAATTCAACATAATTGTCGTTTGACGCTGTCCATTCGTTGCACGACTGTGGCGTGATCAACTGCCTCAAGACAATGACTGTGATGTAATAAACCGTCATATCAACAGTTCCAGCAGATGGTTTCATTTCGCTTATTCGTTGGGGACGTAAAACGATCAAAATGGGTTTGAAAGATTGGTTGCGAAGGGCTAATTCGTGTGTAAGTTCTGATGGTTTGCAAGGTCTCAGCTCGTCTGCTATCTGCAGTGCACTTATATCTACAGCAAGTTGATGCGGAGATTATTTTATAGCACCTTGTATCAAGTCATCAGTGAACTAGACGTGCATTTTAGTCGTCAAAACACAAAACTATATGCTACTGTCTCTACTCTTCAACCTCAAAATAGCAACTTTTTGGATGTAAAGATGGAGCAGCCTCTTTTGGATTTGGTAGACTGTGCAAGTGTGGAAGCAGAATTTGATGTTGCTAAGACGTACATTGCAAAATTCAACGACGATGAGACGACATCAAAGCCGGCAACAGCCAATGATGAGCATGATAAATCTTTCTGTACTAAAGCGATAACGATAATCGATAATTTCAAAACAGCCCTGGGCTATACTGATAATCGATAAATCTCAATTTCTTAAAGCGATATCGGTAATCGATAAATTCTTGCCGATAAATTTTTCCGATAAACGTAGCGGTAAATTTTCCATGTGTTTGATGAAGTTTTTTTGCAATTTAAATTGCAAAAATGTTTTTCTAGATTTTTTAAGAAAAGAGAGCAGTTCACGGACTCTGCCCTGGCATTAAATAAAACAAACAGATGTTTTTAAATTGCAACAAGACTTTATCGACACCGTGTATTTTATTTGTAGCGCCAACTCACCCACTTTGAACACTGTATGCATAAAAAATCGTTTTTCGCGATAATTTATCGGCGATGACAAAATATATTACAAAAGCGATATCGATAATCGATAAATCCAAACTATTTTGAGCGATAATGATAATCGGTAATAAATTATCGCCGATAGATTATCTCGATAAATGCCTTTTCTGACAACAGCTACACTTCTTTCAGAACATTGTGAAGCACTTAAAAGCGATGCCTACTGTATATCTTGTGCTGATACTAGGAGTCGCTTTTGCAGCTTCTACCTCAAAGTGTGAGAATTTTTTTTTCAGTTCTGAAAACTATCATGCGAGATCGCAGGCAATCAATGAAGCACACTCGCAAAGCTCATCTTGTCCAAAATGTCCAACTTGCGCTTAAAAGCGACTAGACAAAAAAACTAATCGGAAAGAAAACGTTTTTCGACAGTTTAGTACCTCAAACCGTAGGATGCAATTATTTTAGTAAAACTCTGTCAACATAGGCCTACATTATTTTAAACTTTTCGATTTTTTTGTTTCACAGTAGTGGTTCCGCACCTTTGCGTTTTTTCTAAAAAAATTTTTGACTTTGGTATTCGGCAATGTTCTTTTTTACTTATTTAATCTTGATTGAGTGGTTACCAGCAGCAGGCCCTACATCAATTATTATCTATCTTGATGTGTCATGACTAACGTCACCTATATTAGCGGTATATTAAATTTTTAAATATAATATATACCGGTAGTTTTGTGGTTTAAGTTTCAAACACTATTTCACATCCCAAGCTGACACCACTAAAACCCATTAGTCATCAAGTATGGCAAAAATCTCAAGTTACATTATATAAATCAAAGTTTTATGCAGAGGTGGGCACAATTTCGTTAATCGTTAATTCCCTGATAACGAAGCTAACTTTTTCATTAACTAGTTATATCGTTAAAAATTTTTTGAAATTAACGGATTAAAGTAACTTCCGTTAATGCTTGATAACTTTCGTTAAATTTTTGTAAACGCTTATTTCTCTTATTGTTGGTTGAGTTTGACATCGATAAACTAGCAGAATACGACCAAGGGAGTCAAAAAGCGAGATAAAAACAACAAAACATATTGCTTGTGAGCAAAAAAATTGCTTAAATGCTTACGCAAACACTGATATTAAAAAATTTTGAGCTCTTTTTTCAAAAAGAAGTCCCGTTTTAAGTCAAAATTAACGATTTGACGAATTTAATTAACTTCCATTAATTGGAGCGAAATTTAACGAATTAACGTTGACGGAGGTACATAACCGTTTTAACGAAGTAGGCCTATGGGTTAACAAAGCTAACGTTTTGCATTAACTTGCCCAACTATGGTTTTATATAATGATCAACACTCGATCAGACATGTATCTTTAGATCATTGTACCGTCGCATTAATTGCGTGCAATTTGAAGCATTATATAACCTATAATGTCTTTTTTAAACAAAAAACACAAAATTTCAAATTTGACAAGATTTTGAAATTTTGTGTTTTTTGTTTAAAAAAGTACTTAAGATTTTCTTATGTAGAAAATACAATGTTTCTACATAAGAAAATCTGACTTTTCAACAAGGTTTGGTCTAGATCTCAAACACGGTTAGACTAAAGTCTACATCAGTGTTTCTTAACTTTTTATTAGTCGTGGCTCCCTTGACTGTGACTCTAAAAGACCGTGGCTCTTTAATTTTGTTTTAGCAAGCCTTCTACCATAAGCTCCGTCCTTGATAACGGTACCCAAGACAAATATGTCGCTTAGAGTAGAGACTCTCTTAGAGTACAATTGTCCGATATATAGGCCAAAGTCAGATACTTTCAAAATACACATATCGGACAAATTACGGTCTAAATAAGCTCAAAAAACATGGTTCACACAATGCATAGTTTTTTTTTTCCAAACGACGCCCCTAAATAGATAGCAATCAAATCGAACCATTTTTTCCTAAATTATCATATCGAAAAACCCAAAGAGAAACACCAAAATAATCGCATGAAAAATATTTGCCATGTTCGTAGGGTAATGCTTCGAAGTACCACTGTTTTAAAGAGTAGAAAAAACATTTTGTCGCAGTAATCAATGTTGCTGCTCACTCACAAAATCAAGCTGTCAATCAAACAAAACTTTTTCAAGAACTGTCGTCGTCCTGCAACTTGTGATAAAAGTAGCAGCAGGAGAAGCGCCGCCACTTCTTTAATTCAAGTAGCGGTAGGCCCGCTGCTTTATATGCCAAACAGATAGCGACTGTGGCGCCACTATTAGTAGCGGCGGATCTACGCTTTATTCTCGTTTTGATTTGCTGCGTGTGATAACCATAGCCTATATCAGCATGCAATCTTGCATGCAACTTGTGGTATGGCCGCTACTTGTGATATCTGTGCACATACCCATTGCATATTGTGATAAATGTGATATCTGCATGCAACTTGTGATCAGTGGCGTAAAAAGTATTTTGAAACTGTATTTTAGTAAAAGTATTGTTGCTGACGGCAAAACTACTCGAAGTAAAGTAGAAGAAAGTATTGACTAAAAAAAGCACTTAAGTAAAAGTAAAAAAGTAGTCATTTAAAAACTACTCAAGTAAAAGTATAGCGTTCTCAATCGTTTAAGTGTCAACTGCACACTTGCCGATAATAACTTTCTCTGAAGGTGGAAAAATGGTAAAGAAATTATTACCGCTCAGATGGCCGAGTGGATAGAGCGTCTGTTTGTGGAACGGTAGACTCGAGGTTCGATTCAGAGTAGGGTTAAACCAATGACTTAAATGTTGGTATTTATAGCTTCCCTGCATGATGCTTAGCATCAAAGGCGACAGCGTGAAAAACAAGCCGGCAAGTTTATTTGTTGTGCCGTTCGGAACCACACTTAACGATTTCCCCATCTCGGAGTGACAGACAGGTGGCTCGAAACTCCTTAGCGAGCTCGTTATAGTGTCTCTATCACAAAGACGGTTAAACATATGAATAATAAGCATTAACTCAGAAGCAGAAACCTGCTTATTTCTGTTAACACTTCAATTTTAGCTTTGCAATTTGCTTTTTTCCATAATTAAGATTAAAAGAGAAATACGATAGTCAGTAGTTTTACTGCTAGGCCTAGAGGTTTATGAAATGAATATATCATTGCGAACACATTAAGCATTTTCTGTTACTTGCGATCTAGCAGTAATTACAGACTACAGTGACATTGCATGCGATGCAACTTTGCAACGCAAGATTTTAGGTGCAACGAGGGATTTCAAGTGAGACTAGTATTGTAACTCAATGACTACTTTGTACTTTTCTAAAATAAAAACTACCCAAGTAGTGTTATTTCATACCAAAAGTAGCCTACTTAAGTAAACGTAAAAGTAGCCGAAAAAAAAAACTACTCAAAAAAGTACTCAAGTAATCTACTCGAGTAAAAGTATTTCGTTACTTTACACCACTGCTTGTGATAAAAGTAGCGGCAGCGGAAGCACCGCTACTTCTTTAATTCAAGTAGCGGTAGTGTCGCTGCTTTATATGTCAAACAGATGGCGACTGCGGCGGCGGATCTACGCTTATTCTCGTTGTGATTTCAACGATTACCCGTTTCGCTGCATGTGCCTTTCTTCGTGCTTAGCCAATATTTATTGAACTGATATTAATGTGTGTTTCTAACGTTTTGGAGTGCGGAAATAAAAACGAATTGATTGATTGATTGATTCTGGAGGTTTATTCTAGGCTACAATGGTTATTGCCGCCAATATCCTGATACAAAACGAATAGGAGATGGGATGGAAGAAATGTATTTTTAAGAGGCATGACAATTGAAATTTTTTTCGTTTTGTCATGCCTGACTTACGCAGCTGATAATGACAGCTGAATCTAAGTTCTCAAAACGTCCAGTTTCTAGAATTACTATGCCTTTATTTTTCCTTCTTAATATATCTGTATTAGAGGCTTCAGACTCGGCGACCGCGCCAGTTCCTCGGAACAGGACACATGGTCTTTTCGAAGCCTCTCACCAGAGAAACATTGCGTAATTTTCTTTTATGCATTTATCGTTTTTTCATTCGTTTTGTATCCACGCGTTATGCCTTTCTATATAAAAAATAAACTCTTTCTTTTAACAATAGGCTGAACATATTCTGAGCAAAGACTATGAAGTCACCCGTGGTGAGCCATGTTTTGTAAAAAACAGACACTTTCATGGTAAGTAAACATCATAAAAAATTTAGCGGTCTTCCAAGCCATAACCGTCAGTTTCATTTGTCGTAATTTCAAATTTCCTTACACAGAATTTTGGAGAGATGATTTTCCAATTTTTTTCCTGATTTTCCTTTTAACAAATTTTCTTTTTGCAAGAGGTAAATTCCTCCATTGGGAAGCCAAGTAGCTCCCAGTTGAGAAACACTGGTCCTTCTTGCGCTGAATACTGTGATAATTTGATAGGTCTATAGCCTTTGCGGATTAATTCTGTAGAATTAAGATTGGCAATTTTTCGAAACAGCATTGGAAAAAATGGATCGTGTCTAATGCAAAATCATTTTTTATGCAAAAACCAAAAATGATCGTCATGATTTGTGTGACTGTAGAAGCGTAAGAAATGCATATTAGCCTATCTGAATCAATTTATCAAGATTTGGTTTGGTATGTGTCGTCATTATTTTAAAAACTGATGAGATTTCACCCAGCATTGTGTTCATGAATGTTTTCGACATAAGCTACTGTGGGAAAGGAGCTTTGTTCGTCATGTCGGCCCGACAAACTCAGTCAAAGAATTTTTTGAATTGGCAATTGCAAAGAAGTGGTAAATGCCTATTGGCAAAAATCGTGTGTCTTGTGGCAGGTAAAACGTCGTTTCCGCTTTTTTTTTTCACCATAAGTTTTCAATGTTTTTCGACATGCAGGAACTAGATACTTCGTCACAGTAACCTATTCCAGAGATAGAAATAGAGTACCGATAGCAGTAAACACCATCAAAATTTTTTTTTCTAAAAATTTAGTTCTTAAAATAGAAAGCATGTAGCGTGGTTTAGGATGCGGTGCTGCTACAATTACATAAATTGTTTAACTGAACAGCTTACCTCATTCTACCCTTGTTGCGGTTTTAGCTCACAAACAGCGCGTCAAGCTGGTACAGAGTAGTAGTAAGTACTGATAGACCTAGTGAGTCGCGCTCTTGCAAAATAATGAATTTTTCTATTGTATTGGAAACCATTGTTACAGCACCGACTTTAGAAACGAAGCCGGGTTTTAGTTCTTCACCTTTCTAACACATATCTTTCTTTCAGCGCATTTCATTAGCTCGAGCGCTGCACTGTTATCTATATGGGGTGCCGACCCGTCGTTGTGAAAAAAAAAAACGATTTAGCAAATTTTGTGCGAATTTTCAGCAACATTTACACAGTTTCACAGCTATTTAATTAAAATGAAGTGAACTGCAGCCAAAACGCTTCGAAAAATTTAATAACAGCCAAAGTGTAACGACGTTTAATAAATAGCAGCGATATTTAGTAAATAGCGGAGATAATCAATAAACGATATTAAAAATAGCGGCGATATTTAATAAATAGCAATGACATTTAACAAACAGCAGCGACATTTAATAAATAGCAACAACGTTTAATAAATAGCAGCAACGTTTAGCTAAAGTGCTCCGAAAAATTTAAGTGCTGCGGTAATACATTCATTCATTCATTCATCACTATTTATTTGTCCAAAAGTATACACAATACACAAAAGGAAAATAAATACAATACAAAAAACAGGACAGGGAGACTGCGAAGGGACCGTGAGGTCTTCGAGTCAAGCAGCCACCCTAAAAACTAAATTATTGTTTTTAATAGCTGGCAATTCAATGGTTGCAGTTCATGGATAATCGTAGATAATTAATAACTGAATAATCTAAAAGATAAATTAATAAAAGATAAGTTAATAAATGATCGTGCCATTTACAGCGACACTGCCGCCCGTTGGAGAGTGAAGGCTACTTCATAAAATGGAAACTGGCTAATAGCTCTTCAAAAAGAGATTTTTCAATGATTTTTTGAATTTCTTTAAGTTAAATTTTCTCATTTCTAAAGGTATTAAATTCCATATTTTTACCCCTTTATATTTGATTGAGCGTTGTAATTTCGAAGATCTACACCTTGGTATGTGATAATTGAGACCACAAGCTTGCCTGCGAGTTGCAATGGAGTGACAGGTATTAACGTTTGTGAAATAGCTCTTAAAATTAATAGGTAGATTATTGTTGAAATGACGATGAACGAATAGGGCTGTTTGAAGTTTCATCATGCCGTCGAGTTTGAGGATGTTCAGCGATTTATAAACACTGGAACTAGAGTGTCTCCAATGTACACCGGCTAGAAGTTTAACTGCTTTGTTTTGGAGAATGCGAATGGAGTTAAGATGGGTTGAAAACGTTGAGGTCCAGATCGTGATGCAGTAGATCAGATGGTAGTTAAACATGATATGATAAAGTTGAGTTAATACGTTTTTAGGAAGAAATTTTTTGACTTTAAACATTATTCCTACAGAGCGAGAGAGTTTATTGTGTAGAAGTTGTATGTGGGACTTGAAGTTGAGGTCAGAATCGATTTGTACCCCAAGGTACTTGGCTGATTTACAGACACTTATCTTTGCATCATTGTACAAAATATCTTTATTTTGAATTTGCAGCTTGGAATTACTCGGTATTAATAGGGCAGTTGATTTTTTGGCGTTAATACAAAGTTTATGCTAATGAGGTCTATACAAAGTTTATGCTAATAAGTCTCTGTTGTATACAAAGTTTATGCTAATGAGTTTATGCTAATGAGGTTTATGCTAATAATGAAGTTTATGCTAATGAGGTAATATGCTAATGAGGTCAACAGTGTTTCCATTTCTTCATTTTTCGTAACATCAAATCGCGGTTGTCTCTTGGGTACAACCACAAAGTTGCCTACAGAAAATTCTTTCAGTGGCCCACTCCACAAAAAAGCATTGTTTCGTATATCCACAAAAACGCTGAACTTTTCAAGAAGCTTGGATGTTGTGTTGCTATTTTATATTTTTGTTTTCAAATTTTTTTATGGAATTAGCAAGGAGTTTGTAGATTGCCAGACTGATTTGGCAATAAATGAGCAAAGTGAGAAATTTTGGTATGAGGTAAATGATAAGGTAAGCATGGAAGGAGGAGTTGGGGAATATAGAGAACGTGGGGAGTATAGAGATGTATAGACTGTAAGGAAATTGGGAAATTTTTGGTAGTATGGGGAGTTGGGTCAAGTAAGGGGAAAATATGGAAGGAGTGGAGGAAGAGCGGGGAAGTGTGCTTGGGTGTGGAGGAGATGAGGGGAGGTGTCAAAGATGTGGTTAAGCGTGAAGGAGGTGTGGAGAAAAGTGTGGGGGAAGTGTGGAAGAGTGTATGGGGTGAGTGCGGAGGTTGTGGGGAGGTGTGGAGAAGTGTGTGGATAGGTGTGAAAAAGTGTGGGGGGAGCCCACACACTCTTCTACACCTCCTCCACGTCTTTCCCCTTACCCCCCACGCTCACCCGACACCTATCCTCGTATCCCCCACACTTATCCAACACCTCACCCCCCACACTCACCTGACACGTCTCTTCACACTTTCCTACACTCCTCTAACCTTTCCCTACACCTTCCCTCACCTCGTCCCACACTTCACAACACCTTTTGCAACACCTCCCCTTACTCACTCTCCACATTTCCCCTCAACCTTCACACCTCCTTCAACACTACCCCATTATTTATCATTTACCCCATATTAAAATTTCTTACTTTGCTCATTTATTGCCAAATTAGTCTGACAATCAAGTGGACTAGAAACTCCTTGTAAATTTCATAAAAAAATTTGAAAATAAATAATGGCAACACAACATTTAAGCTCTGGTTTTCATTCCGAACACTGAGCACAGAGAGTGGTTTCACTATTAGTAATATACTGTGCCGATAGTAATTCAAATTTGGATGAATAAGTATTAAACTTTTTAAAATCGGCTTGAAAATTACACAAAATGGAAACACTGTTGATCTCATTAGCCTATTATCGCAGCACTTTAGCTAAACGTCGCTGCTATTTATTAAACGTTGTTGCTATTTATTAAATGTCGCTGCTTTTTATTAACTATGTCGCGAAATAGGAAATTGTATTACTTCGCTGACAGGACGATTGATAAGACTTGTATGACGAACCGTAGGAATTAATTCGTTCTTATAGATCTGACCTCACGAAAAAACCAAGACCTTCTTTACCAAACGAATATAATAATCGACCCAACTTAACTTACTTAGCTACGGTACCAACCGTACTACTTCTTAATAAACACAATCTTCACTGCTCACTTCAGTAACACTATACAACAAGGGCTATACCCTTTAGCATACAACAATATTGCTTACTCTACGTACACTAAATCTACACTCGAATAACTACGCTCGAAAATTTACGCCTATTTATTCTCTAAATTTAAGTTCAAGAACGTTCTATAGCATTCTTAAAAAGAAACAAGAAGAGAAATCACATGACATACAAAAATTCACACCAAACTATAGTAAATACAATAGTGACGTCACAAGCACAAATTTTAACCCAGTGAAATTACGAAATGGAGAGATCTGTCCAGAATATTCACGAAAAAAATTACGTCAGTAGACAATTATTACTTCATAATGCAACCTTACGAAACAATCCCACGAATACAACTTCGGAAAACAGCGCATCGGTCTAGAACCTTCTAGAGTAGACAAAGCATTTAAAACAACAATATATTAAGCAGTTATACATCGTTATACTCCTCCCTTGTTAAGAATATTATCCAACGGAAAATATAATACACACACAAAAAAACGATATCACTTATTTACATAATTACTTCACACAGCAAATTTTAAAACACTGCACAAATTAACAATTTTCAGAATCAACCACTAAGCGGCTTAAATAGTCCGCAACAACATTGTCTTTGCCAGGAATGTCCTGCACGGTATCGTCGTGCTCCTGTAGTGCCAACGCCCATCGCATAATTCGATCGTTTCGAAATTTGGCATCCTTTAGAAAAGTAAAAGGTTGATGGTCAGTTTGTAAAACGAATGGGTTACCGGCCAGATACAGACGAAATTTCGATACTCCCCACACCATGGCCAAACACTCCTTCTCGATGGTGCAATACTTCCGCTCTGCAGATATCAGCTTCTTGCTTCCGTACACGATTGGAAAAATCTTCCTTCGCGTTCGTGCATAAGCGCAGCCCCAAGTACACAGTTCGACGCATCGGTACGCAAAATAAAAGTCTTGTTGTGATCTGGCAGACGCAGAATGGGCCTACGCACCAGGCTTTCGCGTAGGGTCACAAATGCCTTTTCTTGAGCCTCTTTCCATCTCACACTTTCTGGCAGTCCCTTTTTTGTCACGTCACTTAGTGGCGCCCCAATTGCCGCGAATGATGGCATGTGGTCACGGAAGTAGTTGGCAAGGCCCAAGAGCAATCAAACCTCCTTCTTTGTTGTGGGTCTCTTCGCACTGTGTATCTTCTCCAAGTTCTCCTCGTTGATGGAAATGCAATTTTCTCCGATGGAATGTTCTAAAACTCGACAGATTTCGAGCCACATACGCACTTAGTAGGTCGAATAACTAAGCCTGCTTGTCTTAGTTTTTCTAAAAGTTTATCGAGCACCTGCAGATGAGTAGCCCAGTCCTTTGCGTAGACAATCAGATGGTCTATATAGCACTCGACTTTGTCTATGTCTTGAAGTAGCTTCCTCATGCCACAAACAAACATTGCTCCAGAGTTCTTCATTCCAAACGGCATACGCAGGAACTCATAACAGCCATCCGGGGTTACAAACGCGGTCTTGTGTATATCCTCCTCAGCAACCGGTATTTGCCAATATTCTTTACTCAGATCTATTGTCGAATAATATTGGCACTTTCCTAACTTCCCAAACAAGTCCTCGGCCGTACTCATTGGCGCTGGATCTGCGACCATAACTAGGTTGAGCTGTCGATAGTCGACGCACATCCTGTTAGAACCATCTTTCTTCTTGACAACAACCAGCAGAAAAACATAGGGCAAGCTTGATTCCCTCACGATTCCGGTATCCATCACGCTTTTTATCTCCTCCCGAATCTCACCTCACTTGGCACAAGGCAAAGGATAAGGCTTGCACCTGATCGGGCAATTGTCAGTAAGATCAATCTTACGCTCAATCACGCTGGCCTTTCCGTAAAGATTTTCTCATATCTTCTTAGAACTTCCATATCTTCGTTCCGCTGTTCACCATTTAACTCTGCCCCAACGCACACATCTTGGATGCTTTCCTTCGATTGGAACGTCACCAGCCCAAGCAAGTCCTCCTCATTAACACTGACCTCTTTAGCAACATCCCTTTTTACTCCTACCAAATTTGTCTCTACTTGCCCAACTGCAGCCGCCTGAGGATGGCCCCCCCTGGCCACATCCGAAGCCGACCTGGGATTACCCCTGAGGCTCCCCTGGGATATCCCTCCGCCCAGGCGTTGCAGTTTCTTCAATCCTACCTCTCTCCACATAAAGCTTCAACATGTTGACGAGGTACGTCTTCACCTTCTTGTTGACTTCGATCAGGTAATTGTTTCCCCATTTGGTTCCCTTAATCTCAAACGGACTTTTTCATTGCGTAAGAAGCTTGTTTTGGTCAGTGGGAAGTAACACCAAGACTTTATCTCCAACCTGGTCCTTTGCTTTCCGATTATACAAGTTTTTGTTTCTTCCTTGGTTCTTTTCTAGTTCGGCTTGAGCCAACTTCATTGTCTCGTCCAACCTTTCCCGCAGTTCGAGGACATACTGGTAACTTGTTGTAACTTCCGGAACCTCTTCTTCCTCATACCATAACTCCTCCAAAATCTGGACAGGGCCTCTTACCGTCCTTCCATACAGTAACTCAAAAGGTGAGAACCCTATAGCTTCTTGCCGTGCCTCTCTATAAGCGAACAAGAGGGGATTGGTGAAACGATGCCACTGACGTGGTTGCTCGTGGCATCACGTTCTCAACATCCGTTTCAAAGTTACACTGAATTTCTCCACTAATCCGTTGCAAGCGGGATGGTAAGGGGAAGCTGTAAGTCTCCTGATGGACAGTAACCTAGATACCTCCTTCATGCAGTCCGATGCAAACTGGTTTGCAAGGTCGCACAGAACTTCCTCCGGTACTCCAACCGGACTGTACATGTCTAACAACGCTTCTGCTACCGTCTCTGTATCGATGTTTTTCAGAGGAAGAGCTTCTGGGTACCTTGTCGCATAGTCCACTAAGGTCAGGAAGTACCTGTGCCCTTTGTCGCTAGCCGGCGGTATAGGTCTCACTAGATCTATGGCCACTCTCTTGAAAGGTTGATTAATCAATGGCATGTCTCCTAAAGGTGCCCGTGGCACTGAGCCTCTGGCGACAGTCTTCTGGCAAACATCACAAGACCGACAGAAACTGGTAGCATCCTCGTGCAAATCTAACCAAAAGAAATTGGTTTGAATTCGATCCTCCATCTTCTTCACCCAAAAGTGTCCCCCCAAAAAAAAGTACCGGGGCCCTTCATGTTTTAAGGGGCCCGTCGAAGGGCCCCGCACTTATGAAATTTTTCTTCAGGGACACACGCGAAGAAATGCTGGAGAAATTACGTCTTCGCTTTGTTAAGACCAATGTCCGGTGGGCGAAGTAGGGGGGGACAAGTCCCTTCTCAGTAAAAATAGTCGTACCCCCAACAAAAAAAGAAAATTTGTCCTGGGGAGATGCCAAATTCCCTCCTCCAGTGATAAGTACCGTAAGAAGTTAAATGTTTTTTATACGTGATGCTTGTGGGTACGGACTGCGGCGATAGGCCTGCTTTTCAGCATATCTTGTAGCCATTATGGTTTCATTCGCAAACTAATCAAGAACAACCTTTTCAGTGCGCCTAGTACAGAACAAAACAGTTTAATTTTCATCAACATTACAACACGTCAGCAGTTTTTTATAAGCGTTAGTGAAAGCACTAAGAATATGTTACAGCAGCGGTTCCCCAACTTTTTTCAGATCATATTTGAGATTGAGAGTATGAATTAAGAAAATACTAGGCCTATACCTTTCGGGGCTCCGCTCCGGACCCCTCTGGGGTAGCTTAATGCTCTCCCCCAAACCTCTCGCTCCATTTATAAAACAAAAAACCTGCCTAAAACAAAGCTAATGAAGTTTTCGAAATTTTACCGTTGATAATTTTTGTTCATCATGCTGGTGGTATGCAAACACGCAGTGCGTCATCCACCACTGTTTTAATCTAGTCATTAACCAATGACATCGCCCCAGAAGGGTATTTAGGGGGCTCTTTGCCTTTGCCTTTTAGTAAAGAAGAACAAATTGTGCCAAGTGACTAAAATACGCCAGACTCTTTTTGTGGCTTTTGTAGCTTATGGCTGGGGGCAAATACAGGAGGTGGGAATGGGATGAGAGAATGTATTCACCTCACCAGCCTTTTTTAACCATGTTTTTGATAAACACAAATTTTCCATAATTTCGAACCTTTTCGATAACAACAAGCCTTACGCCTTAAGTTCGCACAATTGAAAATGTGCGAACAAAATGCACCATATTTGGTAAAGTACTCAGAATTAGGGTCTAAAAATTGAAACAAAGTTTGCCTAAAAAGTGTTCAAAAAGCTCTAAAATAGCCATTACAGCATGTAATATTTCAAAAATTTCCCGGGGGAACATGCCCCCGGATCCCCCTAAAGTTTTTCTGGTTTTTAATCTGCTTTAATTAGCTCAGCTGAAAAAAACTACGCTGGTGAAAATATGCTTCCCCTCCTCTTTTAAAATTTCTTGCTACGCCACTGCATCGTCCCATGAACAATAAATACCATTTTCGTAACATTGTCTTGTTTTTCGGGTTCAGAATTCAAGCAAAATTGTAGACAAAAACATCCTCCCCAGTAAAAATTTTCTACTTCGCACACTGCTTACGTCTGCGCGATGTCAAGACCTTTTTCTTTTTCAGAGAAATAAATTTTGGTACCGAGGGGGCCCGCATCATATCTCTGCCCCGGGGCCTGGATTTTCTCTCGGCGGTCCTGCTATACCTTTCAGCGTATAACAATATTGCTTACTCTACGTACACTAAATCTACACTCGAATAACTGCGCTCGAAAATTTACGCCTATTTATACTCTAAATTCAAGTTTAAGAACGTTTTAAACATTCTTAAAAAGAAACAAGAAGAGAAATCACATGACATGCAAAAATTCACAATAAACTATAGTAGATACAATAGTGACGTCCATAGGTGGGCACAAAGCGCTAATCCGCTATTCCGCTAATTAGCTAAGCTAATTTTTTCACTAGCGGATTAGCTCTTTAGCTAACGTTCAAAA
Source organism: Trididemnum miniatum (assembly GCA_964006365.1). Taxonomy (NCBI): domain Eukaryota; kingdom Metazoa; phylum Chordata; class Ascidiacea; order Aplousobranchia; family Didemnidae; genus Trididemnum; species Trididemnum miniatum. The sequence continues at coordinate 10,628,568 of OZ023239.1, forward strand.
ATGTAAGCGGACTGGTTATCGAAGCTACTTTTTTCAGCCAATCCTCTAATCCGTTAGAATAAGAATGGTTGCTACAGCGGTTTTAGTAAAGAAAAGCCTTTAAGCTGCCATATTTTCCCGTTTTTTGTGCCAGAAAAATATCTACTGGCTCTCTTCTAGCTAAGCGCTTAAATCAATTAAGCAATAATAACTCCGTCAATGATATAATGCTAACTTGCGCAATCACTGTTTCGACATTTTGGAGCTGAGAGGTTGAAGACCGGCAGCTGATAGGGATTAGCATACCTTTTCTATATACGACCTTGAGTACTACGTCAAAAACCATCGGCGAAAAGTGATTTCTGCCGGGTTAGATTAGATGCGTTTGGCCGTAACCGGGGCCCAGAAAAAACAAAAAAGCGCATACCCCGGTACCTTTTTCAGGTACCAAATGAAACCTTGTAGTGGAAACAAAAGCTTACATTGACCAGATCACAAAATGGTATGTGAAAGAAATTTTTCGGCTGCTCCACTTCCGACAGAAGACTCGAAAGTTCGAGTGATGACGTCACAAAGGTATGCTAGCGTACCTTTTGTAGGTACCACATGAAACTTAGTGCAAACGAAAGCTTACATTGCATTGATTATGTGATAGAAATTTTTTCGGCTGCTTTACCCCCGGCGGAAGCCCCTAAAGTTCGAATTATGACGTCACAGCGAAAATGACGTCATAATTCGAACTTTGGAGCTTTCTGCCGGGGGTAAAGCAGCCGAAAAAATTTTTATTACATATCATTTCGTAATCAGTGCAACGTAAGCTTTCGTTTGCACTAAGTTTCATGTGGCACCTAGAAAAGGTACGCTAGTTATATTGTGACGTCATCACTCGAACTTTGGGGGCTTCTGTTGGGGGTAAAGCCGCCAAAAAACTTCCGACACAAACCATTTCGTGATCTGGTCCATGTAAGCTTTCGTTTCCACTAGGTTTCATGCGGTAGCCTACCTAGAAAAGGTATGTAAGCAATTTTTGTTTTTTTTTGGGGGGCCCCCATTATTACGGCCAAACGCATCCAATCTAACCTGGCAGAAATCACTTTTCGCCGATGGTTTTTGACGCAGTACTCAAGGTCGCAGTATAGAAAAAATATGCTAACCCCTCTCAGCTGCCGGTCTATCAAGTTCCTTGCATTTCGCAAAAGCGCGATAATCAGACCTATCTTTAATTTACGCTGCCGTCTATGAATTAGAACAAAATAATCATAAAATTCAACGACTCAATAAAACGGCGACATTTCTTTGATGCTGAGTTGCTAAGCCAGCACTATGCCACGAAGATGACCCCCCGCCACATATATCACGCTTCAGCGTAATCTTGAGTTAATGAAGGTTTGGATTGATTTCCTTTTAGTTACAGGATAGAACGTTACATTACACACCGCAACCGATGCTAGGCTATTGATAGTATTTGATTGTGATTTGTTGCAAAATTTAAGCAGCAATGAACAGTTGTATCAATGGTTTGATTTTTGTTTCAAAAACCGTCAAAATCATTGTACGATATGATGTAGAATAATGCGTCAGAATGTTTTCATGTATATTTTTTGGCATAATGTCGCTTTCTGCAATTTTGACCCAGAACATAGGAAAATTTGATTGGTTAAGAGGGGCTGGATTAGACTAATTTCAAAGCTAACTACTGGACCCTGTCTCTTGTTCTAATGAATGCCTCAGTCACTGGGTCTGGTGACGCTGTACTGGTCCGAATCTCGCAACTCGAAGTAGGCCCAAATCTCACAAACTCGTAATCAGTCTTATTTGATTTGCCACAGATCTTGTGATTTAAATTCAAGAGTAAATTTCTTGAAATTTTTGGCATTGATACAACAATGATACAACCTTGAATCACTCTCTTAAACCTAACCTAAACTGGATAGATTAGGCCTACTTAATAAAGGTTGGCAATTCGTATTCAACTTTAAAATAAAATAGTTCATTGACGAAAGAATCACTTAATTGTCAATAATACGTTGTAATCAAAGAGCCTAATTTTTCGGTGGGCCTGGGGCTGCAGTCCCACCAGCCCCCGCCTTAATCCGGCCCTGCCCATAGTTATCGCGCCGCGAACAGTTCATAGCTCACAGATTACTGTTCTAGATAGTTCTTTATTTTGTTGGTCAAGTGGCCACGAGTGCACTTCTCATTTCACAGTGTGGTCAGTCATGCCTAGGCATTTTGGTCACTTCAGTTGGCGGAAGGTGGTCTTTTTGTACCTTCCAAGATATATTCCTGCACGGCGCAGATTTTAGTTATTTAGTTTAGGCCTATACTCGAGGAACTTTCAGATGTTTTTTTCCTTTAAAAGACCTGAATCTCTCGCTATTTTTTACCTCATTTACCTGAACTTACGTACCTTTCCCTACCTCTTTACCCCTTGTTTTTATATCGCCGTTGGGAGTTTTTAGTTTGATCAATTACTACAGAGTTGTTCTATTTGTTCTTCTATCTGGTGATTCTCAGAGGTTCAAATTCAGGCAGCAAGTGGATTGATCCAAAAAAGGCAAAAGTCCAGGCGCTCCTCTTGGGCCTCTTGTTGTTGGCAGGGCCGGTCTATAACAACCATACGCTCATTCCCTGTTTACTCTCTTCAATTTTAGAACCACTCTCTTACTTTTGGTGTTACATCTTCAGGTTGTCCTGGAGTGCATTGTCTAACATTATTATTATTAACTTCATCTTGGCAACTTTCTTTTTGAACACATCTTCTAACGACGAGTTTCACCCCATGATTTATATCGATACGAGTGTAGCATACCTGAAACAAACCAATTATAAGAAACTAATGGCAGATCATCGTTTTGAGTTTGCTTCTATGTTTGTTTAATGATTTCATTTATGAGACACAACTTATGGAATTTTTGATTACTTTAGTAACAAAAACAAGAGGCCAAAACATTTAAAACATTTGAAATTTTCGATACGTTTCAATTTATAATTAAACCATTGCCAATTGCAAAGTAAAAAAATCCCAACAGGCTGTGACGAAATAGAAGTACAATCACATGTTTTTTGCGTTTTTCTCGAAACAAAAAAAAAAAAAGGCTTACCCAAATAGGGACTTTAAGGACGAAACTCCAGTTCGATTTTGCTAGACTCAAAGATCTGTGGCTCTGCGCGCGGTAGCGTAAGAACACTGCAACTAGGTGCAGTTGGCTTTGCAGGGTTACAGATTGCAAAACAGTGGTGGAGAGCGGCAGAAAAACAGAAAACGAATGCAAGCGCTGAATTAAGAGTGTGTTGGATTGCAAAATAGGAAACCAGACGAAGACGATGCAAGTGGGCGGGCTCGATTCTTTGAGAAAGCAGAACTTATCGGCATTTTAAAATGAGCTCGGATCTTTTGAATAAGCTCGGACGTGTTAAACAAAAATCTGTTAAACAAAAGGTCCGAGCTCATTTCAAAATGCCGCCGCAGAAATAAATTCCTAATTCAGCGCTTGCATTCATTTTCTGTTTTTCTGCCGCTCTCCACCGCTGTTTTGCAATCTGTAACCCTGCGAAGCCTACTGCAGCTAGTTGCAGTGTTCTTACGCTACCGCGCGCAGAGCCGCAGATCTTTGAGTCTAGCAAAATCGATCTGGAGTTTCGTCCTGAAAGTCCCCATTGTTTCATCGTTTGGGTGTTTTAATCTTTAGAGTTTTATTGTTTTTAGATTTCATTTTATAGTTTTTAATGTCCGTCCCCCCTGAAGAGCTTCACGGCGAAACAGCTTGTTGGTTTGTTTTTTTTAATTTGCACTTGGTAATCGATTTTTCTGTGTTTATGCTCTGGCGTGTACCACTGAGTTCTCTGTTTGGCGTAGCCGTCAAAGCACGTTTATTTAAACCATTTTCAATCTTATTTACAGTACTTAGAAGTGAACATCATTGTCACAAATCTCATTAAACAAGCGTTCATGGGAAACGCCACAATTAAGCTAGTAGTAATTTTATGAGACTGAAACCAAAAGTACTACAAGTTCATCGTACATTGGTGGAGAAATCGCAAGAGACTACGTTGCCATTTGGACCGTCACCAAGGCCTTGTCTTACTCCTTTCGAAATGACTTCGTTGAAACACTGGGATTGAGCATCTGCGAATACAAAGCGAGTGTTTGGAAAAAGAAACCATGTGAACTCGACAAGGTGTGTGACCCTCGACATCGGAGTAAAACGCCCTGATACTGTAACAATAACCAAACACAAAAGCAAGCCTCAGGGCGTTAGTGTGCTATACCAAGTCGTAGACAAATTTGCGACATTGTCTATCTATGTAAATGATAATAATGGTTAGAGGCAACTTTTTTCACTCAAATTTAACAAACAAAAAACAAACCATAACATGTGAGTCAGGGGTGGAAAACTTGTGGCCCGGTTGCACATTTTGGAAGGTTGCATAGAAAATTTCCACTTTTCTCTCCAGCGATGTGATTGCTTATTGCGCGAGTATGCTGCGAGTTAATCAACAATAAACTGAGAAATTCTGCCTTATTGGCCTCGAGTGGCGAAAACTGCGTGTGCTCTTCTCGCAAGTGCTAGAGTCTAGCCAGTCAGATAGCTGGATAGCAGAGTGGAAATTTTCTGTGCAACCATTCCGCAATATGCGGCCCGATTAAGTTTTGATTCTTTGATTGTGGTTCGCGACAGAACCTTGCTTATTCTACAAGACTCCGGTACCACTAAAAAATTGATCTTTCTTAAAAACTGCTTCACATGCAACTACATGCTACATTTGTGACGCAAAAGCCGCGTAAAAGTCTTCGATTTTAGGGTAGAAAAACCACCACGCAATGTTTAATAAATCTGCGATGTAACATTGTGCTTTTCAAAAGCGAAATTTAATGATTAAAAGTAAATGTGACCCGCTGACAATATTATGCGACCGATGTGGTCCGCTGTGCTTTGCTGGTTCCCCTCTCCTGATGTGGCCTAAGTAATGATGCTATTCATACCAAAGTCACACTCTGAAATAAAACAACATTTTTCTAGCTTTTTCACTTGGCTGGTTTTGACAAAGTTGGCTTAAATAATGTCGAAATTTTTAGTAGTTGCCCTACAACAAACTATCTTTAGCCCCTCATTGCTATTCACACCTGTCAACTTGAATGCAGCAGCGCTGATAAAAAGGAATGTGACAAATAATCCAATATTCATGATAATGATATTAGGCTAAGCAGTTAATGTCTAGGCGATATCCTCTACACAGAAAAAGTAGTCAATTATTAAACGTAAGAAAATGGTAAGAAAAAACAGTGTACTATTTGCAAATTATGCAAAAAACGTTGGATCTGGTTTGTAAGTATGATTACTACTAGTTATCGCAAAACAAAAATCACTGTTCTACTACAAATTCTTTCCCTTCCGAAATCTAGTATTTGCATCATTCTAGCAACCTACTTGGGCTGTTTTAGGCCACGCTAAACCATCAAGTTACCGGCGTTTTATGATCATTGGTGCTCATTCGCTTGACTGTTTTGCATTGTGCCTTTATAAAACCCAAGCTTAGTAGCCTAAACATCAGCTTTCTCGACAATATTTTCTGGAAATGTCAAGTTTGCTTCGATCGAATTTATCTGAAATTTGTCGCCTTGCAAGCCTTGCCCCAAGCGTATAAAAAAAATTTTTAAATATACCGCGGCTCCACCACTGGTAAAACGAGTTTGCAAATTTTTCATAGATTGATTGACTTCTCTCAATATATTTTGGCAATATATTTTAGTGCTTTCATCTTTAGAATCGAAAGCTTACCGGCACTATTTATATTCGTAAGTTCGGCTTATTAGGTGCTTTTGCCCTCGGTTATCGCATTAGTTATGAGTACCAAAGTTGTTTTCCAACATACAGCAATAAGTTCGATTCCAAAATCGTAACTCAAAGTGAAACTGAAACAAAAACATCGTTTTCATTTTTGACAGTCAAATATTTGTTACGAAAACTTTTGAAAAAAAAAACAGTAAAGCAAGCTATTACTATTCAGAAACACTTCGGTTCTTATTCAAGCATACTTCGAGTTTGGATATTTTATGGGAATTCTGGTCGGCTATATTGTATAGGCCCACGTTTTCAAATAGGTTTTGACTGTGAAAAGTGACTCGGGTTCTCGCACAAGAACGCTTGGGCAATGCTCAGTAATATACCAAACAATCTGCCACTTTTACCGATTAGGCCTATATGGCTTGCTGAAGAAAAGCTTTGCACCATAGCAGCAACGCAAACAATTTTTGGATCAGTTTAGGTTGAGAACGAGATAATGAGAGCTTGAGCATACTTAAGAAACTAAAAGAGTTGTAAAATGCGACAAATTTAGCGGTCAAGTCTCAAGCCTACCACACTACGCAGATATTAGTGGACCTTGGTACATGAAAATTTTCTACCAAAAGAAAAACAAGATAATGTTTTCAGGCACAGATAGAGCAAGATACGGTAAATGCGGTGTTAGTATTTTATTGCTGCAAAAAATAATGATGCAAACATTTTGTTGTTAGTTTCTACTCAGCCGCCTGAAGGCAGATCAAAGTCAGTGAATTTGAACTAGGAATGCGGAACAAATTTTTCGAGCATAAATTGCTCACAGGGAGGTGCCTTTTGTCGTTTACAAACAACACAAGAATCGAGTACCTTTTTCACGGCAGAACTACCTCGTTCTATCCAATACATTTCACGCAACGAACTAAGGGTACCGTTGTAACCGGAGTGACCTGATGATTCGTGGTATTGTCGAACAACCAGATCGGTGAAATGAGACTCCTTCGGCAAAATTACAGGATGACGAAGAGACAAATCCACGGGCGCACTTGACAAGTGTCCACCCACTCGTACAACACCTTCGCATAAAATTGGATTAAGCTTAAGCATAGCTACGTAACATACCTTCTTGCTCAAAGACTTCTTCTCGCTGAGTTTCGAAATCACATCTCCGAATTGCTGGTTTTGAACGTACTTCACCAGTTGCAGCTCAGCATGTCGTAGTTCTTCTACAGTAACCATTCCCTTTGCGATACCTGAAGATGCTTTTGAAACCTTTGAAGGTGAAGCTTTCATAAAACGTAATAGCCATGCAGTAGCTCTCTTTAATAAATATAACGAGGAAAAATATTCCACAAATCGTTGTGTTGGTTCGATCTCTGGGCTGTTTGCTATAGACACTGAAAAGGCGGAAACCTTCTCCATCAGGAAGATATCATCGCTGCTCATATTCTTTTCTCCGTCGAACTGTTGAGGCCAATCTTCTGATGATTCTGTCAAAAATGATGGGCCCGAGAGCCAAATGTTAAATTTGGAAAACTTTTCCGGAGAAACTCCACGCGATATTTCGTCAGCAGGATTCAGTTTTGACGGGACATGTCTCCAATTTTTAACCTGGCTACAGCGCTAAATTTCTGCCAAGCGGTTGGCTACAAATACAGGAAATCTTTTTCGGTTGTTGTATATGCTTTGAAGAACGGCAGCGGAGTCTGTCCAAAACATCGATTGATTAATTGAAAATGGTAACTCGCGTCGTAACAATCTGTCCAGGCGCACAGCCGTAACTGCAGCTAACAATTCAAGCCGAGGAACTGTAGTAGACGGTTTTGAACTTAAATGACCTTTTCCCATCAGAAAAGCCACGTGAAAATTTCCGCTTTTGTTAACTGATCTTAAGTAAGCCACAGACCCGTAGGCAACGAGTGAGGCATCACAGAAGTGGTGCAGTTCATATGAAGCTTTACAAGACTCCGGCATTCTAAAACATCTGGGAATTTTTACTTTCTCCAAGTACGACAAAGAATTTAGCCAAATTTCCCACCTAGTTAGCTGATCAGAAGTCAGGGGTTCATCCCATTCTTTATCACAAAGCTCTCGCAACAAAACTTTTGGCATTATTAATGTGGGGGCAACAAACCCAAGCGGGTCGAATAAAGAATGCGCAACAGACAACACACCCCTTCGCGTGAAAGGTTTCTCTTGGCAATTGATTTTAACATAGAATTCATCATTTCCCACATCCCACGCAACGCCCAAGATACGCTCTGTTACAGATTGATTTAAGATAGGTGACTGAACACATTTTGCTTGTTGATCTACAGGAACAGAATTCAAAATTTCTTTGTTGTTAGACAACCATTTTGTTAAGTTAAATCCTGCCTTAGCCAAGATCTCTCTAGTTTCAGTCGTAACAGCAGTCCCCTCAGCGACAGAACTTACAAATGCTAAAAAATCATCTACGTAGAAGTTTCTAGCAATTAATTGCACGGTGTTAGATGAGAACTTATCGCCAAAACGTTTTGCAACTTCTTTCAAACAAAACGATGCGACACTCGGGGATGACGAAGCACCGAACAAGTGCACCGTCATGCGGTAGACGTCAGGGGGCTTAGTTGTGTCGCCGTCTTTCCACCATAGAAAACGCAAGGCATCTCGATCTTTCGGGACAACACGAACTTGGTGGAACATAGACTCAATATCGAAAACAATTGCAAAGGTATCCGCACAAAATCGAGTCAAAACCCCGTCAAGGCGATTGAAAAAATCTGGGCCGGACATCAACATGTTATTTAACGAAATTCCCATAAACTTAGCAGCGCAATCAAATACAATCCGGAGCTTTTTAGGCATTCGAGGATGTACAACTGGGTGATGTGGAAGGTACCAACAAAAACTCGATACTGGTTCCTCATCTTCCACTTTTTCGGCCCAACCGTGATCAACGTATGACTGCATTACCGAAACATACTTTTGCTTTAACTCATTATTATGATCGAGGCGCCTTTTCAGAGATTGCGATCTGGTTTGCGCCATCATCCTATTATTCGGTAATTTGGCGTTACTATTTCTCCACAATAGTGGTACTTGAAAATGTCCCTTTACAATTTCAGCATTTTTTAATATTTCGTGTGCCACTCGATCTTCCCGAGAATTATCGTTCGTCAATTCTCCTTTTAGAACAAATTCGTGTGGAGAAGGAAAACTATCATTAACATCACACAAAGCAATGTTAAAACAAGAAACATCGTTACCTTTAAGGCTGGAGGACTCTGCTGGACCATAAAGAACCCACCCAAGCGGTGTTCGCACTGCTTCAGGGCCTCCATATTCACCGAAACGACAATCTAAAGGTCTTAAGGCAGCAGGTGTATCGATTCCAATCAAAAGACCTACGGTTTTATCTTTAAATTCTGGAAAAGACAAATCATGAAGATGATCAAACTTCCTTAACGTTTCTTCGCTCATTGACTCAGCTGCCTCTATTGGTATCTTTTCAACAGTTAATACCTCAGACAATTCAATGGTTTCATCCTTGCAAAGAGAACTTACAGAAAAGGAAACTACCATTCCTTCAATAACTTTACCCTGGACTCCAGAAGAAAGAGTTTGAACCGGTATTTTGCTCACAGGACCTTCGACGTTTAATGCTTCGGCTAACGACAATTCACAAAACGACTTTTGGGAACCTGAATCAAGAAGAGCGTTAGTGTAGACTTCTTTTGTACCATGACTTACTCTGACTGGCACTGTCATTAAATACGTATTCGAAGAGGTAGGCGATTTAACATTACTAACAGCAGCACACATCGATTTAGTTGGTTGAGCATCATCACTTTTATCGGATTTACTGAGGTCAATAAACTTGTGAATGAGCTCATGATGGCGTTTGCTTTTGCATCCGTCTATACCGCACTCCTTGTCCAAGGCGCAGTCATTAGCAACGTGGTCAGGTTTTAGACATTTAAAACAAAGGCGATTGCGCTTCAAAACTTCTAAGCGCTTATAACGGCTTAGCTCTTTAAATTCCTTGCATGAAGATAAAGAATGATTCTGCTTTTTACACATTAGGCAACTAGAAGACTGTTTGGGCGAAACCTTGCTAAACGTGCCAAAGGATGCCGATTTTTTCGTGTACGGCATTTGTTTCTGCTGAACAACAGGCGTCACACGCAATTTACCATAAACTGAATTAGCAAGATTGGTTTGCTCGCGTATAAATTCAACCAAGTCAGGGAATTTGGCATGACGACCACACTGTTTTTGTATTATAAAGGCCCACTTAACCCACTCTTCCTGCACTTTTTCCGGAAGTTTATCGAGTATTTTTTTGATAGTGTTGAACAGGGGCGGCTCGTAGTGAAGGCTGCGAAGGCTGCAGCCTACCCAGTTTATCACCTCCTAATTTTTTTTTTAAGAAGCAAAATTTTTTTACCTATTCTTGTCTTTCATACAACTATCGACAATATTTTTTTTGAAAAAAATAATTTTTGTACAAAAAATGGCAACACATAAAGACAGCCACAGCCTTTCGTAGCAAGAACTAACCCTGTAGTGTTACGTCATCAAATGCTTTATGGAAGTTTGAATTACGTTCAATGAGACGTGTTAAGGCTGTGTCAAAGCAGCCTTTTTGGTGGTTATTGAGGTGTAAAGCTTAGAGATTGGCTCTATTTAGTTGCAATCACATAGAGATACTGGGTTTAATGAAAGATATGGGATGTTACGGGTTGCATACAGCTGAAGCTTGTAATACAGTGGTAAAGGCTAGTAGACTTTAGTTATACCTTATTTGAACTAATAGATTGCGTAAAAAGAAAAACTTTTAAGCTGTTGATTGACCGGTACCGCAGCTTAGCTAGGTTTGTAGACTAGTGGTAGCTTTTTTGTAGCCCACTAGATGTAGTCGACTAGGTACAATAGCAGAGTACCGGTAGTGTACTTAAATAGAAAAATTTGTTTAGGCCAAACTTGTGTTTATTCATGTAGACTACAGGTGCAGGTTACCTAGGCTACAGGTACGCACAGAATCAGCTATTGGTACAGTGGCGTGATAAAAAAAAATTGTAGAGTAATAATAATTCATGGGAAACCTGCCAGTGTTCCTGCAGTTGTGTATAGCCCAAAGCCTACCGCCTTGCTAGTGAAATAAAGAGTTTTTTTTCATTTCAGAGCGAGTATTTATTCTGGCCAGCTTTTCTAATCATGTAGCCTACCTGTTTAAAATAGTCACGAGCCGCCACTGGTGCTGAATGAGCTAAGACTAGAAAAATCTCCCATTTCTTTCATCATTATTAATGATTTTTCCAAAAGAAGCGAAAACGATTGCAGGCCTTCAAAATCTTTGGCTTTTATTCGGGGATTATCGAGTATTTTCTGTTCGCAACTGCAAGCGACAATATGCGGTTGCCCAAACCTTTCGAAAAGGCTGTATCTGGCTTTTTAATAACCGCTACCGTCGGTTTCGTTAACAAGATGCTCCAATGTTTGACTAATTTGGGAGGTGCAGTACTGCAATAAATACAACAATCGCATGTCATCATGACTTAGCTTTGGAGCAATATGATTGTCGAAACTGCGTATGAACGTATTGTACTTTAAAGGATCTCCGCCAAATTTGTCAATTTCAAATTTTGGTGTAGGCAAGCCGAAATAACGAGCTGGTGGTTGCGAATTAAAATTATTGTTAACAAGTCGTTCATCACGTGGCATAGACTCTCGTCTTGCGTCGCCGTTCCTTAACGGTTCACGTTTCTCTGCGGGACTGTTTATAGTAACAACAGGTACTGGCGGATTAACATTTTGTGAAGGATAAGTTAGGAAGCGAAATTCGGTCTACAACCAGGCCAAAATGGCAAATCAAAGTTGGACTTATCTGCCTTACTATAAGGAGTGGGAAAACAATTATTCATTGTTATAGCAGCCGGCTCTAGTCGAGATTGCTTGTTTTTATTCTTTTTGTCGTTGCGAAGCAACAGCGGCTTAGTAGTAAATTTTTGCGTCGTAGTTTGAAGTATGTGAGCTTCGAACTCGCTCTCCAACTCATCGGTAGTGGTTGTAGCGCAAGTTGTCGAGCTACAACCATTTTTTTGCGATACTTCATCCCAAGCTTTCTTTTCTGCCATAGCCAACTTTAGGTTTCTTTCTTTTTCCCTTTGCTCCGATTTACGCCTTGCTTCCCGAGCTACGGCTTCGATTTTTGCTTGAGCTTCGCGAGCTACAGCTTCGGCTTTTCGAGCTGCAGCTTCTGATTTCTCTAGAGCTGCACGAGCTGCGGCTTTAGCTTTCGCAATCTCTTGCTGCGCTTCAATCTCTTCAACTTGTTTTACTTCTTCCAATTCTTTAGCGTATAATGCTAGTTTTAATTTCACTTGTCCTTCTTTTCGTTTAAGACTTAGCGATGATGAGGTCGAAGTAGAAACAGAATTTTTAGAACTTTTAGACCTTGATTTCATTAGCCTTTCATTTTTATCGGTTTTGCGAGAATTACCGTTGACCGACAATTCCTCTGCTATTTTATCTGCCTAGCAAAACCATTCCTCGACACGGTCATGAAACTCACGCTTTGATTGCTTAAGCGTACCTTTCGTGACATTGGTGCCAGGTAAATTAACACTGTCAGGCCAAAGTGAGGTGCGTGAAAACAACAACTCGAATTCCCTATCAATTTTAAGAAGCAGAGAATTTAACACTTTTCGATTGTGTGCAGATAGCATAAGACCATCGGCCATAAGATACTTCTCATTTAGCTCCGCAACTTCATCGGAGAAATCATCGCAAGTGCCGTTATCCATGCTCAAGTCAGTGTACATCGGCTTACAAATGACAACTATCAACAAATGCGAACAAACGACTCCACGAACAAACCAAATGGATTATCAAAGATGTGACACACAGTGGCCACAACTCCTTTAAACCAAAAACTAAGCTACACTCAACCGACGAACAGTAGCCAGAAGAATGAAAAGTGACAAAAATCCAACGAACAGTAGCCAGATTCTTGAAACCAAGCACAATAGCAGTGAATTAGTTAGAACTTTTGTAAGAAATTTTTGGCAGGTCTCAATTCCTTACAAGGAAACCAAAAAGAATAGCTTAAACTTGCCTTATTCCAATAGAATATTTAGATTGAGAAACCAATTGATTTAATGCAAATTATAAGACTTTCAACTGACACATGCGGAAAATGAAAATTGTAGAGATTTTGAATGTAACCACAACAAATGTTAAATTGAGAATTCCAACAATGACTCGGTGGCGAAGGCATAAGATGTAGGACGTAAGGCGTAAGGCGGTTCTAAAACAATTAAACGCACGTATAAACATTAAATCATAACTGGGAAGCTTAATAACGCAATACACATACCTAACTATTTCCCTTTAGATTCCAAATGTTCAAACGATGCCGCCTGCCACAGCTGTTCAGTACTTTACACATTCACTGACGCTACAACAAATTAAAAAACATTTCCTTAAAAAGAAAACACTGGTTAGCAACTGTCGAACCTCCCGACTGCACTGTCGCTTCCAAGAACTGACAACGCCCAACAATTCCTGCAAGAGAAGTACAGCAGGTAGCCCGGCAGTTGCATAATCTGCACAACGTGGTAGCCCTATGGCGGAGCACAGATAATTACACAGTACAAACGGCGCAAACAATTATTGAGGAAGCACAACTCCATCGGAAACGAAGTCTGATTACATTATTGTCGCAGAGTTGCCAAATTAAACGTAAACACAGAGAAAAATATTTAACAGGAAACGTTTCACGTCATGGGCATATTCAGAATTTTTTTGAGGGAGGAGGCACCAATTTTCGTTACTTTTTCAAGCATATTTTTTTTTTCCGGCAGAGGTAATTTAAGCAACTTAAGTATCAAAAGCGACTCTAGGGGGGTCCAGGGCATGCTCCCCCGGAAAATTTTTGAAAATTTGCATACTGTAATGGCCATGTTTGAACAGTTTTCAGGCAAAGTTTGTTCATATTTTTGGCCCCTAACTTTGAGTGCTTAACCAAATATGATGCCTTTTATTCGCACAGCTTCGATTATGCGTACTGAAAGCGAAAAGTTTCGACATTATGGAAAAGTTTTACTCATCCAAAGCATTGTTAAAAATGGCTGGTGCATCCCCCACATCCCCCTCCTGGAACCGCCCCTGGTCGGTACTCTAAAATCGTGCCTATTTGCGTTGAATTATGTGGGGTCCCCAACAACAAATTGCGTAACTTAAGGGGTACGCGACTTGAAAAAAGTTGAAATCCACTGGTCTAGACCAAAGATGTCCAACCATTTAATTTATTGGGGACCCATTGCAAAATCGAATATTTTAAGTTTAACTGGGCCGCATAGCCACCAGAATTCCAATATTTCAGATTATAGTTCAAGAAAAAGAAACTAACATTTAATAGCTAGCTTTTATTCTGAAAAAGTTATTAACCAGATGGGTTTTCAAAAATGCGTGGTGGCACAATGACTTTAAGACAGACCTGGGCAACATACGGCCCGCGGGCCGGATCCGGCCCGCAAGACCATTTTACGCGGCCCGCTGTCACTTACAAAAATATGACCCTATATCGCGAATCAAGCCGAACCTCTTATATTTTTTTATAGGATATCTGAGGAAAAGTAGACTTTTTTGCTCTTCACCGCAGGAGCGTATTTAAAGGGGAGGGCATTGTGCCATGCCCCTCTTTTGACTCAAAAGACCCTCTTTTGACTCTGCCTTTTAACAAAAAGAGCAAAATTAATGATGCTAAGTGACTGAAATACGGTATGCCATACCAGGTATTTTTGATGGTTTCTGTAGCTTATAGCCAGGGGGGCTAGGATAAGGGGTATGCATCCTCCCACCAGCCATTTTCAAAAATGTTTTTGATGTATACAATTTTTCCATAATTTCGAATATTTTGATAGCGATTACGTCTCAGGCAGGCATAATCGAAAATGTGCGAACAAAATGCATCATATTTGACGAAGCACTCAGAATTAGGATCAAAAAATTTTATTTGCGTGAAAATTATTTAAAAAAGCACTAAAATAGCCATTACAGCATGTAAATTTTCAAAATTATTCCGGGAAAGCATGCCCCCGGACCCCCTACAGCCTTTCTTGTTTCTCAATCAGCTTTAAAGTAGTTCTGCTGAATATAAAGATGATCAAAAAATGTGGAAATTATGGCCCCCCTTTTGAAGTTTTTCGCTACGCCACTGCTTCACCGATATTTTCGGTGGAAAGCAGGGCATCTGAGGAGTGTGTAGACTGTAAACCTTTTTTTTGCTTTCCAATCAGAGCGACCCTGACAATAGTAGTTGTTGAACATATTGAACTAGATCCATCTAATAATTCGGCCCGGGAAGGACTTCGTCTTCCCACATGTGGCCCGCTGACTAAAACAGTTGCCCACCCCTGCTTTAAGATATGTTAATTAATTTATTATTTACGTAATATAAAGTATTTTAGTTAAATTTCATGAACACTCTCGTGCTCAATACTTGATAAACTTGCTAAAAAATTTTTTAGCAGTGGATAGTGCGCCGCAATGCCGACATCTCTGGTCTAGACCAACATAGCCTACCAATGACTTTTTGTTCAAAGTTTTTTCGACATCTTTTTCGTTAGATTAAAAAAAATATTGGGCCGAGTAATCGTCTGTGAGAGGTAGGCCTACTGCTTGCCTTGCAAGCAACAAAAACTTGAATCTTCTGTGATAAAAATAAGCTGTTTCGTTGTTATTATGGTGAACTCGTTGAATCATTAATTGTAAAATCGTTAAAAGCATATTATGACCAATAGCACATTTATAATACATCGTGCTGGTGAAGTTAGTTCATAACCGCGACGGCTTCATTTGCTAGTATTGTTTTTGCTAGTGTTAATTTGGCATAAAAATACTTCAATAATCTGGCTTAGTAGTGCCCATACTACAGTGTATTATTATCTCTTCTATATTTTCCAATTTTGGGCTTTTCAGGTCTCGTGTGAGGGTTATCTAAGGACGCAAGAACGAGGCTTCGGTGGGAGTTGAACCATCAACCTTGCGATCACGCCTGTCGTAATAACGACGCTCCGAACCACTCGGCCACACTGCACTGCTGGCTTGCAGCCAATAAAAATTTTAAGTTCTAATAGAAGTTGGATACAGAAAAGCTGGGTGACGAGTTCACTTTGAGCTTGTTATTTTAGCCTACAATACATTAAGCATACTTTAGGTATTGCTGAAAAAATGTATTCAGTTTTGTACTGCTTTGCATACGCAGCTGATGATGACAGCTGAATCTATGTTGTCGAAACGTCCAGCTTTCAGATTTACTGCGGTTTTACTTTTCCTCCTTTAGTTATTTTCGTCCCATAATTATTGTATTCCGCTATATCTCTATAAAATTGCGGATACAGGTCGGCTGTTGATTTACTGGTATGCAAGAAAGTGTTCAACCGATCTGTTGAGCACTTTCTCGCATGCCAGTAAAATTGTGAATATAATGATAACTGAAGAGGCCTATGCTGGAGTGTATTTAGGGGGAGCATTGTGCCATGACCTCCCCCTTATTTGACTCTGCCTTTTAGTAAAAAAGAACAAAATTAATGGGGCCAAGTGACTGAAATATGCCAGACTCTTTTGATGGTTTTCATAGCTTATGGTCAGGGACTGATCCAGGGGGTAGGATGAGAGGTATGCATCTTCCCACCAGCCATTTTCAAAAATGTTTTTGATGAAGGGGAAGGTGGGGTTATTGCGGACAAAATTTACTTTTGTGACTCTGGAGCACGATTAAAAACGTGGAATTACGAACTTTTTGTACAAAATTGTAGACAGCCCTTTGACTTCAACATGAAATTGTTCGTGAGTGCAATAGCCCCAAGCATTAGGCCATTACTTACAAAAATGTAAGGTGGTCTAGTACGTCCGAACTTGCCCCAATAGTGGGGTAGGTCCGGACAAGCAGTGGGGTAGTCTCGGACATCAAAAAGAAGGCAAATTCATTGCGATAAAAAAGCACTCTGCATCAATTTCCGCTCATAGAAAAAACAGTTCGTTTCAGTTAAATTCACATACACAGTTTCAAAAGTTTACAACAAAGAATTCAAACAAAATTAACCGAATGAAAGAAAGAGACTATGCATGATCTCAATAGTTTGGTAAAATTAAATGTTCTATTGTTCAAAATTCAAGTTAAAAAGCGTAAAAATGGACGTCGAGAAGACCTAGTAATTTGTGGCAGTGACAATTTGAAAGCAGCATCTTCTCGTGCTAAAATTATTTTCATATTTGATTTAAATTCATTTTCAAATTTGAAAACAATATGTTCACATGCTATTTCGAATGGTTTTTTATGTATGTCCAAATTAACCCCACGCTTAGCCCGAATAGCAACTGGCAAACCCATAGGCGCGGGAAGTGGGGTGCCAGGGGGGGCTCAAGCCCCCCCTGAACTTTTTTTAGCCCCCCCTGAACCATTTGAGCCCCCCCTGACAATTAAAACAATTATGCACTGAGTGCGACGTGATTAATGCTCGCAACGTACATACGTAATGAAGCAAATATTTTTTAAAGTGCTTTTAACCAACGAAGAATCACTATTCTTTTAAAAATCAGTCAGTTATTATTCACTTGGTCAACGTAAAATTTGGTAAAATTTTCAATGCTTGAAGTTCATTTTTAACCGTGTTTTATATCAGCGTTTGCAAACCTTTACAGCCATAGGCGCGGGAAGTGGGGTGCCAGGGGGGGCTCAAGCCCCCCCTGAACTTTTTTTAGCCCCCCCTGAACCATTTGAGCCCCCCCTGACAATTAAAACAATTATGCACTGAGTGCGACGTGATTAATGCTCGCAACGTACATACGTAATGAAGCAAATATTTTTTAAAGTGCTTTTAACCAACGAAGAATCACTATTCTTTTAAAAATCGGTCAGTTATTATTCACTTGGTCAACGTAAAATTTGGTAAAATTTTCAATGCTTGAAGTTCATTTTTAACCGTGTTTTATATCAGCGTTTGCAAACCTTTACAGCAGTCATGGACGATGGCCCAGTAAAAGTATAATGGCTGTCAATTCTTGTAGCTGCCAAACACTTTACGCCAAACTACTCTGAATGCTCGAATGAAAGTCGCTACTGATCATGGGAATTACGTAAATCGTAAACGAAAATGCGGTGAAGAGCAAAAAAACGGTCCTCAATCCTTCAGATGTTCCGAATTCCACCAAAATTTTTGTGAAAAGCTAAAAAAAAGGTCTTCACGGCCCGGACGCGTTACATGAACTGGAAATGTTGGTGGCCAACCTGATTTGTGTACATGCCAAATTGACCCGCGATCGACAGCCAAGCATCCAAAGATCGA
The DNA here is from genome assembly GCA_964006365.1 of Trididemnum miniatum. NCBI lineage: Eukaryota > Metazoa > Chordata > Ascidiacea > Aplousobranchia > Didemnidae > Trididemnum > Trididemnum miniatum. Next base: position 10,646,665 of record OZ023239.1, read on the forward strand.
CCGGTACATCGCGATCGACTGGTTGGGCACCCCTAATTAAGCTTATATGAGCTGGTGCAAGTTCTCTTCTGGTTGAGTTTTTTAATGGTTTTGAATTTTTTCTACCAACCCAATGAAGCGGCTAAATCACTACTAAACTGGCACCGATGATCAGTAGGCTACTCGATTTGAGGGGGATGCCATCCCCCCTGAAAACAACACCATCCCCCCATAAAACATTTTAGCGTAAACCGTTCCCTTACAACTATAATAACCATCTCTTTTTAGGTCTGCATGAAAAGTTGTAGCCTACCACCCCCATAAGTGTTTTTACAACTCGAGCACTGCCGATGATTGTTACTAAAATTGAGCTAGTACGCCTACCTAAATACCTATATCTACACATCTCATTATGTTAAAAAATGGTTCAGTGCTATATTTTGATTGTGTGTTTTTTGTTATTTTTAAACCTCAATGGGGCATTGTTTGTTGCATGTAACTCTGATCAGCAAAGCAAAAGTTAGATCGGGCAAATTTTGTTTGCCTACTTTTTGGTTTTGTGATTGAGGTATTTGCATTTTACAAATACATGAGTAGTAATTCGAGCATGGTTAGAAAAGCCTAATGGTAGTAAGCAATCTTGTTTTCCATGATAAAAGATTATCCTGAAAAAATTCCGGTCACTTGAGCGGCATGCAATTGATGTCTATCAAAATAGGTCTGCTGAGTGTCCTGCTCTTAAAAACGTGCGTTCGAAAAAAGGGGGGTCTGGGGGGCTTCGCCCCCCAGACGTTGACACGATCTTACTATTTTGAGCCCCCCCTGTCTAAAAAACGTTCCCGCGCCACTGGGCAAACCCATCCTACACAACTTAATTTTTTTTAAATTCATCTTGTCTGCGTGTTTTTTATATATGCCTGACTAGTATCAATACTAGACTTCAGCTTAAACTGCTGCCATGCTAGCACAAAACCTTACGATTTCGTCTGATCTGATTTTACTTTTTTGTTAAAAATCGTCAATATGAAGTTCAACAAAAAACTACTTGATTTTGCTACCTAACCAATATGGCGATTGAAAAAGAAGATTGCGGTGACTGCTATAAGTCACATGATGCTGCAAAAATAAAATCGGAAGTGGTTGGTCCGAACTAGTCCCATGTTCGAAATAACCCCACCTTCCCCTGTACAATTTTTCGACATATTTCGAGTTTCTTCGATAGCAATAAGCCTTACGCCTTAAGCACGCGTAATCAAAAATGTGCGGACAAAATGCATCATATTTGGGCGAAGTACCCAGAATTAGGGTCAAAAAATTCAAACCAAATTTGCGTGAAAGTTATTCAAAAAGCACTAAAATAGCCATTACAGCAAGTAAATTTTCAAAAATTTTCCGGGGGAGCATGCCCCCGGACCCCCTAGAGATTTTCTTGTTTCTCAATCAGCTTCAAATTAGTTCTGCCGAAAAAAATACACGCTGGTAACAAATGTGGAAATTATGGCCCACTCCTTTTAAAATTTATCGCTACGCCACTGGGCCTATGATGCTGTCTTTTCATCTTATGGTGTTGATTAAAATTAAATCAAGCATTGACTGACACCGTAAAACGTTAACTTGACTAACCAAAAATTTGCCCCCCCCCGCTACAAAAAATTTTGAGGGCGCCCATGGCTGTGAATGCTAGTTTTAAAGTTATTGGTTTGACCTGACTCGGAATCAAACCCAAGTCTATAGCTCCAGAGGCGGACGCTCTTATCACTCAGCCATTTGCGCTGTCTAAATAGCTATAGGTACCACTTTTGAAATAATCGGGATGACTTCTACAGCTCTGCCACATACGGAACGCAAACACAGTCTCCCAAATGCAACGCAACCCCCTCAAATTTTCTGAGATATGTTACGGTACTTTTTATAACATAAAAAATTGAAAATAAAAATTTAGCAAGTGCCTTTTCGTTTTCATCCTTCAAACTAACCCCATACCCCCCTTTCTCATACAATAAATTCCATTGTTTTGATTTTTAATTTTTACTTCAATCAATTGCTTCGACTCAGGAATAAAGTTAGTTTCTTGATCTGTAGTTAGACTTTAGAAAACATTTTGCATGCGTTGTTAAAGATTATAGCCTAGAACACAAGTCATCTCAGTAAATGCGTCAAAACTAATCAGGATTGCAGCCTTTTTTGATTCATTTTTACCCAGCTTCTGCTTTTAGACATGGATTACTGAAATATTTTTGTATTGTTTGACATTATAATAGTGACTGCACTCACTGCACTCTGCAGGAACAGGTATGCTCTTTTTCGATAAAAAAGTGAGCTGAAACGAGTGATTTTGTGTGAAAACCGTAAAAATCCGTTGGGGGCTGGGGGATCCGGCCCCAGACCCCCCTTTCCTCCGGAGGCTGCCCCCCAGCAATGTCCTCCCCCTTCGTTAAATCGTGGGGCCACACTGGTTGCGCATAATGTCCGTAATTTTGGAGCAGTTGGAGGTATCAAAATGAATTTCGATTATTATCCAAAAGTTGTGATATCACGACATATTTTGGTATCTTTTCCTAACTTCCTTTATTCGTGATGTTACTCAATGCTAAATAAGGTTTTAACAAAAGTTGTAAAACTTGTATTTAGCATCAGATCTGTTCAAGTTGTTACTCGGCCCCCTTCAGATTTTATGGCTGCACGATGCCTCTGTGAGAATGTGGACGTTCTAACCTTAGCTCAGTTGTTATGCACTTTGCCATCGTTGCGGAAGATCTGAGATTAGGTTTCCGGGCCGGTCAAATCTGACCCAGCGTCGTCAACAACTCGCTACCGCTGAGAGGTTTCTTCGGAGTTGTCCTGCCCCATTAGAAGTGGAAATGGGTCCCACCACCCGTTGCGCGCTTTGGCGCAATACCCCAAGTAGGCTATAATGAAGATAAGGATTTGATATTTTAACCTCAATTCTAAGCACGTGTTTTACAAAATCGCAAAACCCATTTTTTAAGCCGCATAATTGCAGCTTGGGTTTTTACATGAGTGAAGTAAATGCATCATAGAAGATCCTAGTAGATTGTCGAACCCGCGAAACCAGTTCAGGAGCCCTACGCACCAACTACTCGGCCTACTCGATTATGCAAAATCGCAAAACCTTGTTATTTTCGATATTTTGGTAGCTCCAAAGTGCCCTCTAGCGATTACATTTAATACAGAGCACGAATAAATACCACGTGCTTGCCCGCCTGAACTAGACCTTGTTTTCCACAACATTTTTAATGCATCACACTTTTTCTGTTAATTTATATATTTAGCTTGTCACCAATCATGAATTCGGCAAAATGTGCCAGCTTAGCGTTGACAATGAGCGTGTGCTATTTACACAGGCAAGTTGCTGCATTGTAGAGTTTTTTCCGACATTAAAAATGCTCATCGCGCCGACACTTAAAAGTTGCCTTAAGGTCTTGAAATTTCTGACTCGATGTAAAAAAGTAAAACCCACTAGAACACACAACACAGGCAGGGTTGGGAAAAATCGATTGTAAACGATAGTCGATTGCAATATTCTTTACTTTTTCTTCACCGAATACACTGGAGGCTTTACTTTTTTGAATGAGTGTTTAATATGGCCTTGTCTTTACTTTTTTTCGGCGCAATTCGATATTCCATATTCGATTCTTTTTGTCCAGTTTACTTTATCTCTCTTTAGTAAAGTTAAGATAATTATCGGTATGTCATTACCTTGTTTTTGCTGACAATTTTTTTTTTTGTGCGAAAAAGAAGATTTTTAATAGCAAAGTTGCTTCGCATATACTATGTCCGTCGTTTGTCTGTAAGTTTCCGCATGAATGTGAGGACATCACAAAAAATGCTTGGCGCACACCGCTAAATGCTCAGTGTAATATCGAATATCGATTACAATATTCTTTATTTTTCACTTGTTCAAACTACCATCGAAATCGATTATTTCTTTACTTTATGGTGAACTATCGAATATCTATTATTTCTTCACTTTTTTGGGTATCGATTCCCAACCCTGAACACAGGTCTAGTTTTGCCGTTAGGCGGGCCAATTCAACTAGCTTTAAGGTCTGTGTACATTAAATGCGATTTCAATCCGATTTGTCGTCGTACGAAATTCCATCCATTTTTTGATTTAAGCAGTTGACGAAAATATCTTCCACACTATTCGAACCCCAACAAGTTTGCTTTTTATTTTGCTTTCGCAAAGCACTTTACAAATGTTTTCTGGGATGCCGCGCAAAGTGACGTAGCCTTACGTCATAACTTCTTAACTGTTTCGTAGCATACGTCACTTAATTTGCGTACTAAAAATCGTATCGTAAGCCTATTCTGCGCAAATACATCAAGCCTTTAAACAGCAGATACGTCTTCATTACCATTTACCAGTCAGATGATAGGCTAGCTATAGTCAGCCGTAGTCTAAGCATACAAAAACAGTCATTCTTGTATGCTTTATACTGTGGTTCCTACCAGGTTTTTCACATTTCTTCATGCTGCTACTAGGCTATCAACAGCAACAAACTTTATATGTCGCAATAAATGTTCCGGTACCATAATAACAAAAGCAAAATAGGAATAAAAATCGAAAAAATGGTGCGACCAGTAGCCGTGAAGTGACAATACGTCTTTTAGCCGAAACGGCTCCTGTGGAAAACAAAAAACGTTGCAAAGGTTGGAATAGGCCTAGAAGTGTTGCGTTCACCGGGCATTTATGCAAATTTACTTGGAGTTTTTTCTCGTTCTTCCGATAACTTTACAATAACCTCAACTACATCTAGTCAGGTTTTTTATTATTTTGTTGACGTTTCGTTGGTACTGACGACCAACATCATCAGAACGATAAAGCACTACGAGTTATAACACTACACAGCAGTTAAAGCTGCTGTGACGTTTCGTTGGTACTGACGACCAACATTATCAGAACGATAAAACACTACGAGTTATAACACTACACAGCAGTTTTAACTGCAGTTTCAACTATACAGCAGTTTTAACTATACAGCAGTTTTAACAGTTTTAACTGCTGTGTAGTGTTATAACTCGTAATGCTTTATCGTTCTGATGATGTTGGTCGTCAGTGCCAAAGAAACGTCAACAAATAAAAAACCTGACTAGATTTAGTTGAGGTTATTGTAAAGTTACCGGAAGAACCAGAAAAAACTCCAAGTAAATTTGAACATAAAACGTGTTAGGCTAGTCATCAATTTTAACAGTTTACGGGATACACTCCAAAATTTAGGTTTAAGAGAGAGAAAAAATGTAAATGGCCCACGAATCTAATCAAATGCTGTGAAATAGCAATGCAAAACAAGTTTTGTTAATTTTACAAAAGAAAATTTTCACTTATTTACATTGAGTTAAGCAGTTTGTATTTAAAAAGAAATTTCTTTTATAGTAGAAAGTTTTTTAATTGGCATAGGATTGAATTCCACATTTTTACGGACAGAGTATTTAATAGAGCGTTGAAGGCGAGAAGTTGAGAATTCAATTCAATTCGTTTATTTGTCTGCTCAAACAACGCTTATGACACGGGATAGTCCATGAATAAACAGTTTACACAATGTAGTATTATGCAGCAATCAGCACTTTTAAATGGATTACAGTACAATTGGTAAATTACAAATTACTTCCAATTGATTCAAGGACTTGCAAATTAGCGCTTACAAAGTTAGTAGTTCGTACCGTAGAGCGAGACAGCGCTGTTTCTGGCTATTAGCCTTCATCAGCCACCCTCAGGTAAGAAACATTTATCTTCCAGGACGAATGATCTTGCCAGGATCACTCATCCCTTCGGATAAATATTTCTTAAAGAATTTAACTTTTATTGTACGCATATCCACTCGTGTGGCTACGTCACCATTCCAGTCAAACTCTTTACGTGGCCAGGGTAAAAAGCAACAACTAAAAAGCAATGTCCTTCCTGGCCTACCGGACGGGAAGTCATGACGACTTCCTCTTGTTGGGTCAGAGGCTATAACAGCACTCCATCACCAACAGTGCAAAGCACTCCAGTAATTCGTACCGTAGAGCGAGACAGCGCTGTTTCTGGCTATTAACCTTCATCAGCCGCCCTCAGGTAAGAAACATTCATCTTCCAGGACGAATAATCTTGCCAGAATCACTCATCCCTTCGGATAAATATTTCTTAAAGAATTTAACTTTTTGTAGTTTCGGAAGAGAGGTTGATTTTTTATACCATAAAGCTGCAAGATACAGCAACCATACTACCGGTATCAGATGCATTCTTTATTTACATATTTACAAAATTACATTACCACGAACGTTTTCGGCACAACTTTTGGCCCTCTTCAGGTATATCTAAATTAGTTAAGTAACTTAACTACGAATTACTGGAGTCTCGCTCTACGAAACGAATTACTGGAGTGCTTTGCACTGTTGGTGATGGAGTGCTGTTATAGCCTCTGACCCAACAAGAGGAAGTCGTCATGACTTCCCGTCCGATAGGCCAGGAAGGACATTGCTTTTTAGTTGTTTAAAGTTAGTAGTTCAAACAGGCAGGACAGTGAAAGACCAAAAGTGGTCATCACGTCAAAGCTGCCTTAGTTTTGATTCATTAGTAATGTCAAATTGCTTCTAAAATAAACGAAAAACATGCAAATCAACGAAAAAGGCAAACAGTAAAAAAAAGTAATGATAATAATAATCTTTTTTTTTATCTATTTTTGACAGACTAACTTATTCTAGTACCTGTAAATAAAATTTATTTTAAATGGTTGCAAAAAGTGTGTTTAGATGCCTTTTTTATGCCTAAAGGTATCTTATTCCAAATTTTTACGCCAGCATAGATGCATGACAACTGCCCACTCTTCGTAAAAATTCTTTCTAGATAATAACCATCTGAAGTGATGGATCGAGTGTTATAAGACTGGTGTGCATTACTTGATCTGAAGTAGGTATCGAAATTTTCTGAAAGCATACGATGATAAAAAGAATGCATAAATTTAGAAGACTCTAGTTTATAAACATCATTTATTGATTGTTGACAATATGCGTGTTGCCTTTGAAAGTTTTTTTATTATATTATCAATATAAGCAATCCAGCTTAACTGCTTGTCAAATGTAACTCCCAGGTATTTCACTTTTGCGACAGATTGAATATCATGATTGCCCATTGTTACTTTAAAGCTGCCAACTGATTTACACTTGCGTTTTGTAGTAAAATTTAGTTTTGGTGCAGTTTAAAGAAAGTCTGTTGTATTTGATCCACTCATCTATGACCTGCAGTTCCTGATTAACACCTCGTTTAAGATGATTAATGTTGTTGTTTTTCAATACTATTACAGTGTCATCTGCGAATAATGTAGCGATAACATGAAAATTGGTGTGAATTGGCAAATCATTAATGTACAAAGAAAATAGTAAGGGCCCCAAAGTAGAACCTTGAGGCACCCCACAAACAACTTTACTAGTTTCTGATCGAGTATTATTGCATTCAGGGAACTGTTTGCGATTAGTCAAGTAACTAACGAAAAGATTATACATTTTCCCTCTTATGCCATACTTATGTAGTTTGCTGAACAATAAGTTATGATTAACAGTGTCAAAGGCTATTGACAAGTCTAAAAATACACAGCATGAAGAATAGCCCTCATCTTTGTTTCTCAGAATCATACTGTGCAGGACAGTAATAGCCATTTCTGTAGAATACCCTTGACGAAACCCAAACTGCTCTTTGGTTATATCACTTTTTGGGAAGAGTTTTGTTAGTCTAATGTACAACAACTTTTCAAAGACCTTTGACGATGGTGTTATGAGAGAAACGGGCTTGTAATTACTTACTACGTCCTTTTGTCTAGCTTTATGGATTGGAATGATTTTTGCATTTTTTAGAGCATCGGGGTATTCTCCATATTCATAACATCAATCAATCAATCAATTTTCTGGACCCGCTTATCCTTGGGGGGTCGCGGGGGCAGCAGCTCAAGTTGGAGCCTCCAAGCATCTCGATCCTCTGCAACAAAGGATAGATGCTCTGCTGGGATGCCAAGGCGAGACCAACTAAGATCTTCTACGTAATCTCGCCATCGAGTTCTGGGACGGCCTCTAGGCCTTCGACCAATTGGTGTTGAACAGAGCAGTTTTTTGGCTGTTCTTTCCTGGGACATTCGTGTCACATGTCCATACCAACGCAGTTGCGATCTTTCTAGTCGGAGAAGCAGCGATTCGATGTTTAGAGATTCACGAATATTCATAACATTTGTCATAGATATTGCTCAGATGTGGGGAGATTATTGTTGATAAGACTCATAAAAATTTGACTGGAATATTCTCTGGACCTGGTGCTTTGTTAGGATTAAGCTGTTGCATTTGTGAAAGAACTTCTTCAGCAGTGACAGAGTCAAAAGCAAAAGATTTAGTCAACCTTGGAAAGAAAAATTTCTTCGCTGTTTTGGGTATTTTAGATTCCATATTAGGACCAATACTTGTGAAGTATTCGTTTAATAAATCAGATATTCTAGCTTTGTCAGTGACTTTGCAATTGAAACCGTCTGTAATTAATGGTATGCAATTAAAAAAAATAAATTAATAAAAAAAATAAAAAGATATGCAATCGTGTTGTTTTGTTTATAACATATAATTTCGTTTGTTACCCTACATTGCTTAGATATATTTTCTTTATGCATTTGCAACTCATTTTGGTAGTATGTCATCTTAGCCATTTCCTTTAATTTGGTGAGTTTATTTCGATAAGATTTATACTTTGAAATTAAATCTATGTTTTGTTGTTTATAACATTGTTGAAATATTTTGTTCTTTATAACTTTGTTGTTACTGAATTTAGCAAACCCTTTGTAAGCCATGGCTCTGTTTTAGGCTTCATTTGTTTTTTAGACAATGTTCTAAATGGAGCATATTTGCTTGCAGTTTCTGTTAAGTTCAAAAGGTTTATTATATCGACATTGGGGTCATCATCTGATTTTTTTAACATAGATGCCAATTTGCTGCTTACATCTTCACAAAAACCTTAATTTTCTTCATACCTCTAACTATTTTTTTAGAATAAGTTTTTTTTATGAGCATTACCTTTTATCACACAAAAAGTTGATAGATGATCTGATACATCTAATACAAAAATCCCAGCCACAGGAACTTTGTGATTCAGATTTGTGCATATATGATCAAGCGTTGTAGCAGATTTAGCGGTACTTCTTGTTGGTTTATTAAACAGAGAATAGCATCCACAAGAGTAAATTTCATTTCTAATGATTGTTTGCGACACCGAGCAATACAAAGCACGACATGGGCTGCGTGTGCATTAACGCTTAGTGCACGAAAAAGGGTAACCGGGTTATCATTTTTTTCGTCCTTCCAGACTCAACAGGTGCGCAACTACGAGAGCCAAAACCAGCTCCAACTAAATTAACAAAAATCGAAGCTTATATACAGTTAGCTAGTCAGAAGGGCGCGGCAAGACAGAAAGCGCTGGTGGGTCAGAACACAATTAGCTCAACAACGAAGCATGATGCGCGTGTGGAAATGCAAATCAAGTAAACTGCAGAAATCGAAGTCGAAATTAATTGTGAAACCTATAGAACTCGTGAATATGTTCTAATAAATAACTAGGAGAACTATAAACCGAAGCCGAAGAAAGCATTAAATTAAACCATAAAACGAAGCCGAGGAAACATTAATTTTAACAACTTTAGTAAGGACTATCAACCAAAAAGAAAAGTTCGTAACAAAGGTCAAAACTGCCCGGGATAATCGAAAACCAGCAAAGCTCAAGTTGTGTATTGGGCTTGTTGAATTTGTGTATTATACGTATCAGCTTTTCTTGAAAGTTAGCATATGAACCTCCAGGATGTCGATAAATTACTCCGACTATTATAGATTTATTGAACTGAGTGTTGGTAGAATTACTGTTAAGCATGATTTGAACTAATAAATTTTCACAACTTGGACAATCAATACTAATGTCAGTTCTAACAACATATTGTAAATCTTCTCTTATGTACAACCCTACACCACCAGCGTTAGACAGTGAGGCATTATGCTCAAATTGGTATTTCGCAATATTTATTAGATTAATGTTGGAAGAATTAATTTTCGTTTCTAAAAAAGCCATTACATCAGGGATCTCAGGCAACTGTTCTAGAAGAGTTTCAATTTTTGATTTGTTTTCTTTATTAGGCAGTGATCTTATATTAAAATGCATCATAGCTAACTCGTTCTTCTTTTTAGAATTAATAATGTCGGAAAATTGTAAGGTACTATAATATTCACAGTCGCCATCCAAGTAAGACTTGACATTTAACTGGTCAAAATCATCAGCAATAACCATTGCTGCAAAACGTATTAACTGAAAAGAAAGCAATGAAATAAACAAACTAAAAAATCATAATACAACTAAAGAATTATTGGTAGAAAATAATCTTTGTGTTCAGTTGTTCGAGTGGAGTGATGATGAACAGGCGTAGCAGGAATAAAATATTTTTCGAATGATTTTGGTGGAGAGTTTAGCAGTGCCGTTTCTACGGCGTATCGGTAAACAGTAAAACACGCCTTCAGCAGTGCCGTTCCTACGGGGTGTCCCCTCACTAATAGCAGCTGGCCGTGCCCGCACGCGGAATTTGTCCTACTTTTAGTTTTTCGTTTCGTTTAGAGCATCGCTTAAACACAACGAACAATAATTGTGATAAAATTTGATACTTGATGCAAACTATCGTATGATTTTACGTACGTAGTCTATCACTCCATCGCTCTCAATTCTGTCTTCTGTGCACAGTACTGTTACGGCCCGATCGACATTCTAACCGTGGCGATTACACACTACGTTTAAGATGCAAAATAAAGCGTTTTTTAGGAACGGCTTTTATCAGGAACTAACAGTGTTATCGCTTATCCATCAATGCGATTGCGAATAAATATGTGAAAAGCAAAAATGAGCACAAAAGACTGATTGGGAAATTCTAATTTGAACAGGTTCTGATAATTTGCAAGGTCCAAGTTAGTCTGCAAGCAACAGTTTAGCTACAGTCATTAGCAAAAGTTTAAGACCAGTCTTTCAGATTTAAGGTATTTGTAGATTTTATCATTATTATCGCATAGTGCAGTTTTATATGACGCAATATCCTAATGAAATTGCATCAGCCATCTGTCCATCACCAACACATGGGTTGTTTTCACGAAGAACCTATTTTACTTCATTTCGATTGGTTTTACAGCGTAATCAGTTGTGTACTAGCTGCTGTTTCAGTTCTTGAAAATGGGCAAAAAATCTTCTCTTTCCGAGACTAAAAGAGCCCAAATTGTGGTTTTAAGTGAAGAAGGCTACTCTGAACGAGAAATCAGTGCGAAGATGCAGTGCAGCAAGACTGCTGTGCACACAGCCCTTAAAAATTTCAATAATTACGGGAGTTACAAAGACTTGAAGAGAAGTGGGAGACCCAAAAAAACATCCCCTAGAGATGATCTGACAATAAAGCGAATTGCTGTACGTTCCCCAACAAGTTCTTTGAAGAAAATTCGTGCTGCGCTGCTTGGGAAAGGGACAGACGTTCACATCACCACAGTTTCTCGGCGTTTGAGGTTTAACTTTGGTCTTAAATCATATAAATCATATATAAGCTCGCAAACCCAGGCTCACTCCTCTTATGAAATCAAAGCGTCTGGCATTTGCAAAAGAACATGCAGCATGGACATCTGAAGACTGGTCTAAGATCATGTTTTCCGATGAGTGTACTCTACAGCAGTTTGTGGTGAGAAAAAAGAACGTTAGAAGGCCTGTGGGTAAAAGGTTTGAGGAAAGATACACAGTTTCAACAATGAAACACCCACCGAGTCAAATGGTCTGGGGGGCATTTTCCAGGTCTGGTACTGCTGGATTGTATTTTTTGCCCCCAGGAAGTACAATGAACGGTTCCAGGTATGTGGATTTGCTAAAAGGAAAACTTGAAATGCATATGAATATTCATCAGTGCACAGTTTTCATGCACGACGGTGCTCCGTGTCATCGCTCGAAGATTGTGAAACAATTCCTTTCAGAAAAAAATGTGGCAACACTGGGCTGGCCTGGAAACAGCCCAGATTTAAACCCAATCGAGAATCTTTGGGAAATACTTAAAAACAAGGTTGCAGAAAAACAACCTTCAAGTGCTGGAGCATTAAACCATGCTATAAAAGAGGTATGGGTCAAAGAAATTTCAAGAGACTATTGTGAGAAACTGATATGCAGTATGCCAAAACGAATCCAGGCGGTGATAAAGAACAAAGGAGGACACACAAAGTACTAAAATTGCGTGTTACTGTTTTACAATTTGTAATTTGAGCATTCACAATGTGTTATACTAAATTTACGAGCAAAATATACCAGCAGTGGCAGTAATTTGTATTCTGGAGAGGATAGACAGCAAAAATACATAATTTCTGATAACTGGTCTTAAACTTTTGCTAATGACTGTACATTTGATTAAAGTAGGCCTATTTGAGCAGAGCCATATAAAGATTTGGGAAGTCCTGGAGCTAATTTTTCGGGACTCCAAATTTTTTTTGTTGACCTGATTTTAACGTAAGCAACACATCTTTTTCTTTTTTTTAGAGGATGCAATTTAACAACTTTTTTGCTTGGCACACTTCTGGCCGGAAGTCCGAGGCTATAGCCCCCATAGCTTTCCCTCTAATCCGCCCCTGCCTTTCAGCAAGAAGTTCTGCTGATGCTGATGATTTGAGTGACGATGATCCGAAGCAATATCCTGTAAGCATGTTTAGGGCTAAAAGTGATGCTTTGATGCTGCCTGGTGTCAAACATGGCATTGGTTAGAGCAGGGGTTAGCAAACTTTTGACATCAAGGGCCGCATTGGAAAAAATTTTGAAGTCGAGGGCTGCTTGTATTGGAAAAGCAAAAAAAAGGTTATCACCTCCGCACTTGTCTAATTTTCCACCTAAAATCAAGTGCAGAGCAGAAAAAATATATAAAAAAAAGGTCACCACGTCCGCACATGTCCTTTATTACACTAAATAAGGAGCAAAAATTGAGGTCTTCGGCCTGTTTCACGGTAAAGAGTTCACATTTCTGTAAGTGCCCGGGCCGTAGTTTGCCCGGCCATGGGTTAGAGTATTCTGTAAAGTTAGATGCAGCTTTTTGCTTAGCTTGCCGCAATTTTGAAAGCGAAAAGCTGGAGGAATGCGCTGTGAGTCAACTTTTACTACACGTCACTGCTGCCGTAATCGGAAGCATCATGTTACTAAAAATAATAGATTTTTTTCCAAACATCGCGCCTTCAAAGAACACTTTTGGCAATTGCAAGAAAAAATCAAGCGATTCGAAGTGGGTAAAAGTAATGCTTTTTATAACCATACTTTGCTAATTACGACTTCCAACATGAGAGAACGAAAGTTGATAAAATTGAACATTATGAATAGCCTTTATTTTAACACCATTTCTGGTATGGTTCAACGTCAGTCAACAGCACCTAGTAGCAGATTATAATTTGAAAAACTTAATCTGAGGAGACTGGTTTTGTCATCAGTATTGCATTGAAGAACATAATGTTAAAACGCTTTCGTTAGGACCAGTTTTAAGAATTTGGGGATCCGTAAGCCTTATAATTATTCCAAAAAAGCCCCTGATAAGTTGGAAGTGGGACCACCATGCAGACTGTAGTTGGTTTACAATTGAAGTGTTCTTTGTTTGAGGATATTGGTTTTGTACTTAAATGCTTTTTTTTCCAAAAATATTCGTTTTATAGTATTCTTTTATTTTGTCGATGTTACTTGAATTTTTATTCTTGTTTTGTTGGTAGCCTAATTAATTAACCATACAGGCATACATTGATATAAGTTATAATTGCAGTACGGATATACTAAATTTTTTGATGCACTTAGCTCAGGGGTGGCCAACCTGTGGCGCATGCGCCATACGTGGCGCATTGGCTACCTAAAAGTGGCGCATTGCACCTTTTTGGTGACAAGCCACTTCTACTTACTAATTTTTTTTCATTTGCCCTCCACCGATATTTTTCAGTGGAAAAAAGAACATCTGAGGGCGTGAAGACTTTTTTTATTTTTTGCTCACCACCGACATTGTCAGTGGAAAACAGGATGTCTGAAGGCATAGGCGCACGCAGGGAAGCCATGGTGCCATGCCCCCCCTTTGGCCCTGTAATATGGTGCTAAAACCTAACTTTCAGTCTATAATTTCTAAAACTAATAATGGTTGTAGCCTCCTTTCACGTATTTTAGCCAAGCTTCTGCTTTTAGACGTAAGCTGCGAAAACATTTTTGCATTGCCTGTAGTGACTGCACTCACTGCACACCCTTTTTCGACAAAAAAGTGTGCTAAAATGAGTGTTTTTTTATATGAAAACCGTAAAAATCCGTTGGTGGCTGGGGGTTTCACCCCCAGACCCCCGGTTGTGGCTCCTCTTTGCCAAATCCTGGGTGCACCACTGTCTGTGGGAGTGAAGTGAAGACCCTTTTTTTGCCCTTCATCGATATTGCACGCTCTTGTTTTAAAGAACTGAAAAGAAATGGATGCTTGATGTGGCGCATCTAAATTAAGGGTAAAAAATATTGGCGCATGGAATCAAAAGGTTGGCCACCCCTGACTTAGCTTGATGGGATTTAGTTTCAAAAACAATCAAGTCACTACGTTTTCAGCAAAAAAAAACGTAAAATATGTTGCATAGTTTCAACTTAACAATAAATAGTACTAGTAATTCTTCTTTTTAAAATCTATTATTCAATACCGACCAATAATTTAATACCGACCGATAATTAGTAATTCTTCTGTTTAAGATCATAAAGATTCGCATCTCATTCTTATGCTATTTATTCAAAGCAATACGTAGGCCTATCTTATACTGGGTAGTGTAAGGTAAAGTGCAGAACTATCCAAATTGCACAAAATTGAAATTATACAAAGCAATTGCTAGTGCCCCCTTACTTTCGACCGGTGCCCCACCTCTTGGTATGCTCTGAGGACAGCACCGGCCTTCAGGCCTAAATAAAGTGCAGTAAGACGTAAATTCTTTACTCATAATATTAGCTCATAGCCTACAAAAACCAAAAATTAATGTCCAACCTCAAATAAACCGAATAAACAGACACATTTTGCGGTTCTATCAGCGTTGTTGACCGCCAGTCACGTGACTAACTGCTCACTTGTGTTTAGTTTGTTTCAAGTTCACACCACAGCGCACTTGTATTGTTGCAGTGGATTCACTCAACAAAAGCATTGTTAATGTTACGTATGCCAACAAAAACGCTGAATGCGAGAGGAAAGTAGATGAGATTTTGAAACAAAGCTGTGGAACCATGCATGTGGCCATTTTTTAGATAACATCTTTTTTTTAATTGTAAAAAATCAATTGTTTAAACTTCATTACATAGGAAAAGAAAAAAACTGTGATTAGTGGGGCAAGTTTCTGCAAAATTTTTTTACATTTTCGAGAAGCTTCCTCAGCAACAAAAAACTTTATTACATCATGTGCGGAGCTGTTTGCCTAAATTTTATTTCGCAACTTTTTTTGTTTTTAAAGGCAACTTTTTGTTGTAACTTTTACGAAATATTTAAAAAAAAATCTCACTAAAAATTATGAACAGCCGAGTGTAATTTTACTAATAATTTCCCAAGTGTAGGTAAGTCTGCGTTACGTCTACTTTGTTTTAATGCAAGCAGTAATTGTCACAGAATGCGTAACAAATGAGATCTTTCAGCGTTATTTATTCTGTAACAATAGGCTCGCTGTATTCTGTGATTATGAGCTTCAGCAATCAACATGCTGGGCAAAGCAGCTGGTAGCTAAAGACAGTTACTTTGCTCAGGACAATGTTTGGAAATATTTAGCAGTGTACGTAAATAAATCATGTTCATGTCAATAATTAGACACACGCTTTGACAACTGATTTCATCGCTCGTTATATTCTTTCATGCAACTTTACAACTTTTGTTAAAAATAAACGCAATTTCTTTATTTTTTAAACAATTAAAACTTGCTCTAGTGATAAGAAACGGTCATAATTTTTTTATTAACGAGATTGTCAGCCATTAAAAAAAACCTTAAAAACAAAAACGAGAAATGGCAACACGGAACCTTAACCAGACTTCAATTTACGAACTACCATGACATAACCCGGATTTTTATTCCGGACTCTGAGCACGGAGAGTGGTTCCACTGTTAGTAATCATTAGGTACACTGTGTTCACATAGAAATGCTGCAAATGGGAAGTTTTAATGCAAAATCTACGCATTGTTAAAAACGGTGCCGTGTCAGAAGGCGACTTGCCAACATTTTGTGGTAGACCTAACAATATTTTGCGGAAAGGTATTGTACAGGACAGGGTATTAAGCAGCAACTCTTAAATTCAAATGTACAAAAATGTGATTAAAGGTATGTTTATACCAAATGCTATTTTAGTCCGATTTGCTGTCGAACGAAATTTTATCAAATGTTTGACCTAAGCAGTTGATGGAAATGTCTTCCACTCAATTCGAACCCAAACAATTTTGCTTTGTATCGGTTGTTTTGCAACGCACCTTACGGTTGTTCCCTACAGAATGCCGCGCATAGGGACGTAGCTCTACGTCAACGGTGTGCAACCTGCGGCCGTCAGTGAAAGTTTGTGCGGCCGGAACACACATTTAAACATACACAATTTAGCAGCAGATGCTGGCATATATTAAAAGCGCAAACCAGAAAAAATGCAAAAACATATTTGTCGACAGGATGAGTGAGAACTTAGTTCGAGAAGTGTGGCAAAAACGCAATTCAAGTGTGAAATGCACCAAAGAGGTTTATTTTCAGACTAAACTTATCCACGGTTTATTGTCGGATTAACCCCAATTTGGTCTGCACCAACTTCCTCTACACCAACTTCCACCAAGTACAACAGCGAGTTAAACCGAAGATTAAATAAGTTAAAATTTAATCCGCGGTTTTTGGTGGATTAATCCGTGGATTTCTTTTACCCATGTGTTAGCAGTTACGTGCGACCCTGTGTTATGCTGACCTGCGTTAGCCTCCGTCAAACAACTTAAGTCGATTCATGATTGATGTCGTAACGATCCTGCGTATTGTTTTCTATTCATAATAATGTTGTAGTGGACAAGTACCGGTAAACCTTATTAACGCAAAGCGATGAATTTGTAGCCTATAAATTGCGCAACGATTAGTTGATCTTTGCGAGGTTTTCGTCGTTTGGCGAGTATCGAACCCGGTTACTAGACAGCACTTTGGAATCTAAACTAAGGCTGATGGTGTCTAACGCAACACCCGATTTTGCAAGCTTATCTGGTCCTATGCAAAACCAAGGGCAAGGAAGTCATTGTGTACGATGAATTGCAAACTACGTAATGAATAAAATTCTTTATAGTGACATTATTTTACATTACGCTTTTCAACTACGGTTTTAAAATGAATGAGGTTAAGTATAGATCAGGCTTAACGCAACACATAAGTTTTTAAAATTATTGGCGGCCGTACTCTCTTGAGATGAACGTAATGTGGCCGGCAATCTCTACGTCATAACCTGTTTCGAAGATTTTTGGTGGCTGCTTGTTTGACTCGAAGACCTCCTGCGGTTCCTTCACAGTACTCTCACGGGAAAAGTTTCTATAATTCTTTTTTCACTGCTTATTATTACTGTATTGTTTATATTATGCCTCGACAGATAAACTGCACTCTCTCTCTTGCACAAAAAATCGTATCTTATTCTTTGTAAACGCACCTTTAGGCACTTCTTGCGCTAGGCCCTTCAATTGCATTTTTATCCTTCGATCTCCAGGAAGCGACTTATGCGCTGCAACTGGATTGCTTTTAAGTCACCAACCACCTGCTTATATCTCAAAGGTAGGGATTCCCGATAGGCCGATAAGCGGCTTTCTTAAAAGCTCAACAAATGAACTTGTCGACTTATTCTACCTAGGCTACTTACTAATTACTACCGCTTTTGCTGCTGGATGTAAAGAAGGGAATATCAACTTTAAAGTCATTAGTTTGAACCGGACTCTGAATCGACTCGAAGATTTCATTTCATGCGCGATCATTCTATCCTCTCGGCCACCTCATCGGCTAGAAATGTTGAAAGTAATCCTATTCGAACATAATCCATCTAATTCTTCAGTCGTCTCGATCCACTGTAACTTCAGAAAACCACCTCAGCAGCTTACGAAAAATGAATCAAACTTTTATTGTTCTGAAAGACGACAGAAAGCACAAAGTTACTGCACAATAAAAACAAGAGTACCTACCGTATTATCTTCTACTTTGCAGCCGTTGCTAAGCTAGCCACTTTTGAAACAACAAAAGCATTTTGAAGTTTTTTTAGTACTGTAATTTTTTTAGCTGCTCATTCCCCATTTAAGAGGAATAAAAAGTACCCTTGCTATTCGTGCTTGACTTCAACACAGTTTGGCGCATTGCCCGCAATAGAAATTGACAGACATCAATAGACCTGTTACGCTATGTCATGGACTACAAGTCTTTAAATACTCTGTCCATAAATGTCTAATTTTAGTGGGCCCAAAGACCTCGGACTTTCTACATCATAATCCATCAAAATTTTGATCATGAGGCCAAAAGCCCTCGGGCTTTTGACCCACTAAAATTCGACATGCGGACACGGTAATTAAGTCTTGATATTGTTAAGTCTCTAGTCAAGACTTGACATTGTTACTTGATTTGCATCTTGTTCAGTTCGTGTGCATAAGAAAAATAACCTTTCTTTCCAGTTTTTTAAAGCACATGTCGTTGCGATTGTGTTAATGAGCAAATCAATGGCAGCAAAATTACACCAATGTATAATAATATTTTCAATCGTGTCCAGCGCCACTGTTACACCAAGAACGACCGTTGAGGAAACGCATGCACAAACGCAAACAGCTAACCGCTTAGCCATTTTCTCTGCCTCATTTTGCGGTTTAATGAATAGGAGACATTTCCATTTTGTGTTGTCAAGTCGAGATATTGGAAAAACTATTAAAAAATACAAAATAAACTGAAGAAGGAAGCAGATAATCATAAAAGATATGCTTATCAATACAACTGAATGCAAAGAATCCCAGACTACAATACATGGAAAGTAAGGCGATTGAAATCTGAATTTTGTTTGAAATACCAGCACACTTATTCCGATGCCACAATAAATTAGTACAATCAGAACAGAACTGACTATCTTAATTGGCGTGCTGACGCTATTAACAGCCAATCTGTCCCGGTATAAACATCTTTGCCGAGACCAAAGCACAGTATAAGATATTGCAAGTCCCAATACATAAATCGCTGGTGCGAACCAGTGATAAAACTTACATGAAAAATACCCAATCCATTGTTCGCCTACTTTGCTTAAGCTTAAAAGTAAAGAGAAAAAGGCGCATAAAACAGTTAGGTGATTGATCTTTTTCACTTCTTTCATCCTCCAAGTTTTTATTGCGTATGACAAAAGTGATAAAAATACATAAATTGAAGCAAAGCACATCACAATTGAGATGATCCGATCAGAAACTTCTTTTTCAGAAAACGATGCTGTTTCCGAAGTTTCGGAGTTATCCTGTGTAGAAATCTCTGTTTTTGCATCGTAAAGAATAGAGCTGGAATAAACCAGTTCTTGCAATCCATTTTGTGCATTGTTACTGGTAGACATTATTTGACGTTATCAAAAAAAAAAAAAAAAAAACACTAAAAACACCTGGTGTTAAACAAGCCTGCATTATGTTACTTGTTGGTTATTCATTACAATTTTCCGGATAATTATGCTAATCATAAGAACCTGCTGTACGGTAAATGCGTTTCCTTTGTTACGCAAGCCATTTTGATACTTTAAAAAATTCATTACAATCCTTGCCTACGCGTAAGCTGTATGACTAACTTTTTATCGCTGCATTCTTTCAACTAAAGTTAATCATCTCTATAACGATACATTTTCGCCTTCAATTGCATTGCTTAAATTTAATAGGGGCGAGTTTTTTTTCTAACCTCTCGCATGACTGGTATTGCTGAACATTGGTTTTGCACGAAACAATAAAAAATATAGGACCATTTGATGCTTGTTGAAGATACCTCAGTTGAGTTGCTTCACTTGTAATTAAATTTTTACTCTTAAAGTAAATTCCATGACAAGTAATACATTCGGCACAGCCCATCAGTGGAATTGACTACCAAAACTAGTTGGTAATGCGCTTAATTAACAAACCTAAGCATGCATTGATACAGTCGCAAAATAAATTGATGTAAAGTGTGGATATTTTATGCTGCTTTTTTAATGCATTTAGTAAAATACCTTTTAAAACATTGGGCACCGGAAATGACAAAGTTGTATTAAATGAACGGGTTTGCAATATAGTACCGGAAAACATCATCATAACTTTACTGTTTAAGCTGATGACCCGCTCTATTGTTTTGGTGATTTTTATTTTAAGACTTCTTTTTTATCCTCTTATAACGCCACTGCAACCAATAGCAATTGATTGTAGGGTAGAATCATAGCAGGCCTATGCAACTTCGTGTACGTTGTCAAAGCGAAAAGATGCAATCGACCATTTCAAAAATTGGTAAACTCTGATTTTTGTGGCTGTCTAAATGCTAATTCGAATTTACATGACAAGTTTTTCTGGGCTTGATTGATGGAGGATGAAGTTACCGCTGAGTAAGAGCACGATGTCATGAAAGGAGAAACCTTTAAGTTGGAAAATATGGCTAACAATGCAAAAGAATATAATTAGTCTATGAAATTAGGTAGGCCTACCACATAAAAGAATAGGACAATGTTCAGCCATAATCACGTTCCAGTTTAAAAGTTTACAACCGTCAGAAATATCACTAGTTAGCACCTCTTTTGGTTTGTCAGGAATTCATCTTTACGATTTCTTTGCGTTTCTAGAAATAGCGTGATTGCAAATATATTTTGTTTCTCCTTACTGTCGTATATTTCTTTAATCTTATCGTGTTTTTTTATTGTGTTGACGGTGCGAAAATATATGATACTATTACTACTACTCACTATGGGTTGATTTGCATAAATTTTGAGCTTAACAGAGTAGGCTATTTTCAAAGCTCATGCCTTGATTCTGAAAAATAGAATAAACTTCTTGAATCAATAAGCATAAATTCTACGCTTGATTTGTTCAAATTAAACACGATATAGCTTCATTGCAGTTTGTTCCCGGATTCGATCTACTATGAAAAAGTTAGCGGTTCAAGTTCAGTTCAAATTTAGATGAATTGCCAAAACTTTTTGTAATTTGCGTATTGCCTTGTGTCATCATGTCGCTGACGTGTCTCTCGAGACCTTAATTTACAAATGGTATAAAAAGAGCAATAAATTAGTTTTACTTGGTGCAGAGCAGAGTTAAATTGCCTGAAGCAACGCCGCACTCTTATTTTCACGATCCGGTTTGGCTGGAGTTTCACTAGATTTAAATTCAGGCAAAAACCGAATCATTAACGTCAAAATCAAAAGCTTAATTAAAAATACAGTAAATGCGTTCTTTAAAATTCTATTTATGCAGCAAGATATTATATCAAGCTTTGCAACGGACCAAATTAATGAAAACAGTCAATGATAAAAGCAATGATACAACCCCCTTAAACCCATTGTGTTTTCTGTAAATTCACCTACTTATAATCTCTTCAAATTTTTGTGCAAAACTATTTCACCACTTTTAAAAAATACTTACAGGCCTGCTGTCAATACTGTAATTCTATTGAGTTTGCTAATTCGATTCGCAACCAAAGTGTTTGGCCCTAGTAGTAACGATATGCTTGTGTCCTTTGGTGCTGTAAGTCTTTTCAGATCTATTCCCACTAACCAAGCTGTCGATTGAGTTTTGCAATTCCTCGCTGATGATGACACCTTGCAAGAACGCACTGCCCTGCATATTGCAGATATAAAAACTGGCTTGAAGTTAAAGCTGCTATTTTCACTTATGATCGCAGAAACTACCTCAAATATTTGACCTTCCCATGGGTTCATGTGTTTCTCCAGTGTTAAGAAATATTTTTATGGAACATATTAAGGAATAAGCCATCTCAACTTTTCCCCTACCCTTTACGTTATGGTGCAGATATGAGATATGTTGAGACAATGACACATTCTGTATTTTGGATAAGCAACAGATGAAAAATTTCAACTACACCTCAATTCGATTTGTAGCCACATGCAATTCACCAAAGAAGAAGTTGAATCCTCTTTACCTTTTCTTGATGTTCTTGTAGAATCTTGTTTCACGTTCCAATAACACTATCTCCACCACAATATACAAAAAACCCACCAACACTGACCTTTACTTACATTGGAATAATCATTCTTCACACCACCCCAAACAGCAGAACTTGGCTATCACTCATCGCCTTCACAACAAAATTTCTTTCCACATCTCAGACCCCATAAAACGCCAGGAAGCTAGAAAAGATGCTTGCCACACCCTCCAAGTTAACGGTTACCCCTACAAACATACTGATCCTACAAAAACCAAACCTTTGTCTGAATCACCTTCTTTCATCGGTTATACATCACTTCCCAACTTTCAAGGCACTACGGAAAAGATTAGAAGAATTTTGAATGAAATCGGTGTAAAAGTCGCCATGAAACCCATCTGTACCATTGGCCAAAATCTTCCCTCACCCAAAGATCCCATATCTCCCGATGAAAAGTCCTGTGTAGTTTACGAAATCCCTTGCAGTGATTGTGAATTTGTGTATATTGGTTTGGCCAAACCAAACGCAACCTAAATGATAGATTGAAAGAGCCATTAGACGGCAAAAACCCAAAAATTCAGCTCTTTGCGAACATGCAATGAAAAGTGACCAGACCACTTAATCGGATGGAATAAGTCACGAATATTGAAGACCGAAACCAGTTACTCCGAACGACTAGCTACCGAATCTTGGTTTATTAATTCCCACCCAAAAGTCTTGAATCGATCTGATGGTGAATCCTTTCCTTTGGTTTATCGCCCTTTGCTGTAATTCCTATTCGTTCTCCCGTGTTAGCGTATATTCTTATACTGGTGCTTTGTAAAAACTATAAATTAATTAATCTTTTGCCATTTTCAAGTTTGAGCATATACTCAGATTAACACTAGAAGCTTGATATTAGAATATGCATAATTTATGTACCGGTGATACGGGCCGTAGCCACGGGAGGGGGGAGGGTATTGGGGGCTAAGCCCCCCCCCCCAGAATTTATTTTAGCCCACCCCCCCTCAAAAAAAAAACTATTTAAGTCGAAATGATGACAGTATAATTACAAACCCAACAATGGCTTATAATTTTGTTTCAAGATATTGTCTCGATGTTTAAATCTCCAGACTAATTTCTCGTTCGCATCCTACACCCTCGGACAAAAGTTTAAGACCACTTAGCAAAAAGAACAAACTTTATATTCTAATCTCTTTAGTCATAAAATAGTGCCTTCTGAGCCATCATATAGCTAAAGGACCTTTGCCACGCTTCTGTATATTCTCTGCAATAGCTTTCGTGCCCTAAGTTACTTATATCTACTGTAATGCCAACCGGCATTGTTGAATTAATCGAAAAAGAGGAGGAAAAATTGAAAAGGAAATATGGGTAAAAAAGCATCTCTCAGTGTAACATAAAGAGCTCAAGTTGTTGCACTCAGCAAGATGAAGCTATCTGAGCGTCATATTGTTTATACGTGCAAAGAAAATAAAACTGCTGTGCATAATCCCATAAAAAAATTCTAAAAAAAAGAAACTTTTGCGGATAAGAAAAGAACAGAACATCCCAGGATTTTCAGCAGCAGAGAGAAGCGCCTAATGAGGGAGGTAGTTACTCGCTCTCCCATAAATTCTGCATGTGTATTTTCTTTTTAACATGTTGTAAATAAACTTGATTATAAAAAAAAAACTGAGCTACTTCTCACGAGAGTAAATGAAATTAAGTGGTTCACATGACAAAATCAATGAAAATTAGGAAGTGGTCTTAAACTTTTGTCTGAGGGTGTAATACTAAAAGCAGAAGAGGTTTCAGTGTTCAACGATGGACAGACTGATGTCTGATTGTTGTGCAACGGGACATAAACGCAATTAACGAATTTTGCATTTTTATAACCGCTGGTTATTAACAACCGCAATTGGATACTACGCTGTTTAACTTTGCTGTAAGACACGTTATGTTTTTTTTTTTTTGTTTTTTTTTTGTATTCTGCCCTTATCTGTTCAACACACTTTACTTCTCTTTATCATTTATTTCAGCTTAGGATTGTCGTAAGTTTTGAGAGTAATACCAGAGCATCGGCGCAAATTCGTTACTTGCATTTTTTGTTTCCTCGAGCAAGTTTTTTCTTTCTGCAAAAACCTTTTACTTGACTAAAATTGATTTTTTCAGGTTTGAGAAGCATTAAAAATTTAAAATCAGAAAATATTTACGTTGATTTTTCAGCCTCACCCCAAAATATATTCAGCCCCCTCAAAATCCAAAATGCAAAGGCTGGCTACGGCCCCGCGGTGATACCGGTAGTGGTTTATACCTTTGTTCCGACGCTCAGGAGCGGATCCACAAAATTTTGGTGGGGGGATGCAGTTTTGAATTAGGTTGAATGTAAACTGAATGCAAAGATGTTAAACCCGAAAAAGAGTGTAAACAGGCCCTTTTTAGAAAATGTGTCCATGTGAAGAAAGTATATTCAAGACTTTTTAGCACCAAACTTTGGTTTTTTTTAAACGCATTTTTTCTAGCAAAGTTAAATTTGAAATAATAGTTTCTGCATAAAATAGCTCACATGGCCGAGTGGTAAGAACGTCCGCCTCGGTAGCTGCAGACTTGGATTTGAGTCCGAGTCGGGTCAAACCAATGATTTTAAAATTGATATTTATAGCTTCCCTACTTGACCCTTAGCATTAAAGGGACAGTGCGGAGAACGAGCCGGTAAGTTTACTTGTGCCGTTGGGAAAAGCACTAAGCAGGATTCCCCCTTCGTGGTGTGGTAGACAGATGGCTGGCAAATCCTAAGCGAGCTCGTACAGCGCATTGATTGCTTTCTCGTAATAGGAGGATAAATATGCAACTAACTACAAAATACAAAAAAATAGTTCAACTCGTGTTTGAACTGTTAGTTTTGAAAATAATGTGTATTTTGCAAAATTTAATGAGGAAACTGTATGCAATCCTAGTCAGCTACTAGTTCTACGTTGAAATAGTGTGGTTTTGCGAACGTTTTTTACATGCATGCAGCACCAAGGTCGATTTCTTGCTGATTTTCTATCTTTGGTGCTTAGGGATGCTTAAAAAATACAAGACAAATATCACAATATTTCTAGCCTATTTTCAAAAAAAAATTAAGGCTAAAGAATCTACCTGTAAAAACACTGGAGATTGAATCAATAGAAAGAAAATTAGATCTGCTTTATTTAACATAAATAGTTGGGGTAGTAAGGATATGCTGGAGTATTCATTTAGAACCTTGCAGTCTTACAAGTTGCACTCTAGGCTAGAGTTTTTTTTTAAGTTCAAAGGGGAGTAACATTGTAATTCCAAATCAGTAGCCTCTGAAGCATTTCATACACTCTGTATTTTTAGGTGTAAGTCTGAATGCGAAGCCAAATGTAGGCTTAACCTACATCCAATTACAATAGTAGTCCAAAGTTTGCATTATACCGGTACAAATATGAGAGAAGTAGGCCCACGTTCTAAACAATATGGACAATGATAACATTTCAGCAATGCATAGATGCTTTTGCAGGCATGGGAGGGACGGCAAGCGACACGCGATTTTTATGCAAGTGTTTGCAGCAGTGTCGATAAGCAGCAAAATAAGCTAAAACAGGTGGTGGAAAAAATTGCTTGTCGTTGGTATACAAAAGGAGGCGACGCAAAACGCGATTATAATGCGATTTTTTGTCGGCTAATAATGTTGCATTTCGATGCAGGTTTGCAGTTGCCCCGAAAATATCCTTCATCACTCGCCACTAAAATTAGGCTAATAGTTTTGATTTAAATATCATGTATCTTAAATCCAAATATTCAAGGACAAGCATTTAGTAAGTTTGCATTTTTTTATTGATCAAGCTGTATCTCAATTTGTTTTGGTTGAATTAAAATTTAAGCCTGTAAAACATACTCGCATATAGGCCTATGCTTTCACAAAAAAATTAAAATGATAAATAAGTGCCAAATCTCCTACTCCTCATTTACCGTGTGCTCATGTCCAATCTTAGTGGGCCACAAGCCCACGGGCTTTTTACATCATTATCAAATTTTTGATGTCATAATTAAAAAAGTGATTATGACATCAAAAATGTAATTTTGATGCAGAAAGCATCATAAATGGCTTTTGGCCGACTAAACTTGGACATGTGGACAGGGTAACCATTAGATGAAAAGAGTCTTATCAGTCACAGTGAACTATCCGCATTGCACTGTAGCCCATATACAGGCCTTGAACTTTCAATTAGTCTGGTCTAACAAAGTTTCACCGAAAATGAGTTCTTGTTTCGGGTAAATCTATATTAATTGACTACAATAATTTGCTATAAATTCCTCGCATTTAAAGCAGAAACAAAAATATTCACCTTACAACCATGCTCAAATAACAGTAATCTCTGATTCAAAGCTAGCATCTAATTTGTAAAACGCGTTAGGACCGTAAATTAAACTCTTGTTTTTAGTGGATCCACTTTAAGTCCACTTAAATTTTGCAAACAGCGCCAATAGGCCTACTGTAGTCAATTTTACAACAGCGTGTACTGCAAAATCTATTACTGGTACCGTACTGAATGTATTTTATCGCTTACTACACGAACCGGAAAGTGGACGCTTTTTACGCTGAACAGTAGTAAAAACCCATCCCGAATTTAAAGCGGTATCTCCATTGAAACGCATTGTTAATGTAATGTCAGACGTTTGCCCTAATGATTATTTTTCTTCATAGAACATTTCAAAAAAGAAAATTTAGAGCAAAAAATTAACATCGTTTGATTAGAAACTTGTTATTTCGCCGTCTATGTTTTGACTTGTCCCTGTCTCAATCGGATAGCGTAATCGTCTTTTGTTTCGTAACTTTGCTTTATCGTTACTTTAGGCAAGACAAACTCCACCCACTGCTTAATTTGCAACCAGCAGTTATGGCTGAAACTTTCTTACTTAGGAATGGCTATTGGTAGGTCAAATTCTGGATAGAGAAACAACAAATAATTGCTCCCACACTTGGAACTATTGCCTGCAATGATACAATTTTGCCTTTCACACAGATATACTTAGCTGAAAATGCTTTCAGTGCTTCGACACACTTTAAAACGAAAGCGAAAAACCGTTTGTTACTTCATGATGATTTGCGCCATGCATTCACAAATTATGATCCAAAAACAAGTCATTGTGCCGAAATTTGCAGAGCTTAGGATAGGCGTCGGCAGCCTGCGGTCCGGATACAGCCAGCCAGTTAAACTAACGATTTTTCGGCCCATGGCCCGCCTCTTCAAGATTTGTATGCTAAATCTCCCGCAAAAACGTTTCAAGTGTTAGGCCTACTGGCCTAGTAAATTCCAATATTTGTTTCTTCCGCATTGCAATACTATGAAATCCGTATAACTACGAAGCTACCTGGACTTTGCAATACAGTACACCACTTTTTCAAACTTGTTTATAAATTTCAGGTGGCAATAATAATGTGTGTGAAATAGACCAGTAGTGACATGAAACGATTTAAACGTGATTTAAGAAGGTTAAGTAGTGAATGGGGTCTTTTGTAGAAAGCCTCCACCAGTAATGCAAAAATGTTTGATTGAAAAAAAAAATACCCACGTTACGCTTGAAGTGCTGCAGAGAGGCTGGGATGTTTTTTTGACAAGGGCTTTCTACAAAACATCCAACTATAGTGCGCCTTCAATCTTCATGCGCAGTTATGAGGGTACCAAACTCGTGTCAAACCTTCGCATCAAAAAGGTTATAAGCTCATTTACAGCGTCTCAGGACCAAGCTCTATTCTAAAATAGCTAGGCACCAACAGTCTGCTGATTAAGAAGCTCAGTGACGCAATTATTTGCTGGCTATCAATGTTAATGGAGTTTTCGAAGTGACTGGTAATTATGAGTAAATAAACAATATTGGTCCTTTTCCAAAATACTGTACAACTTGTTATCGAAGCCAATGCCAAAAATTGACCTGTCTTTGCGTAAGCACTAAGCAGCGCGTCGTGTTTAGTGCAGTTAGAGATTTTTACTTGAAAAAATAAGTGCGGCCCATCATATCCTCGAATGGTTAGGTTTTGGCAAGCCATAACAAAAAGGCATCTCTGGTGAAGGTAGCCTTTGATTTTTACTCAAAATACGTTTAATTCAATTCAGTTCAATTCAATGTATTTATTCCACCAACTGGCAACATATAAACGAATTAATGCAGTTGTAGGTGTAGAATAGGAACCACTTGGTAAGGAGACAGCGAAATACGGTAACCTACTGTATTTCGCTGTCATTCGGTAACCTACTGTAGTCTGCAGCCACCTCACCAGTTCGGCTTCGGTCTTACATATGTGCACAACACTATAACAAGAAAACAAAACAACAAAAGAGAAAAAAAGACTAAAAACAATAATTAATTACTTAATAAGCTAAGCTAATAAAAAATCGTTTGTTTATCATAATATGTAGTAACTAGTAAGTGTAGATATTTCAGCACATCAATGTCTACTCGGTTTAATTTGAAAATCTAATCAATTGATTGGTTTGTACATGTATTGTTTCACCAAATAGTTTTTCAAACTTAACTTTTGATAAAGATTTGATGCACTGTGGTACTTACTTCCCGCCATATCTGTCCTCCAGCAAATGCAGACAAGGATTTTCCCGAATTGATGCGAGTATTAGGAATGAGAAAATTATATTTGGATGATGCTCTCGTGTTGCGATTATGCAATTTTTCAAGTTTTATCGAGTTATTTGTCGTCCCTGTATTGTTTTGATTGTTTATTATGATGTATCATTCTCGCAATTTGAAGTTTATACGCATCATCAATTTTTAGAAATTTCAGTTGAAAGAATTACAATTCTAAAATCGTGTCTATTTTGTGTTGGTTTGTGTGGGGTCCGCAACAGCAAATTGCTTAACTAAGGGGTCCTCGCCTTGGAAACCACTGGCATAAAAAAAACAAAAATGTCCAACTACTAACAAACCGAATAAACAGACACATTCTGCGTTTCGATTAGCGTAGTTGACCACCAGTCACGTGACTAACTGCTCACTTGTGTTTGGTTGATTTCAAGTTCGCACCACAGTGTGCTTATATTGTTACAGTAGATCCATTCAACAAAAAAGCTTTGTTAATGTTACGTATGCCAAAAAAATAATGCTTAAGGCGAGAGGAAAATAGATGAGATTTTGAAGCAAAGTTGAGTGACCATGTGGCCATTTATTGGATAGCCTATAGGCCTAAATGATTTTTTTAATGGAAAGAAATCAATTGTTGAAACTTAATTACTAAGAAAAAGAAAAATCAATGATAAGCAACGGTCATGATTTTTTTAAACAAAGAGATTGTTGGCAATTTAAAAAGATCTTAAAGACAAAACGAGAAATGGCAACACTGTCCCTCCACCAACCTTCAATTTATGACCTAGGCCTACTATGAAGTAACCATGACTTTTGTTCTGGACTCGGAGCACGGAGAGTGGTTCCACTTTGGTAATAAATAAATACACTGTGTTCATGCAGAAACGCTGCTCTTGGGAACTTTTAGCGCAAAATCTACGCATCATTAAAAACAGTGCCTCGACTGTGGGTGACTCAGCAACCTTTTTATTAATGATATTGTGCGGGGAGATACAGCCATGCAGGACAGTGTATTAAGCAGCAATCAACTCTTAAATTCAAATGTACAAAAATGTTACTAAACCGAGGTTTGAGATTTGATTCCTGGGCCTGTCAAATCGGCACAGTGTCGCTAATAGCTCGCCACCGTTGCGAAGTTTCTTCGGAACTGTGTTGCCCAAGCGCTAAGCTGCGGAGATAAGCCCCGCCACTCGTTACACGCTTTGGCGTAATACCGAGAGTATAATTAAGATTTGATGCTTCAAAAATGCGACTAAAGGTCTGCTTACACTAAGTGCGATTTTAATGCGATTTGTTGTCGAACGAAATTTTTTCTAATTGTTCAGGTGAGCAGTTACGGAAATATCGTTCGCACAAATTGAACCCAAACAATTTTGCTTGGTATCGGTTGTTTTGCAACGCACCACGCGGTTGTTTTTTATAGAATGCCGTGCAAAGTGACGTAGTTTTACGTCATAACCTCTGCTTCGAAGCCTACGTCACTTTACATACGAAAAATCGTATCGAAGCCTATGTCACTTTACATACGAAAAATCGTATTCTGAGTAAAAACACTTTTAGGCACTTTTCGCACAAGGCCCTTCAGATGCATTTTTGTCTTTCGATCTGGAGGAAGCGAACTAGACGCTGCAAATGGATTGCTTCCAAGTCACTAACCACCTGCTTAGGCTTTATCTCAAAGGTAGAGATTCCCAATATGCCCATAAGCGGCTTTCTTAAAAGCTCAACAAATTAGCTTGTCCACTTGTTCCACCCAGATTGCATACTAGCCTACCCCTTTCTCTGCTGAATGTCAAGAAGGGAATTATGAAACACCAATTTTAGAGTCATTAGTTTGACCCGTATTCTGAATCGACTCGAAGATTTTGTTTCATGCGCGATCATTCTATCCTCTTGACCACCTCATCGGCTTTGTTGTATTAAGAGTCATCCTATTCGAACATAATCCATCTACTTCAGTCGTCTCGATCCACTGTTACTTCAGAAAACTTCCTCAGCAGCTTACGAAAAACGAATCAAACTTTTATTGCTCTGAAGAACGACAGAAAGTACAAACAAAAATGTTGCACATTAAAAACAAGAGTATTATGTTCTACATTGCAGCCGTTGCTAACTAGCCACTTTTAATTTAAAAGAGCAAAAGCACTTTGAAGCCTCGTTAGAACGGTAATTTTTTTTTAGCTGCTTATTCCCAACGTGGGAGGAACAAGAACTACCCTCGGTATTCATGCTGACTTCACAGTTTGGCGGATTGCCCCACAGTAAAAATAAACAGAATTCAAAAGACCTGTTCCGCTATGTCATGGAGTACGTCAAGTTTTTAATTACCTTGTCCACATGTCCAATTATAGTGAGATAAAAGCCCACGGACATTCTGCATCATAATTAAATTTTTGAAGTCATAATGACATTGATTATGATGCAGAAAGCCCGAGGGCTTTTGGCCCACTAAAATTCGACATGTGGACACGGTAATTAAGTCTTGGTATCGTTAAGTCTTTAGTCAGGACTTGATATTGTTACTTGATTTGCACCTTGTTTAGTTCGAGTACATAAGAAAAATAACCTTTCTCTCCAGTTGATTAGAGCACATGTCGTTGCGATTGTGTTAATGAGCAAATCAATGGCAGCAAAATTACTCCAACCTACAACAACATTTTCAATCGTGTCCAGCGCCACCGTTGCACCAAGAACGACCGTTGAGGAAACGCATGCACAAACGCAAACACCTAATCGCTTAGCCATTTTCTCTGCCTCATTTTGCGGTTTAATGAATAGGAGACATTTCCATTTTGTGTTGTCAAGTCGAGATATCGGAAAAACTATTAAAAAATACAAAATAAACTGAAGAAGGAAGCAGATAATCATAAAAGATATGCTTATCGGTAGAACTAAATGCAAAGAATCCCAGATTAAAATACATGGAGAGTAAGGCGATTGAAATCTGAATTTTGTTTGAAATACCAGCACACTTATTCCGATGCCACAATAAATTAGTACAATCAGAACAGAACTGACTATCTTAATTGGCTTGCTGACGCTACTTGCAGCCAATCTGTCCCGGTATAAACATCTTTGCCGAGACCAAAGCACAGTATAAGATATTGCAAGTCCCAATACATAATTCGCTGCTGCGAACCATTGATAAAACTTACATGAAAAATACCCAATCCAATATTCGCCTAAGTTGGTTAAGTTGAAAAGTAAAGAGAAAAAGGCGCATAAAACAGTTAGGTGATTGATCTTTTTCACTTCTTTCATTCTCCAAGTTTTTATTGCGTATGACAAAAGTGATAGAAATACATAAATTGAAGCAAAGCACAATACAATTGAGATGATCCGATCAGAAACTTCTTTTTCAGAAAACGATGCTGTTTCCGAAGTTTCAGAGTTATGCTGGGTAGCAATCTCTGTTTTTGCATCATAAAGAATAGCGCTGGAATAAACCAGTTCTTGCAATCCATTTTGTGCATTGTTACTGGTAGACATTATTTGACATTATTAAAAAAAACACTAAAAACACCTGGTGTTAAACAAGATCACATTCATTACAATTTTCGAATAATCATGCAAATCTCAAGCATCTGCGGTACGATATGGGGGTTTCTTGTTGCGCAAGCTACTCTGATACTAAAAAAATTCACAACGATCCTTGCCCACGCCTATAAGCCACTGCGCTGCGTTTTTTCAGCTAAAGTTAATCATCTTGTTGAGCCTTTTTCCAAACAACGCTTCACAGTTAAACTATTAGAACGATATGTAAAATGCGCGGTTTGTAAATCGCATATGGTAAGGCTTTCCCGTTGTAACTTATTTCAACCCGAAACAAAAGTAGACAAAAATCTCTTTAAATGTGTGTACTGTGCAGTTGGTAAAATATTCTGTAGCATAAACCTGCGTCTCTTTAAATAACCTTCCTCCGAAGTCAATCAGGTGGGAGTGTACTAATTTTAATTGTAGCTAATTTATTGTTCATTGCTTTTGTGGAAGATTAAATTATCATTACCTTAAAAATAATTATAAGTCTGAGTGTCTTTGCGGTTATGAGTAAGAATGTGATGTTGAGATGGGTGTTAAATGATGTTATTTTGATGCTATTTAGTTCATATTTCTGTTTGTATATTATGTTGCTTTCTATAGCAAGTTTAAACGTCAATGGTCTAACACAGTGGTTTTCAACCTTTTTCAAGTCTCGGACCCCTAAGTTAAGCAGTTTGCTGTTGCGGACCCCCCACAAATGGGTTCACTGAGCAAAAGGAGGATAAGTTTTTTAATTTTCTAACCAAAATCAAACGCACAGCAGAAAAAGGTCATCACGTCCAATGGTGCACCCAGGATTTGGAAAAGGGGTTTTCACAACCGGGGGCCTTGGGGCAAAGCCCCGTGCCGTAGGAGGTTAAGGGGGTCTGGGGGCGCAGCCGCCAACGAGTTTTTTGGGTTTTCACATAAAAAAACACTCATTCTACATTTTTTGTCGAAAAAGTGCCTGCAGTGAGTGCAGTCACTATCAACAATGCAAAAATATTCTCGCAGCATATGTCTCAAAGCAGAAGCTTGGCTAAGATAAATAAAAGGAGGCTGCAACCAAGGGTGGAAACTCAAACCTAAACCGAAACCTGAAAACCCGGTTTTAAAGGAAATTTTGGAAACCCAAACTGAAACTGACACCTACTTAGCCAAAATTTCGAAAACCTATACTTGAACCAAAACCGTTTTTTCTTGAAACGTCAAAACCGAAACTGAAACTAAAACTTGTTCAAAATTTTCTAAGGTTTTAGGTTTTAAAAATTGTCTTCACCATCTTTACCAGCATAGTTCCTTTAACGCAGAGCATCGAATAGAGAAGCTGTGAATACTAATTTTTGAGTCTTTGGTTTCACGGGACTCGGAATCATACCCAATTCGACAACTTCTAAAGCAATTGCTCTCCTCACTCGGCCATCTGAGCTGCTATTTATCATCGTAATAAAACAAAAATGCCAAAAAGTAGAGGATTTAAATAATTCGTATTCACAGTGAAATAACTTTCTTGGATGAAACTTGAATCGAAACTGAAACCCAAAAACCGAAGCTGTGCGTAAGCAAAACTAAAACCGAAACTATTTTTTTACAGCCGTGAAACCAAACCAAAACTGAAACCTGACATCTGGGTTTCAACACAGCGAAACCGAAACTGACACCCTAACGCCAAGTAGCCAGGTTTCCACCCTCGGCTGCAACCAATATTACTGTAGTTTTAAAAATCATAGACTGAAAGTTAGGCTTTAGCACTTTATTACAGGGCCAAGAAGGGGAGCATGGCACCGTGGCTCCCCTTCTGCGTGCACCTATGATCACGTCTGCAGACGTCTAGTTTCCGCCCAAAATTAAGTGAAGAGCAAAAGAAGAGGGTTTTCACGCCCCCAGATGTCCTGTTTTCAACTAAAAACATCGGTGAAGAGCTGAAAAAAGGTCTAATCTTATATCGTTAACGAAAAGATTATTTAATAACTAAAAAAGCAATGTCCTTCCTGGCCTACTGGACGGGAAGTCATGACGATTATTTTTTAAACTATCATAATTAATAAACACCGGTACTGCAAACCCCTTGTGGACCATTTAGCCTTTGCGGCCCCCTTAAAATCATTCGCGGACCACTTGGGGGTCCGCGGGTTCTAGGTTGAAAACCACTGGTCTAAGAGGTAATCTTGAAAGAAAAACTATTTTTTATTTTCTAAAACAAAAAAAAAACACTAAAAACACCTGGTGTTAAACAAGCTTATACGTTATGTTAGTCATACATTACAATTTTCCGGATAATTATGCAGGGGGGTATGAGGGAAATCAAAAGTTATCATGTTTTTGGAGTAAGTAAAAGAATTTTGGTCTTTTCAAAATGCAACCATTTTGACAAAAAAATTACGACTACTTTTTGAGATATTGAGCTTTGAAAAAACAGCCGATTTTTGTAGTAAAAAGTATTTTTGACGTCAGTTTAGGCTACTATGACGTAACAATGCCAATTGAGACGTTGCATTCATTAGAAATTGCCAATCCACCATCGATAGATTTCTGTCGAATGACGTGTGCGCTTTTAAACAAGGCTTTTACAAAGCGGCTTTTTTCGCAGGAGACCTTTCACAGAACGCAAATATTGTCGAAGTGATTTGTGTTTATTTGATTTGTCTTTGTGATTGATTGATGAATTGTTCGCAACGTGTTGTAGTGTTGATTTGAATTTGAGTAGTGACTTAGGCGAAAAACGAAGTCAAAAGATGATAGCGAGCTGTGAGAATTATCTAGTTGATTGGCAGTGGTCTATTTAAATGTTTTGAATTGCTGTTAACGAGATTGAGAGAACGAATTGAAGGTGCTCAGATTGTCAAAACCCAAGTGTCGATATCTGCCGTTTTCAGGAAGAACACAACGTGAACCATTTTGAAGTTTTGAGTAAATTAACATTTTATTTTTGATTGTTTTGCCAGTGCTACCCAATAACTGCAATTACTGGATTATTACTAGGGCAAGTTTTTGTAGCACTAAAATCCTGAAAAAGTTGCATTCATTTTTAAAAAAAGTTGCACTAAAAAGCTGCATTTATTTTTAAAGAAAGTAATGTTGTAAAAAGTTGGATTTAGGACAATGCACAACGAGGTTACGCGTAACGAGCAACCCTGGTTCTGACATAATGGTACTAGATAGCTGAGCTTAAACATTACAAACCGGCTGTTGCATCATATATAACATTGAGACATAACCATCCGTCACAAAGCTTGTTATTATACAATTGAAAGAAAATACTACGAGACTTTGGTTATAGTCGATACAATTAAACTAAAATTCTGTACTAGTTTCAAAGCATAAATCTATATCAAGTAAAACTGAAAAACCAGCCTCAGATAAAATTTGGTAGTCTCAGATAAAATACCAAATTTTATCTGAGGCTGGTTTTTCAGTTTTACTTGATATAGATTTATTCATGATACGAATGCTGAGAAACCGCTTCTATTTTATCATCACTTTTTTACTGTGGAGTTCTAAGTTGAGGGTGATTCAGGAAACCAACCAAAGTAGTTTCAAAGCATTTTCAAATCACATTTTTACTTCCACATTTTGCGTCAAAATTTAATAAAGTTGCTACAAAAAGTTGCACGTAAAATCGAAAAAAGTAGTAAAAAGTTGCAAAATAAAAATTTCAAAACAGATTTAAAAAGCGCCGAAAACATCTTTTAAATTTAGGTGATCTTGAAAATAGGCCTTGTTACGCTATCAAAAAAAAACGCCTAGAAAATGGATTTCGTGATACCCACCGAAGAACTAGATGAAACTTCGTAAATTTGAAGATTAGAAATGCTAAGTTTAAATCCCGTGTCTTCCGTGTCCAACAAGTGCCGTTACATCATAATGACGTCTTAAAAACAAAAATAGCTCTTTGAAAGATGCGAAATTCCACGCACTTAAAAGCCTCTAAATTTTTTTGTAATTGATGTAAATGCGTCAGACCACTTTCAAAGTAATCTTTGGTTGACAGACTATGTCTGTGCCAAGCTGTGACGTCATAAGTTAATGACGTCATAACCCACAAGTAAAAGATTTTGTAAAAACAATTATTTTTTCAGGATGGAGTGTATACAGTTCCTTATAACTTTGGTTGTAGTACGTTTAACAAGCTGAAAATCGGTGTGAAAAATTCAAATACACATATTATCACATCTGCAAAATTTCAACTAGTTTTATTCAGTAGTTTTTCTGCTATTGACCTACAGCTACAATGATTACATTTTAACCATTAGCTTAAACCGCAACCAGATCAGAAAATAAATAATCGTATCGAGTAATAATTGCTTCCAACTTCTTGTGTTAGTAATACAAACACTTTAAAATAGTTTGAAGGCACCTTCAGCCAATAATTTGCCTCTATTTTAAATACTGACATTATAAGTTGATGACGTCATAACTCACATGTAAGATTTTGCAAAAAAAATATTTTTGCTAGACAGGGTGTATACACAGTTCCTTATAACTTCGTTATAGTAAGTTTAAAAAGCTAAACTTTTGGCTCGGAAAATTTAAGTATATATATTAACACATCTGCAAAATTTTGGCCAGTTTTATGGAGTATTTTTTTTTTCTATGGACGTACAACAATTAGTTATTTACCGCTAGCTTAACGCGCAATCATACAAGATAGTAAATAATAATTGTATCGAGTGATTGCTTCAACTTCTTGTGTGAGCAATGCAAACACTTTAAAATAGTTTAAGACATTTTCAGTCAATATTTTGCTTTTGTGCCAAATACTGACGTCACAAATTGATGATGTCATATCACCCACAAGCAAAAACTTTCTCTGAACAGAGTGTACATCAATTTTTTTTAACCACAATTTTCGTTGAAAAATAATGTGAAACTGGACGTGGATAAATTATGTATACGGTACATACTGGCACACTTGCAAATTTTTTCCAATTTTATTAAATACTTTCTAGGTTACGAGACGATTATCCTATTCTCTAGCAGATAACTTTACAATACACTGCAAATAAAATTGGGTAGAGCTCTTGGTAAAACTCCACTCAACCCAATTCATATTTGGGTAAAACACGTTTTACCCAAAATATTTTAGGCATAAATCGATATGTCCAAAACATAACTTAAATAATTTTTTTGGGTAAAAATGTTTTGGGGTAAACATGAAATTTTGTGGGCAAATACAGTTTTTACCCAATTTTTTTGGGGGTAAACACACCTTCTACCCAATTGCGACTTTTTCGCTTTTGGGTAATTTTTTATACTTAACAAAATAATTTTGGGTATTTTTGAAAATTACTTAAACGTAAAAAATTTCGTTGCATTATTAAAAAATTTTACCCAACTTTATATTGAACAAAAAAAAATTTACCCAAACATCCAAGTTCGAAATTCTGAAGAATAATTGGAGAATACGTAACTTTCACTGGTTTTTCCTTTGCTGTATGCAGCTGAAAGCTATACCATATAGCGTTATGCAGGTGATGAAGGCAGCAGCAGCGTGATGCAACTTTTCCTCAGGGTCATAAGAGTCAAGCAACCACCCTTATACCGATGGATAAATCAAAATCTAAACAGTGGACTTTTATTGTTATTCAGATTTCCGAAAACAAACAGCAGTCATATGAATTCTCGATATACCCTGCTGCTGCTGCTTGGACTCCTGTAAGGTCAAAGTTAATACTTTTTGGAATAAAATGCAGTGAAGTTTCATCTAAAAACTGCGCAGAAAGAAGGACTTTCTGTCTTTAAAATATCGTTTCAGATGTTGACATTTTGATAAATAATTGAGCGTTGCAGTTTCGAGGTGCACTGCTATACAGGGAGAATCTTATAACTTTCTTTGCCCTGAAAGATTGGCTTGGACCAAACAGGCGTGTTTAGAAAACCTGCTATCACTTGGCCACCTGCCATATTTGAGTGGCGTAGCCAAGGGTGGGAGGTACCGGGGCCATGCCCCCTTAAATTTTACGAAAACAGAAAAAAAACGATGTAAAAACTAGCTCTCACTTTGCTTACATTAAGCTATACAGCATTAGTCATGAACCCCTTCAAATATTTTTTGGCGACGCCACTACGACCTGTCTATTTCCTGAAGGTGCGCGAATCCTGTTAGGTGCCTTTCCCAACTGAACAAGTAAACTAACTGATTTGTTTTTTTGCACGGTTGTTTCAATGCTCGACGTCAAACAAAGAAGTTGAATTACAGATCTCGAGTCTTACTAAGCTATTTTGGCTGTTAAAAGCTATTATCTGATATACTGTGCGTACATCTATTGGCCAATCAATTTAAAGTGATAGGCTCACCTATACTGTGCAAGTAAAAAAAGTTTTAGTGGCTTGTGTGCACCAATTTTTTCTCTGGACAACAGCCCCGGATTAAAAAAAGGGAATTAATCTAACCTTATATAGGCTCAGCATAATATATATAACGAACAGTGTGGAGAACAAACCGACAAGCTCGCTTTTACTGTCGTCAGAAAAAGGCACTTGGTGCTTGGTGGAACTACTTTTTCTTTTTGTTGCATAGATTGACCTAAATATTATTAGATACGCTGTTTTCAGATAGGTCGGTAGCTGAGCAAATGCGCGTACACTAAAGATTATAGGCTAAAACATTGACTGTTAGAAATTTAAGCAACGCAGTAAAAAATTTGCAAGAGGGATGGTTGAAACTGAAGAACTTGAACGTAATGGAAAAAAATCTTAACAGCCATAATGTAATACAGTTCACAACAGTTCCAAAGATTTCATCTCTGTTTACAGAATTTCTTGGCTGTTGCACAAACAAAAGTGAGGTATAGGCATTAACGTTTAGGCCCCAGAAAACGTTTTAGTAAAACGAAGTATGGAAATGGGTAACCAGATTATCGAAAAGCTCACTTGTGCAATATCTCCTTTAACATTCGCAACACTACCAGTACTGGTAGCGTATTTAGGGGGGCATTGGGTCATGCCCCCCCCCCCCTTTTGACTCTGCCTTTTAGTAAACAAGAACAAAATTAATTGTGCCAAGTAACTGAAATATGCCATACTCTTTTGATGGTTTCTGTAGCTTATGACTAGGGACCGGTCTAGGGGGGTAGGATGAGGGGTATGCATCCTCTACTAGCCATTTTCAAAGTTGTTTTGGATGTATACAATTTTTCCATAATTTCGAACCTCTTCGATAGCGATAAGCCTTACGCCTTGAGCACGCATAATTAAAAATGTGCAAACAAAATGCATCATATTTTGCGAAGCACTCAAATTAGGGTCAAACAATTTGAACAAAATTTGCCTGAAAATTATTCAAAACGCATTAAAATAATCATTAAAGCATGTAAATTTTCAAAAATTTTTCGAGGGAGCATGCTCCCGGACCCCCCTTGAGACTTTCTTGCTTCTCAATCAGCTTCAAATTTGTTTTGCTAAAAAAATACTCTAGCAAAAAGTGTGGAAATTATGGCTCCCCCCTTTTAAAATTTCTCGCTACGCCACTGAACACATACCATTGGCCTTCAAGTTTAAACCAATCTGAAAAGTCTCACGGCGCTAAAGAGAATAGATTACATTCGAAATACCTAACTACATACAGGTAATAGAAAAGCAGTCGCAAAATATAGCTTCTTTTGCCAGATTGAAAGCCATACTTTTGTGTGACAAATTATAGGCAATTCAAGATAAAATTGGACTACATTTGTTCATTTGCAGACAGTATTATATTTTAATTTAAGAAAATATTCATATTTAAGAAAAATTTTTAATTTAAGAAAATATACGAAGAGCCTGTACACTGATCGCTGCATGCAGCGAAAATAAAATCAAATTAAAAAAAATATTGGGTATAGAGTACCCAATATGACGTATTTTCAAAAATGCCACTAGTGAAATATTATTATGATTCTTTATTTTATATACAAATCGGAACATGTACAAGTAGGAGAACTTCAAAATTGCTTCTTGTGAGATCCTCCGTACGAAATGCGATGGTAAGTATAGGCGTTGACTAGACCCTGTAGAATAGCACACTAATTCATCCAGTACTCTGCAAATGAGCGATAATGGCAGTTAGAACAATTTTTGGGTTTTCGTTGCCTAAAAACATTCGGGTAGCGAAAACCCATTAAATTAATTGGGATCTTGCCTTGGGCTAAAAAAGCCCAACGCATAATGGTTAGTAGTCAGTCAGTATACTCCATTTGGGTAATCTGCACCCAACTTAAAAAATTGGGTTTCTCAACGTTAATACCCAAAAAGTTTACCCAAAAAAATACCCAATTTTATTTGCAGTGTACTTCAGGTGTTTCAACTATTGCATCAAGTTAACGCTAAGGAGTTCAATTGGTATGAATTAAGCACTTCAAAGTATTTTTTTAATGTAATTAGAAACAATGTACCGGTACCCTTTGTGTCAGATTTATGCAATTAAATAATGGCTTCATAATTCACGAAAGAAATATATTTTACGAACAAGAACTTTATTGGATCAGCAAATTAATTTTATGAGTTACCGTTCGTTGCTGCCAATCTACTTTAAAAAGATGTAAACATAAATTTTTACGCCGATATATATTTTCATTGACTAAATTTCGTATCTAACACACTTAGGCTACATTGATAAGCAGGTTTTATTACTTGAAAAACAAGGAGAAATTTGGTGTGAATAAGCTATATTAAATTTCGTTACATTAAAATAAAACCTTAAGTTACGACAAACACATTTCAACATTTTTCAACTGGCTACAAATTGGTTGTCATCACTATTATCGTCATCACTGACATCATTCAACAGTCAATTGCTTTACTTCAATTACGGTCTCAGAATCATTTTCACAAACAACGCAAGAGCGGAGTTCGGCGCATGATACGCCGTTTCCAACGCAAGAACACTGATTGTTAGAACATTTGGATTTTTTGCAATTGCAAGAGTAATTTTACAGCAGTTCTGACAGAACTTGCTCCTATGTCATCCAACGGACCAAAACTTTATTGTTTGCAGTAATTATCCAACCATTACCGTTTGGACTTGGAGCATTAATATTAGTTTAAAGTGCTTTCCGCCAAATAGCCGCGTGATAATTAGCTCGTTTGATATGATGTACCAGGGCATTGCGGCAGAGGGGCAAACTCACCTTACTCAAAGCTTTTGTACAAAAAAGGTTGTACCGTGCTTCATTGATGTACTAGCCAGAATGCCAGTAAAACTTGCGCACAAAACGTCCCATATTTGCCCAAGGCTTTGAAATCCTCTTCGGAACTGCAGCCTACATATTGCTTGAACCGTACAAATGCTTTCTTTTTTCCTTTTCCAACGAAAGCACCAGCTGAATCAACCCCGGTAAAAGTATGCAGCCCCAAAAGCCCTGCGATAGTGTGACTTTCCATTTCTTGCCCTA
The DNA here is from genome assembly GCA_964006365.1 of Trididemnum miniatum. Lineage (NCBI taxonomy): Eukaryota > Metazoa > Chordata > Ascidiacea > Aplousobranchia > Didemnidae > Trididemnum > Trididemnum miniatum. The sequence continues at coordinate 10,688,275 of OZ023239.1, forward strand.
GCAACGAAATGCTGACTGATGCGCTTCTGGATTGCTAAAAATGAAATATAAATGGTTTAAGTTGGAGCATCTGTTAAGTGTCAATACAATTAGTAAAAGTAGAAAAAATTATTATCCAGCAACCCATGCGCGCTGTATTTAAAACATTAGACTTCATCAAGTTAGTAACAACAGCAGGTAATAAAAATAAAATAACTTTTATAAATACCTAATAACTTCGTGTTGTACTTACCATACTCCAAATAAATGGTAGCCGGTAGCTTTTGAGCCAGAAAAAAAAAAAAACAATTACAATTAAAAAACATCTGAGTCAGCACCGGACAGAAAAATATTGGAATACTTTTCGGCAGCGTGCATAGAATTCAAAAACGACCGAGTGTCAGCTTCGGCGTGATCTCAGTGAAGCTCCGGAACTTGCACGGTTTTTCCACTACAATAAAGTAACATCACAAGAAGCTCCATGCGTAACGAATAAATCAAAAAAAAATTTACCCCTTTTAGTAGTTCTCGATAGAGGTAAACAGAAAGCTCTTCTTTATTGGGATCGTGACGAAGAAATTCCTTTCACTGTTTTGGTAACTGCTGCTTTGAGCTAATAATTCTACGTAGAGGTGATGAGACTTTTTGGATGATATGGCCTAAACGACGGGCATGTTCAAGAGCGTTGATGGAAATAACTGGATAAGTGTCAAATACTATATCAACTCTGAAAGCATTAAAGCGAAGACCCATTTTTGTAACTTGAGTTAAAATGCAAGCAGCAAATTCCATAAATGTCGTATACGAAGTCTAGACCGAAGAAAACTGTGAATCAAGTACAGTCAAACCTCGGTTTTCGAACATAATCCGTTCCAGAAGGCTGTTCGAAAAGCGATTTGTTCGAAAACCGAAACAATTTTTTCCATTAGAATTAATGTAATTAATTTTAATCCGTTCCAAGTCTAGAAAACAGCTTTTGTAAAGAGTATTTTACACCATAAACTGTACTTTATAATGTATACCATAAATAAAAATGGGTAGAAATAGATAGTGCTTTATTTTAATAACGGATTTCCTAGCTAAGATGATAAGAAAAACATACTGTAAAATAAACATTTCGTATCTTTTATTTTTAAAACGTCGAAAACATTAAAGGTTAAGATACTGTACAGTACTAGTGCAGAAATTAATAATGAAACAGTAAAAAAAAAATACAGTACTGTAGCCTACTGTGCAGCAGCAAAAGCACTTTTACAGTGCATCACTTTTTTGAAGGAAAATCCTTTTCCACAAAAGTTGCAAAACTATTGTGATGAATCATCTGTGCGAAGTGATAGTCGTCGTGTGAGGTCTTCACCTCGTGTTAAAGCGATGGGAGCAGGCAATTAGTCTGTTTGCATTCGCTTGGTTTGTAGGGATGTGCCGAGTCTAGTCCGAGTACTTGGCCGAGTAATAAGGCATTACTCGGCCGAGTCCGAGTATTAAACCATTGACACTTTGACCTTTTTTTTTGCTTTTTAACCGAATTTGAGTCGAAATTGGGACTTCTACGGACTTGATGACCTTTTTTTTTGCTCTTCACCTAATTTTGAGTTCAAATTTGGACATCGTAGATACTCGGACTCGGCCGAGTAATGTCGTGAATACTCGTTACTCGGCGAGTCCGAGTAATTTTCCCTGAGGCACATCCCTATTGGTTTGGTCGTGATCCGAATTTATGTTTGAAGTCTGAATTCGAATTTATTGTTCGAAAACCGATTTGGTCGAGAACCGAAGCGTTCGAAAACCGAGGTTTGAGTGTACATTATATCAATAACAACAGCGCAATTCAGCATCGCGCCGATAGCTTTTTCTTCTACGGGCCAATTGCTATGGACCAAATCAACTATAACAGATTCGGGCGTTTTAGCTAGAAAACCATCAGAACTTGCCAGGGGATATGACACTGGTCCAGGGGAATAAGTATGCACTTCTTGCAGCTTGATTCTATCTTCTTTTACCAGTATGATGAGTCGAGTGAACACCTTTCTATTCAATAAATACTTTCCTTTCTTATCCTTTTTAGGCTTTACAGCAGTTTTAAATGTGAGCAAGTTCATTTTTTTAAAGGTACGATGAAGTTCTTTCGGATCAAAGATAAACCAAGCCGTAAAATGATGCTCTGCTTCTTTTCCGCATTCATAAGCTTTCATGAAATCATCTTGACAAAGAGGGGATGCAACAACTCCCAGAGTACATGTTGATTAACTCAGATCTTTTATAATCAAAAGGTTTAATCATAGCTTTAACAACATCAATAACGCTATCGACCCCAACTCCGTCTCGAGCACGACGTGAAGGATCAAGAATCGTTTCTACACCGATCTGCTGCTTCTTGATCAGCGTATCTTTGACACAACTGGGTCATAGCCAATCGCTGTGACTGAGAAATAATCGATTTAGCAGCAGCATCAGATTGCGTTGTAATTCCAACTATTCCACCAGCTAATTTACTGTCTCTGTTAACAGTCTGCTCAATCACTTGATCCGCAGCTGTTGCGAAAAATCCGTACCGATCTTGTTGCTGAATAGTAAATTCACTAGCTCGTAGATCAGGGGTGGGCAACTTCTTCAGTCGGCGGGCCATATGTGGGTAGACAACGTTCTTTCCGGGCCGGATTGGTGATGAGCAAAAAAAAAAAGGTCTTCACGACCAGGAGTGGATCCAGAAGACTTTGGTGGGGAGGGGATAAAATTTTGAATTAGGTTGAACGTTAACTGAATACAAAGACGTTAGACCCAGAAAAGGTGTAAATAAACCCTTTGAAAATGTTTTCATGTCGGCAGCGTATTCAGAAATTTTTTCAAGGAGGGGGTACCCAAATTCGAGATATATTTCAAGCGTAGTTCTTCGGACAGAATAATTTTGAAAATAAAAAAGCTCTAAGGGGGGGTCCGGGCGCATGTTCCCCCGGAAAATTTTTGAAAATTTACATACTGTAGTGGCCATTTTAGTACTTCTTTAACAATTTTTAGGCGCATTTTGATTGAACTTTTTGCCTCTAATTCTGAGTGTTTTTCCCCAGATATGATGCATTTTGTTCGTACATTTCCGATTATGCGCGCTTAGGGCGTAAGGCTGATTGTTATCGAAAAAGTTCGAAATTATGAAAAACTTGTATTCATCAAAAACATGTTTAAAAATTGCTAATGGGAAAATGCATTTTCCACATCTCTATTTCAGATGCTCTGTTTTCCACCGTGAGGATCGGCGAAGAGCAACAAAATTAAGGTCTTTAGATGTCCTGTTGTTACGAGTGTATATTTCTGTAACTGCGGGCGGGCCGCATAATCATTGTCTCGCGGGCCGCATCCGGCCCGCATGTTGCCCACCCCTGAATTCTTCATAGACGTCATCTACGTCGTATATGCTCATGAGCAAATGGGTGTGTTTTTTTTCAAGTTCACGCATTTCATGCAAATAGACAGGAACGTAGCGAGAATAATTCACACTTCAAAGTATGTAAATGACCTTCCCAATCTAACCTACGCGTACAGCTAATAAAGTGTAATAAAGTAGACACCATATGGCTGCAACAGGGCAAAAGTAAGGGAAGCAGAGACTTGCGTATAGCACAGGACATGTCGTAATTGCTTACAAAATACTGAAAGACATCTTCCTGGAGTGGATGGAAAAGCAGAGATCATCGCCTCTGCCAAGTAACTGATTTCCTTTTTTTTTTTTTCACAAATGTTGAATGAACTTGATGACCGCAACGCTTGTATGGATAAACTTTCAATTCTTTCAGGAGAATCATCTTCTGGAAATTTTCTTTTAGAATTAGAACATACGCGCCTTTCAATATTTCTTTTATTGGTAAATCAAAAATAGCATTATTGATGAAAACCATGCCTATGGTCGCTCGGTGACAGATCAGTTAAGGAATTTATATCCCATAATTGCAAAACTTTTAGCAGCATTAACTTTTTCAGTACAATCCAAACTAAGCCATTTAAAAGCACTTTACTTTAAGAGTGTTGAAACTTGTTGCAGTTAACTTTTTTGATTCACTTTCATAGACGTTATCATAGTGAACAATTATGTATTCATTGATTCTCTAAATTATTACTTACCGATAAATGAAAATGATAAGCGCCAAGCTGAATGAGATCTATTTGGCGCATTTTGATCTCCGACCCATCCTATCTATGATTGGCTCTGCTCAGCATGAACTGGCAAAATTTCTTTCGGCGACCCTTCAACCAGTTTAAGATCTATTTTCCAGCAGTTGCACCAAAGATTCTTTTTCTTTTGCTCAAAAAATGCAGCAGCTCACTTTTGACTCAGATGATTGCTTTCTCTGTTCCTTCGACATCTCCAGTTTGTTCACTAACGTACCTTTGCCTGAAACTATTCAAATTTATGCTGACATCCTCTATGACGGCGATCTTTCACCTCCACAGTTTTCCAAAGAAATTTTTATTGAGCTGATGAACATCGCTACTACCTCTGCTGAGTTCAGTTTTAATAACGTTATGTACAAGCAAATTGATGGTGTTGCAATGGGTAGTCCACTCGGTCCTGCACTAGCCAATAGTTTCTTTAGCTACTATGAACATAAGTTGTTTCAAACTACAAACGAGCCTTTTTTCTGTACTAAATATGTTGAAGATACTTTTTCTATTTTTAAAACAGAAGCGGATGCAACACCAGTTCTTTCTTGCTCTCAACTCATTACACCCAGCTTTGAAATTTACCACTGAAAACTAAGCCAATCAAGCACTCTCTTTTCTCGACGAGAAAGTTGACAAATCCGAAAAACAATTTCAAACATCAGTATACAAAAAGCCTACATTCACTGGTCGCTACATGTGCTGGGATTCTTTTGCACCTTCCAAGCGCAAAACGAACCTAATCGAAACGTTCGTTCATCGAGCCCTCGTAATCTGTTCACCTGGCAAAGTTAAACAAGAACTGGACTGCATTCGCTCCATTCTGAAGAATAATGGTTACCCTGAAACAATAATCAACTCCAGCGTTTCCAAGAAAATCTCCCGTTTTCAATTACTGCCCAAAGAAGGACCAAAGAAATGCCCTGTGTATCTAAAACTACCCTGGATTGGCAATATTTTTCGTAAATTCGAAAAACAGGTAAAATCCAACGTTCAAAATTGTTTTAGAGCCGTCGGTCCTCGTGTCATTTTCCAAACCAGAAAGATTCTGCCTTTAATCTATAAGGATGCTGTGCCCTTCACTCATCAAAGTATGGTCGTATATCAATCTATGTGCCGCTGTGATTGCCGGTACGTGGGTCGCACATCCTTACGACTGCAAGATAGAATCAATCAACACGTTCCAAAATCAATTCGAAATAAAGAAAATCCAACCAAAGTTCTTCCCAAACGTAACTGCAAAATTTCTACTCCACTCAATCAACTAGACTGTGATTCAGCTATTGGTCTACACTTACTTCAAAATCCTGATTGTGCCTCTCACTATCATATTGACCAGTTTTCGGTTTTAGCCAAAGCTAGAACAAGTTTCCACTTGGGGGCGCTGGAGGTAACTTCCATCAAAACGCTGAAACCTATTCTGTGCCGTCAAAAGGAATTAGTCTACTCGCTGCAAATTCTCCAATAGTTGAGTTGGATTCTAAAATTCATCCATATTCGACCAAACACAATCCGTCCGTCCTTTAACAACCAATCACAGCCCTTTTTCCTTTTTTTCTTTTTTGTTGCAGATTTGTCGATGATGATAATATATAGACCACCTTTTTCCTTCTCAATTAACTCTCGCGTTGAACCCTGAAGAGAGTGAGACGAAAATGTTTGGTTCAAAAACAGTCTTTTTCAAGACTACCTAAATTTAAAAGATGCTTTCGGCGCTTTTTAAATCTGTTTTGAAATTCTGTACCACCAAAAAGCTTTTTGTAAAATAAAAATTAGGGAAACAGCTTAAAACACTAAACTACGTAGAGCAGGGGTGGGCAAGCTTTTCATACGAAAGGCCAGATTTGGAAAAATTGTTGAAGCCGCGGGCTACACGCTGATTAGAAAACAAGGTGAAGACCTATTTTTTGGAAATCACGGTCCACGAATGTGATTTCCAAAAAGGTTTTCACCTCGTTTTTCTCGTTTTTTATTCCAATTTTGCACTGTTAAGGCTTATTTTTTTTTTTTGAAAATCACTGCCATTCATGATCTCTGAAGGAAAAAAAAGGTCTTCCGCTCAATTCACGGTGGGAGTTTAAGTTTGTGTAAGTGCCGGCGAGCCAGAATAAAAGGACCGCCGGACCGGATTTGGCCCGCGGGCCGTAGTTTGCCCATGTTTGAGCAAGAATGAATGATAAAACAGCATCGCAACAAGTCAGACTCTCGTATTGGTATTAATGACGTCACAAACGGTTTGAATGTGAGAGTTACCAACTCAAGGTACCGTGGAAAGTAGAGATGGGCGAATAGCAATCATTCGTTATAAAGTAACGGTTAAGAAGAAGTAACGGATAGTAATAGATTCGTTTTGTCAAAATACCGATTCAAAATTGTATTTGTAGCGGGATTGCGCGTTTTCTCATGACTGCTGAGTATGCTGCTTACAGATACTTGTGATGTGTTGTGAATGTAATGCTTTTGCTCAGTCAACTGTCCGTTTCATTTGTTAGCATGCAATTAACCCCCATGGATTTGGGAAGCGCTCTTGGAGCCCCTGGTGGTTGACCAGGCATGGTAGTGAAGTACATGCATCATATAGACGACCTAGTTGAGCATCGAACCCGCGAAGCCAGCTTCGGAGCCCAATGCACCAACCACTCGGCCAACTCCATGTGCATGGGTTTTGCAAACCCCGGTGACATGGATGAGTCTACCGTTCGACTTTGTCGAGCCCCTAGCAGCATGTTGCGCCGGTTGATCGAGTAGTTAACTAACGTGATGAAAAGCTGTCGTTGTTTAAATGCGTTCCCGCGCCTATGGTGACATTTGTTTGTCCATGCATTTCTCTTCATGACGTAATGCTCTATCACGTGTGTCTATAAGCAGCGCTTTTTGCTTGTTTGCTAGCTTCATAGCTCCGCCCTCCAAGGTGTTAAAGTGTGCTGGCAGACTGATCTGCTTACGGGGATTAGTGCACCTGATGAGACCTTATAGGTCGAAATAAATGTTAACCGGTTACCCTAATATATATCGTGCACTCTAGGTCGTACTGTACTTGGGATAGGTAGCGGGGTTGCGCGTTTTCTCATGACTGCTGAGTATGCTACTTACAGATACATGCGATGTGTTGTGAATGTAATGCTTTTGCTCAGTCAACTGTCCGTTTCATTTAGTATTCGTTTAGGTAATCACGAATCGATGTTTAAGGGAAAACTGGACGTCGGAAGGTCTGAAGACCCTTTTTTTTGTTTGGTCTTCACTCCATAATTGAGGGAAAATTGTGCGTCGGAAGCGTGAAGACCTTTTCGGTCTCCACTCGCTAATTGAGGGAAAATTGGACTTCGAAAGCGTGAAGACCCTTTTTCTTTTTCTTTTTTTTTTGGTCTCCACTCCATAATTGAGGGAAAATTGAGCGTTGGAAGCGTGAAGACTTTTTTTTTTTTGGTCTTCACTTGATGTTTGGGGGAAAATTGAACGTCGGTAGGCGTGAAGGTTTGAGAGAAATGTGCTTAACCGTTACTTTTAAGTTCTTAGTGATTACTTTTAAGTTCTAGGTGATTACTTTTAAGTTCTAAGTGATTACTTTAGAGTCTAAAGTTTCCCCAAGCATCAAATTTTCCCCCAAGCATCTAGTGAAGACCAAAAAAAAGGTCTTCACGTTTCCGACGCCCAATTTTACCCCAAACATCGGGTGAAAACCAAAATAAAAAAAAAATCTTTGATTCGTGTTTACCTAAACGAATACAAGTAACGGATATAAAGTATCGAATATCTTTTCTAAAGTAATCGCTTGGAACCGTTACTCACAAGTAACGGATAAGCACATCTCCAGTGGAAAGACTTTTTATAGATATTGGCGGTACAGAACTTGAGAATAGCTTTGAAAAAAGCTGTTTTCGTGTTAAGCTTGAAGAAACCCTCTGTCATAACTCTTAGAGTAGCTTTGAGAAAAGCCGAGACAGCTTTGAGTAGCTTTGAGAAAAGCTGAGAAGAGTCACTGAGACAAACAGCTTTTCTCAAAGCTACTCTAAGAGTTATGACAGAGGGTTTATTAAAGACTTTTTACTTCGCTTTGGATAATACAATAAAATTTAAGAAATTTGATGAAAGAAAAGTTGCTTGAAGCATTTCTCTTTCTTTGTAGTCTTGGCTTTTGATTTGAACAATACAGTATAAGCAGATAAGTAGCTACCGCTTCCCCCATGTCATTACATTGTGTGCAGCATTTTGCTTGTTGTGTTTTTGAGCAAAAGGTGTTTCGAAATTTATTTTAATTGAGAAAACTGTAGTTGGGCTACAATGACAACGTAATACTAAAACTCGATCATCACTACCAGTCTGAATAACCAGGAGCCGGAGCGGAGCAGCTCTTTTTAATCAGCTCTGGAGCTGGAGCCGGAGCAATGTCAGATGAGTGAAGAGCTTCGGAGCAGGAGCTAGAGCACCTTCAAAATCTGTCCTGCTCCAACACCCCTGTTGGTACGCGCTGTCTGACAATGGTCTGAGCGTCTGCAGGTGCGATCAAAGTAATAGGCCTACAAGCAGTAAATGCATCCGCATGCGACACACACGAACAATGGAATACATGTGCATGAGCGCGCACAATCAATTTTGTGCTAAATTCCAGTTGTTTACGTTACAGTAGCACAAACTGACGTCAAGCGATTCTTCTTGTGGTAAAAAGTTATGAGCTAAAAATCGGATATAAAATGGCCCATAAAATGAAAACGAGTGGTTATTTTGTTGAAATTTTTGCGTAAAGTGCATGTCAGCACAAATTACATGCATAAACTGTCGAAAAATGGTAATATCAATTTCCGTTACACTCCCCCTTCTCTAAAAACCTGCGGTGCAGTATGCGTTTCATTTGTTACGCAAGCTATTCTGATACTGAAAAAAATTCGCAACAATCCTTGCCTACGCCTAAGCTAGGCCTACGTGGTAAGCTTTCTATCCCTGCGTTTTTTCAACTAAAGTTAATCATCTCGATAACCATGCATTTTCACCTTCAATTGCATTGCTTAAATTTAACAGGGAGCGAGTTTTTTGTACTCTTTTGCATGACTAGTATTGCTGAACATTGGTTTTGCACGAAACAATAAAAAATGCAGGACCATCTGATGCTTGTTGATGATCCCTCTGTTGTGTTGCTTCACTTGTAATTGAATTTACCCTTTGCTACTGAAATTGCAGTGAATTCCAACACAAGTAATTCATTAATTCGGCACAGCCCATATGTGGAATTGACTACCAAAACTAGTTGGTAATGCGCTTAATTAACAAACCTAAGCATGCATTGAAACAGTCGCAAAATAAATTGATGTAAAGTGTGGATATCTTACGCTGCTTTTTTCATGCTATGGGCAAAACACTTGATAAAATACTGGGCACCGGAAATGACAAAGTTGTATTAAATGAACGGGTTTGCAATATAGTACCGGAAAACATCATCATAACCATAGGCGCAACTAGGGGGGGCTAAGGGGGCTGAAGCCCCCCCCCCCTTAGCCTTATGAACGACAGTGGATAAAACAGCTGTAAAAAATTATAAGTACCAGTACTCGTCATAATTTGTCAATATTCAACAGGCAATAGGGATGGATCCAGGGGTGTTTGGGGGGATGCATCCCCCTAAAATCCGATTTTAAAACTGTTTTAGAAAAAATACAATTTTTTTTCATAATTTCGAAACTTTTCGATAACAATAATTCTTACGCCTTAAGCACGCGTAATCGAAAATGTGCGAACACGTACATCATACGTGGTGAGACACGCACATACAGGGGCAAAAATTTAAATAAAATGTACCTGATTTGTTCCTCAATTTGCATCAAATTCTGTCAGAAAAAATACGCTTGATTAAAATGTCAAAATTTAATGCTCTTGTCCTTGAAAAAATTTCTGAATACGCCTTTGACATGAAACATTTTCAAAGGGCTTATGTTATTTAGGCCCGTTTTTGGGTCTAAACGTTTAACGAATTTGTACGTAGTAAGCATTCGACCTAATTGAAAACTGCAACCCCCCGCCAAAATTTTATTAATCCGCTCCTGACAGATAATATAAATTTAAGTTTTACTGAGGCATTTTTAACAATTAATGAATTTCTATGTCCGAGAATATTGTTAACTGCGATTACGAGCAAGGTTAAAACAACAAAAATGTAATCTTTTAAGCTGATGCCGGTATCTGTAAACTAAAATCATTTGTGAATTAAAATCGTTGACCGGTCAGAACAACGGTTAACCGGTCTCGCTTTGCAACCGATTCACCGAGAACGATCAGTTGATAAAGGAAGTGTTTTAAATAAATATGCCGCAAGTGCCAGTGAAAGATCTCATTTTATTGTTTAAATTTGCTTCGATGACGTTGACAACAAGCACCGAGTCCAAGATTGCTGCAGTACCAAGACCTCTCTCTTCCTAATTGAAACTTTGCAAGTTGAACATTGTCGCGCAAGTTTTTTCAAGTAATTTGCATAATTTTTCTTCGTTGAAATAGATAGCAAGATAAGCATACCTTGGTTGAAAAAATGTTAAAAGACTCTTCATGTGCCGCTTTGGGATCGATTATAAACTAAATTTCACAAAAACTTCGCTTGCCTAATGCCTACTGAAACTAGTATCGGATATAACGCTTATCTCTTTTCTGTTTTAATGCACAGATATTGATTTGAGCAAAAAACTAGCCGTGGCTTTTCCTTGTTGAAATAGACGATAGACCTACGTCATCTCGCGAGACAGTCAGACATGATACTAGAAAATTACGAGCAATAAAGAACTAATCCTAATCACAAAAGTGTATCAGCCCCCCCTTACGAAAATCCTGGTTGCGCCACTGATCATAACTTTACTGTTTAACCTGATGACCCGCTGAATTGTTTTGGTGATGTTTATTTTAAGACTTTTACATATATTTAGTATATGAAATTATGAACCACATAAAAGGGCATGACATTGTGAAGTCATAATTACGGGTGAGTTTGAAAGTTTACAATCGTCAGAAATATCAATAGGCTGTTTGCTGGTATTTTACACTGGTTGTGCTGAGTAAGTTTATGCATCAAATGTTTGGGTTTCTTACATCCTCGCCTAGGGAAGAGTGATTCTGCCCCCTTTTGGTTGATACGGGTTAGGTAAAGAAAATAAGGTGGGACATGCATAAGTCACATTCACAACTAAGATATTCCTATGATGCTGTGATAGCTTATTAGGGTTGTGTATGTTGAAAAGTTCTTGAAATTTTGTATTTCGGTTTGTCACGAATTCATCTATTCAATTTTTTGCGTTTCTGTTAAAAAATAGCGTGATTGCAAGTATTTTTAGAAGACCTTTTGAACTTTTCGCGGCTTTCCTGTGTATTTTCTGTAAGTCGACTCCATGCGCCTTCACTGATGAAGCAATGATCTACTACCTTATATGTTATACCATTTGTATGTGCACCATCATTTATTCAATGTTGGTAGTATTGTATACGTTTGTTGAGCACGGTAAACTTTCAGATGCATCAAAATAAAATGCTTGTTGGTTCTCCTTACTGTGGGTGTATTTGCATAATTTTTAAATTTTAAACTTAACAGAGTAGGCTATTTTCAAAGCTCATGCCTTGATTGGTTAAAAATCCCGTGCTTGATTTGTTCAAATTAAACACGATATAACTTCATGGAAGTGTATTCCCGGTTTGGATCAACTACGAAAAAGTTAACGGTTCAAGTTCAGTTCAAATTTAGATGAATTGCTAAAACTTTTTGTAATTTGTGTATTGTCTTGTGTCATTATATCGCTGACGTGTCTCTCGAGACCTTAATTTACAAATGGTGTAATAGCAATAAGTTCTATTTGTTGTAGAGTAGAGTTAAATTGCCTAAAGCAAAATCGAATCTTCCGTCGCACGAACCACTACTATTTTCACGAACCGGTTTGGCTGGAGTTTCACAAGATTTAAATTCAGACAAAAACCAAATTTTAGCGTAAAAATCAACAGCTTGATTAATAAATAAAGATATGCGGTAGTAAAAGTAAACATTAAAAGTAAATTCTATTTTAAATATGCAGCAAGATATTGTGTTAAGCTTCGCAAAAGACCATATGGAAACAGTCAATGATAAAAGCACATGAAAGATGAAGTAAATTTCAATAGTTCATATTTTGCAACAGTTTCAGCATACTCAGATTAATTAAAAGTTTGATATCAGTATTTCATAATTTATGTACCGGTGATACCGGTAGTGCTTTATGTCTTTGTCCCAACGCTGTGCGGTTTCGTGCTTAGAAAACATGAAATTTTAGCACGTCCATTTTCATAACTGTTTTTATAACCCATTTAATTCTGCTTCAAATCGCTTAGGCCTTAACGTTTTTAAAAGCTATCGCGCTGAGGTATAGCCTACCAACCATTAGTATTATCAGCACGTCTTAACATAAATCGTTTTGCCGCTGCTTCCATATTTTTGCCTCGGTGCTGTGGTTTGCGTTATCGATGTTTGTTATTTCATGGTCGAAAACAAAAATTCACTGCGCTATACTATACTAGTCTAAAAAACGTACATGCGAAACCTAGATGAATTGAACGACGATCTTGGGCTCAGGAAGGTTATAGCAGGAAGGTTTTCATCAAAGCTGGTTAATGCGGTGGTTCTTCTGTTTGTCGTTTATAGTTTGGTGTCCTGAGTTGGACACACGGTTATTGTACGCCAAAAAAAGCTCAAATTGGTTTTCAAGTCTACTCAGCTTAGCGCTTTCAAATCAGATCAAATGTTCATTGCACTGACGGTGTTACACACTAGCGTGTAACGAGTGGCGGTGCCCATTTCGGCGGAACGCAGCTCGGTATAACATCGCAGCAGTGGCGAGCCTTTGGCGACGCTGTGTCCGATTTGACCGACCCGGGATTTGAACCACAGTCCTCCCGCAGCAGTGCCGAAACTAGCGCCCCCCGAACCCCCCAACCGGGGGGGGCCTCGCACAAAAAGGGGACTCCGTAAATAGTCAGTACGTAGTACTATTTACTCAACGTATGATAAAGGTGCCTTAAATAGGCCTATTCTAAGATTCAATATATTTTTTGTCTTAACTCACGCGATGTGGGGCCCCCATACCATATTTATACTTTTGACCATAGGGGGCCCCTGCAAATTTTTCAAAAAATAGCAGTCGCAAAACTAGCAAACAAACGTTTAGTAGCATACCAAGGGCCCCTCATCCTCAAGTGAAAGGCGCAAAAATAAGCCTTAAAAACGTTTCTTCTTCGCATAGGTAGCGAAATGTTAGAGTAGGGTTTGCTTGCAGCATTATTTTAGTGGGTTTGGAAGGGACCTAGTTAAACAGACTACTAAACCTTGTTAAAACTGAGGAATTTTGAAGGCTCAAAACGCACAAAAAGCCTCCAAAATAAGGTCAAATTCCGCAAAATTTTCAGGGGGAGCATGTCCCCAGACCCCCCTAGCTTGGCATCGCCCCTTCGGGGCTCGCTCTTTTGCATCACCATCCAAAAAAAAATATTTTAGCGGGCCCGAAATATGATTTTGGGGGGGGGCCTGCATTGCCTAGTTTCGGCCCTTTCCCGCAAAAACAGCATTATTTTAACAAATGAGCTAGCTTTGCATGAATGAAAAGTAAAGAGAAGTTGTAAAGCGCATTAGCAGCAAGGAGTATAGTTGTTAGAAACAACCTATATTCTTTAATACGTTGTAGGCCTGCTGTACCGTATTTATTTCCAATCACTTCTTCATACGCTGGTGCTCAATATATAAATTTCTTTTCTGCAAAGCCATGTCTGCATCAAACTAACTCAAAAAAAATGGAGCTGCATGGAGTTAGTTCGTCTCAGCAATAATATTGTTGTTGTGTTTGTCGTCGGAGTATAGTGTGTTTGTCGTAGGAGTATATCGTAGGAGTATAGTTGTGTTTGTCGTAGGAGCTTCACTTTAAAAAAATGAATATCAAATTAGTAGTTTTGATTTTAACATCATGTATCTTAAATCGAAATGTTCAAGGACAAGTATTTAGTAAGTTTACATTTTTTTATTAGCTAAGCTGTATCTCAATTTGTTTTGGTTGAATTAAAATTTAAGCCTATAAAATATACTCCGCATATAGGCCTATATATTTACACAAAGGAATAAAAATGATAAATAAGTAGCAGGTCAAAATCAAATGCCCTACTCCACATTTACCGTATCCACATGTCCAATCTTGGTGGGTCACAAGCCCACGGGCTTTTTGCTTCATAATTATATTTTTGATGTCATAATTGAAAAAAGTGATTATGACATCAAAAATTTAATTATGATGCCGAAAGCCAGTGGGCTTTTGGCCGAGTGAACTTGGACATGTGGACAGGGTAACTATAGTTAAAAAAAGTCTAATCGGCAGTGCTAGGCAAATCCGCATTTCCGCTGGTCCGCAACTGTGGACTCAAAAAAACGTTGCGGACTTACGGACTATTGCATGTAGGGTTGTGGACTTGCGGTTGCGGATTTACTTTTTAGATCCGCAAGTTTATGTGATTACGCAAGCCCCATAATTTAACAAAAACAATTTCAAATTACTAGCTTCTGTTGGTTGCAAAACTCATTGGCGTCACGCCGTCACATCTTGTAATGCAGCGTATGTTTACAGCAACCCTTCTAACATTAAGTAGGGCTATCTGCATTCCGAATTGCAAATAACCCGCAGTTTGTTGTATTTGCAAAAAATAACCTTCGGCCTTTCTGAAAGAGCATTGCATTCGCCAAAAATAGTAATTTTGCTTCAATTCGGAAACAGCATCGGATATTGGATTAATATTTCACAATGAGAACCTGCTGATTGGTGACACTGCTCCACTTTTGGCCAATTTTTGTTGCTTCTTTTACGTGGCTCGCTTTCATTATAAGATTATATTGCTGTACGTTGGTCAGCTACGTGAGAAAATGTGAAGTTGTGTTGGTTTGTTTCTGTTTGGAATTTTATTTTTGAACAGGATCTTCTCGAGTACCTAACCTAAGCTTTAGCAGAGGTGGGCATTTTTTCTGAATAGACTGAAACGCAGCGCAAGAAAGCGCAAAAAATTTTAAAATCATTGAAACGGAAAGCAAACAGCGCAATCTGATTTCTTAGAGTGCTGAAGCGCAGCGCAACTTTCGCAATTAATACTTTATGAAGGTAGAAGCGCAACGCAATTTTCTCAATGAATTTTTTACAAAAGTAAAAGCGCAACGCAACTTTTGCCATCGAAGTTTTTTTGGAAGCAGTCTAACTTCCGCCACGAAAACTTTAATAAAGCGCAATGCGTAAACCATCAGCAATTTTTTTTGTAGAGTCATGGGTGCTTTTACCTAAAAACCTTTAAGCGGCAATGCGAGACCGACTTTAATTTAGTAAATACTGTAGGCTATATAGCATGGTTTGCTTGGTCGATGGATAAAAAATAAAAATGATGCAAAAACATTGTCGCCTAAGTGTTAGATCTGGTTGCACTAAAAACACTTCATTGCCGGTAACTGTTTGCGACCACGATGAATTTCAAATCAAACTAACAAAATCTATTTAAAAATTAGGAGTGATCGGATCATCTTTTTCAACATTACCAGTAGCCTACTGTAAAAATACTTTCTCGAATAAATTAATACAAATAATCTGCGAAAAGTTTTAGAAGTCAAAGCTCGGACATTTCGTCCTCAATAAAGTATTTAGTAGCGTTTACACCGAATAGGATACGATTTTTCGCAGGAAATGAAGGTTAGCGCGAAGGCAAGCTGCGAAACCGTTGGAGGTTATGACGTGAGCCAAGGCTGCCGTCACATAAAACTAAGTGGCTAGGGTCAATAAGCAGTATCGACAAGTTCAGACCCCATCCTTACTTTAAAAATTATTGCGTGCGTCAATTTTATTAGCTGCATGTCACAAGTGAAAACAGTTAGAAGACGTAGCGTGGCAACGGGCTACAGGCAGACTGTTATTTGTGCTGTTACTGACTGTACTGCGATAGCAAGATTGTTGGTTCAACTTTCACCAACATCTTCGTTGCTTATTTGGATCAGTAAATGCTCACCTTTACTACAAATCTACGATTATCTCTTTTGTACCAAACTAGTATAAAAGAGCAGAAATGATTCTAAATTTAACCAGAACATATACGTAACATGCGTCCTTCACGACGACCTACTACTGTAAAAATGTGTCCCACCAATGATATAGAAAATGCAGCGCGTGCATGTACGCACACTGTTTCGATTGTTTTGTTAAACTAAACTTACATTTATTATGTCGTCATAGTGAAACATGCTGTCACATCATAGGCTACGGCATCATGGACTGAAAACTGGACACAATGCGCATTATGCAGTAGTGACTAGTCGCACCTCACACGCAAATGGTTACGCGTTCGCATTTCCTCGTGCTTTGCACGTGCTGTGACATTTTGCTTTCATGTTAAATTTGGCATTGACCATGGGTAACATCGAAGACTTTTTTTTATCAAGGTCTTTTTTTTGGAATTCGACCATTAAGACTTTTATAGGCCTAAAGGTAGAGATAAGAGCGTATTCAGGGGGGGAGGCCATGGCCCTCCCTTTTGACTCTGCCTTTTAGTAAAAAAGAACAAAATTAATGGTGCCATGTGACTAAAATATGTCAGACTCTTTTGATAGTTTTTGTAGCGTATGGGCAAAGGGGTAGGATGAGAGGTATGCATCCTCCTACCAGCCATTTCCAAAAATGTTTTTCCATAATTTCGAACCTTTTCCATAGCAACAAGCCTTACACCTTCAGCACGTACATCAAAAACGTGCAAACAAAATGCATCATATTTGGCGAAGCACTCAGAATTAGAGTCCAAAAATGTTAACAAAATTTGCGTGAAATTTATTCGAAAAGCACTACAATAACCATTACAGCACGTACATTTTCAAAATTTTTCCGGGGGAGCATGCCCCCGGACCCCCTAAAGCCTTTTCTGCGTCTCAATCAGCTTCAAATTAGTTCTGCTGAATACGCTTGAAAAAAGTGTGGAAATTATGACCTCCCCCCCTTTCAAAATTTCTTGCTTCGCCACCGTGTAGAGATGAATCTGATCGTTGCTCACTAGGGCCTCATTGATCAAATAGCCTAGGGCCTCTCATTATCTAAATCCGGCCCTGGTCGTGCACGAAATTAGCAGTTTATTGTTAAAGCAATAACTCGAAAAAAACAAAACAGTACTAGATCTACGTCACAATACATAACATAAACGTCTTAACGTCTTTATATTTCATTAACATTCAACCTAGTTCAAAACTACATCCCCCGCCACCAAGACTTTCTGGATCCGCTTCTGTTTGTTTTCATTATATAATGAGTTGTTTTTTGTAGGCTAAATAGAGATGGCACCGGCTGACTTTTTGGCAACCCGGACCGCCCATGGCCCGTAACCTCTTGCCCAGTAGCGGTAACCGACCCGGAAACTCATCCCAAAAACAAAGCCCGGCCCGTCCAATGCCCATTCTTTTATGAACGTTCAGCCACATTTAACAGAAAAATGAAAGTTGAAAGGGATTTCAAAAATTGGTAGCGGCTGGTTAGTGGCCCAATTAGAAACATAAGATAGAACTGGGCCGTTAGAGGACCACTAAAAAGACTGGTTAACGGCTCGTTAGCGGATCTCTTAGCGGCCCATGCCATCTCTAGCCTAAGTGCTGGCTAAGCAGGGCCGGATTTACCAATACGCTAGGCAGGCTGAAGCCTTCGGCTTCGGAGAAGACGAGGGGCCTCATCACGAACAACAAAGACCTTTTTTTGGTCTCCACCGATATTTTCAGTGAAACCAGAACATCGGAGGACGTGTAGACCATATTTTTTTGCTCTTTCAATCAGTGTGATCAAATTGCCTAGGGTCTCTCATTGTTTAAACCCGGCCCTGCTGCTGAGTAAGGCGTATAAGTATTGAGAAGGTGGAGCATCCATCAACTTGGTATCTAGCGGACGAAATTCATTCTATTTCAACCCTTGTTCTATTTTCATTCAAAAATTTACACCGGTATAGTAAAATAGTTTGTGTTCAAATAATGTCATCTCAGATTTCCAATTCCGAAAAAGATCAATTCAAAACTAACTATGATAATGACTATTCACGGATAAGTTTATTACGGGCACGTTTTCGCACATCACCTAAGTCTTTTCAATATAAAAACTTGTATGAAAGACATACATAAGGCAACTAAAATTATCTGTCAAAGTTAAATTGCTATTATGTTGTATCACAGTTTCAGTCGAGGCGCCTACAAATGCTCAAGTAACAAGAGGATCCGTTACTTCCACATCCATGTGGATAACATGGAATGCTGTTCCCAAAGCGGATTCTTACATGGTAATAATTGAGGTTATATTCAAATTATAATGTATATGAACTGATATTAAGCAGTAATTGAGGGAGACTGCGAAGTGAGCTTGCGCAATTCGGGTCAGCAGCTACCCGGTATACACGTCAAATGTGGTCGGCTCCAGACATGAATTAAACCCGTCACGTAGGGTCTGCAACCTGCGCGCGGTACTGCTAGGCCAGGGATGGCAAACCTTTTTAAGTGGTGGGTCAAATTCAAGGTCGTAGACCGATAAAAGAAAAACCGTGGGTTACGGATGTAATAATATTAACGAAAGGCTTGAACCCAAATTCTGCAAAAATCTGTGCCAAGGGCAAAAAACAAGCTCTTCACTTCAGAAATACCCAGCTTCCCGACTTCAATGCCACAGTATAGAAAGACAAGCTTTTCTTCACTACTGTACGTTAATGTTCGTTATCATTTTTTTCGTAAAATTTTCCAAACCACAAGTGAATCACTGAAATGTGCTAGTGGGTCACTTAGTGACCCGCAGGTCAGTGGTTCGCCATCCCTGCGCCAGGCCATGTCGCTGACACGGTGAGTTGTAGGCCTATATGGCTGCTCATTTGATTTTTTCTGGATATAAGACGGACAGCAGTTACAGCACGTCTTTTTTCATATTTGAAGATATCTCTTAAACCTCCCACAATTGGAGTGAGCGGAGTAGGGTTTGGGATTTCGGATACAAACAGTATCATCTCTGGATTATCGCCGAACACTGAGTATTTAATAACGATTCGAGCAGTGCAAGGTGATATACAAGGGAACCCGGCAGTGATTGCACAAAGCACAGGTAATGAGGTAAACCATAACAATAGCGGACCTAGGGGGCTGATCGTGCTCAAGATTCCCTAATTTTTACTTATGTTATACAATATCAGTACATTAATTATAATCATTATATTTTGTTACTTCTAAGTTCTATTCGCACTAAGCGGCAAAAAAAGCAATGTTTGATTCCGGTAACGTCCTCCCTACCAAATTGTCTGGGCCCCCTGAATGAAGAATCAAAGCTAAAAATGAAGAATTGAAAAACAGAAAAGTTTTCAAGACGGCAGAGAAGAAAGTTTAAGCAAGTCTGGCTCACAAGGGTGGAAACCTGGCTACTTGGCGTTAGGGTGTCAGTTTCAGTTTCGGTGTGTTGAAACCCAGAAGTCAGGTTTCAGTTTTGGTTCGGTTTTATACGACTGTTGAAAAATAGATTTCAGTTTCGGTTTAAGTTTTACCCAAGAAAGCTATTTTATTTTGCATACGGATTATTTAAGTGCTCTATTTCTTGGCATTTTTGTTTTATTACGATGATGAGCAGCAGCTCAGATGGCCGAGTGAGGAGAACACTTGCATCAGAAATTGTTGACTTGGGTATAATTCCGAGTCCGGTGAAATGAAGGACTTAAAAATTAGCTTCTCTATTTGACGCTCAGCATTAGAGGAACTGTTCTGGTGATGGTGGTAATGACAATTTTTTAAATCCAAAGCCTTAGGGGATTCTGAACAGGTTTTAGCTTCAGATTCGGTTTTGACGGTTCAAGAAAAAACGGTTTTGGTTCAAGTTTAGGTTTTGAAAAATTTGTTTTCAGTTTGGGTTTCAAAAACTTCTTTTAAAACCGGGTTTTCAAATTAAGGTTTAGGTTTGGGTTTCCACCCTTGCTATATAGGACCTTCGCCGCGACTTAGTGCCAGAGCAACATAACACCAAGGAAACTTTCCAGCGGTGGTAAGCCATTGGCGACGCGGTGTCCGATTTGGGGAGGCTGAGAATCGAAGCACAGACCTTCCGCACGGACAGCAATGGAGTTACCTCTACGTCGTGCTGGCCGGTATTACTGAAACATCAAATCATAAATCAAATCCTCGTCACACTCGCGTTATCAAGCCCAAGCGTGTAACTATATTGGCGGGGTCCATCTCCGCAGCACAGTGCCAGGGCAACACAGCACGAAAGAAATTCCTAGCGGTGATTAGCCATTAGCGACACTGTGTCCGATTTGACGGGCCTGAGAATCGAGCCGTCGGCTTCCCACAAGGACAGCAATGTTGTTACCACTTACGCCAAGCCTGGTGTCATTGAAACATAGCTTAAAATTATGCTATTTTAATTTGCAGCACTTCCTTCACCTATTAATTTATTTGCTGTTGAAGAATCGATTACAGAAAATTCAATGACAGTGGAATGGACAGCTGTCGATGGAGCTCAGTCGTATACAGTTGAAGTTCGTCCATCTGCAGGTACAGGTCTTTTGTAGCTAAATGTAAAACTTTGCAATGCTTACGCAATTAAATTTTCAATTTCTGTGTTTAATTTTTTTTGCTTCTCAAACACTTACGATAATCAAGCAAGTATCTGAGTGTAGGCTAGCGGATGTTGTGGACCAGTGATTCTCAACCTTTTCGCGGTCGTAGCCCCCTTGACTGTGACACGAAAAGGCCGTGGCCCCTTCAGTGTAATTTTAATAGTCCCCGTCAAGAAATCAAAATGTATTTATTCCAACGCTTGCGCCCCCCCAAAGAGCACACTGTGAACCCCTTGGGGGGTCGAGGGCCGTGGTTAAAAACCCCTGTTGTAGGCCAATATTGATGAGAAAGTTAAACTTGAATGATAAAACCGCAGTTTTGATTACAGGTCTGCTTGAATTCAGGTGACAGCCCATATCGTTTGCCGTGGCCTTCACGGGTTCCTATCACAATAAACTGCTAGTTCAACATAAATATCTCTTCATATATGTTGATGTTTTATTTTGTATATGTAGAGTTACATCGGCTCTATACACTGCTATTTTATCGTCAAAATTGGTTTGCTGATTCGAAACCAGTTCGCCTAAAATTGGTTTAGCTGCTCTTGCTGCAATATATTTTATGAACTGAAATGTAGCAGACCAGTCTTATAAATTCACAGGAGTTGGTGGTACTGGAGGAGGCATTTATTCGACGCAGGCTCGTCTACGTGGAATGTCATCTAACACTCTTTACACTATCAATGTTTACGCTGTGAACTGGGTCGGCACGGGAGCAAAAGCAACTTTGCGTCAATTTACTAGTCAGTAAATTACTTTTGTCTACTTGAAGAGGATTTAAAAATTAGTTTGTTATAGGCTACACGGAATTCATAAATGTTGCTACATGATGTTAAATAAGCTTTGGTTTAAAGTGATGGTCGTTGTTAGAACAATGGCCTGGACCACGAATGCTACTTTTTCCAAACATAATACTCTTTTTTCTTCACGATGGAACTAAAACTTTCCCAAATTTTCGTGTTTCAAAAAGGTCTCCATGACTTGCTGACATGATGATACATTTATACACTGAAAGTATGATGGAACATGTTTTCTCTGTTTAAAATGCCGAAAAGGAGGACATTTGGGCATTTTTAACGTCCTCGGAGGACAAACTGTTTTTCATTAAAAAGGAAGGCATGTCCTCTAAAAAGAAGACGTATGGGGTAACCCTAATACACAGTTGTCGGATTAAGCGATAACAAATTATGAACGACAACAAAGGGCTGAAGACCGATCAGCAGTCAGTCACATATCATGATTACACAAATTCAAGTGTTGATGTTTGTATATTGTATTATATATCAACAAAGAGCTCGATGTCCAAAATGGTCAGAGCACTAAATAAAATTTATTTTTTGCCAACTTCAAAAGCACTACGCTGTGTTTCTTGCCACGTATGGTTATCTTCAGGTGCGAGTTAGAAAAACAAAATAGAAAACACTAAGGTTGTAGGGTACGCTTAAGTTTAAACGTTACAGGTTTAAATGATGGCTATTTGTTTTGTAGGATTGCTACGCGTGGCTGGAAATTCCTTGTCGTGCTTTTGTAATTGGCGAGGAATAAATTTTATTAAAATATGATTATATATATTCACATTCTTTATGAAATGGATACGCTGCCTGAATCTAGAATGTTGAAAACACAGGTGCTTTTGATTTACAGTAATCAGAGAAAGAGAAAGAGGATTTTGAGTCGGATCTCATTAAAATCTCAAAATTGGATATTCACAGCTTTCTGCTTGAGATTAGCATTAAAAAGACTTATCGCTTAAGTTTGTTGGCTTAATGAGTTTGTATTTAGAACTGAGTCCACCACGAGAGCTGGTAGTAGTGGTCGCTACGATATCTCCTAGCACTATAGGTGTGCAGTGGAGTGAGGTGGCCGGAGCGGAAAACTACTTCATTCAAATAACACCAACTAATGACTTCAACAGAAATCTTCCTAGGATTCAAGATACTCGATATGTGTTGAAGTAAGTTGAGTTATCGAAAAAGTATTTATCCCTAAAAGGTATTTTGAGTACCGGTACCCAAAAAAATCTAGAAGTCTTTAAAGCGTTTTAATATCGTTGTGCATTTATGTGTTTTTTAATACCATTAAGATTCTTTTTTTATTTAAAGCTTTAACTTTGATTCAATGTTTTCATTATTTTAAAATTATTCAAGATAAAAAATGCGTTTACCTCGCTAAAGTTATTGGCTGATTAAAAATAATCGTTTACTTGTTCTTTTTAAAGTTATGTCATGTAATTTCATACTCAAACATTTATCATTGGTGGAGTTGTCTCGGCAAGCTTCTGCTGTAACTTAAAAAGTTAGCATTAAGCTGTAAACAACTTATTTTCCGACGGGTTTCGTTTTTTTGAGCGCTCGTCGGATTAACTTTACATTAGTTTAGAGTAACTTTCAATTTGAAGGATAAAGTTTCTATTTTTCAATGTAGAAAATGACCGGCCGGTTATAACAGTTGTTAAGCACACGTCATCGGTTCGGGAGGTCTGGGGTTCGATTCCCGAACCGGTCAAGTCGGCACAGTGTCGCCAAGGACTCGCCATCGCTGCGACGTATTTTTGGAGGTGTGTTGTCGAGGCGCTAAGCCGCGGAGATGGGTCTGGCACTCGTTACACGCTTCGGCATAATACCGCGAGTATAATGAAGATTTTATTTGATGCAGAAAATTGGAACCTGATACCGAATATAGAATTGAAGTTGCAGCTACCAATGAAGCTGGGTTGAGTGAATTTGCAACGGTTAATCAAAGAACAAGTAGGCTTGATACTTGTGTAAAATTCGCTCTATAATAACTTGAAAGATCATTGCAGTGGCATAACGAATTTTTTGCGCTTGATTTAGGTTTGACTAAGCAATGTTTGTTTAACTAGTCTCTGCTCATCATCAACCATATTATAAATGAATAATATCGTAGGTTATCGTTAGGGTCGTATTTATGGGGGGACATGCCCTCCCTTTTGAATTCGCCGTTTGGTAAAAGATAAAATGTTGCTAAGTTACTGAAACATGCCAGACTTTTTTAACAGCTTTTGCAGTTTATGCTCCCCTAGTTTTACATTTCTCGCTTTGCCAGTCACTGGTTGTGATCAAATTTTTTAAAAGGTATTGGTGCATTGAAATTTGATAAAAAAGAGAAAATTAAGATTAGGTTTTTCGAGTCAATTTTTTTTGAAATATGATACAAATGCGATTGACTTCATCCTCGTATAAAAGCCGTCACAGAAATCTGTACCTCATGCGCGGTGATTTCGACCATATGAATGACTTTAAATTCAATGCACAAAGAACAAATTTTGGTTGTTAAAGTTTAAAATAACTCTCGATTTTTCAGAGTCCATGTGTTTTGCTGTTGCTGACGATTTTCCCGAAGAAACATTTACGTAAGACTTGTGTTCGAGTGTTTTTGAACCTTTGTCTACTCTCAAGCAGGAAACAATGCTACAACGGTTTTTTAAGATTAATTCTGTCATCATAATTTGTTTATTTGTCTCCGCACTTTTGGTGTAAAGTTCCAATTGCACTGTTTTCTTAGTCATTATTTGAAATCCAGTAAGACCAGAAGAGTAAAAGTATCATTTCATTAATTCAGTGAAAACAAAATCTTTTAATGTGAAAAATGATATTGGAAAAATGAGTCTGTTAGTTGCTTTGTTTTAGATTAATGTAACCGGCCAGTTTGCTCAGTTACTTGTGCACAACATCGCAATTGATGCGGGGGATCTAGGGATCGATTCCCGGGCGCATATTTCGGGATGGTTGCATAGAAAATTTCCACTTTACATCGAGATTGGCTAGCATTTGCGAGAAGAGCATGCAATACTCGCCACTCGAGGTCAATGAAGCAGAATTTCTCAGATTACTGTTGATTACTTGCGGCATACTGCACATGGAGTTGGCCGAGTGGTTGGTGCATTGAGCTCCGAAGCTGGCTTCGCGGGTTCGATGCTCAACTAGGTCATCTCCATGATGCATGCACTTCACTACCAGAAAAATCCTAAGCTGCAATTAGGTGGCTTGAAATAAAAATATAAAAATAAAAATAAAAAATACTTGCGGCATACTCGCGCAAATGCTCTGGCCAATCATATCGCTGGAGAGCAAAGTGGAAGTTTTCTGCGCAACCATTCCGAAATCTACCAGCGCCATGGCTAGTGGTTAAGAGCGTTCGCCTTGGAAGCTAAGTGTAGCGCGGAGGATGAAATAAACAGTGAATAAAAATGCGTCAGTGAATTCTTGACAAAATTTAGTCCTGGCGCTAAAGGACCTTGGTAGTTATAAAGCGCCATAAAACCACACAACATTTCATTCCGAAATCTGCTTCCCGGGCTGGTCAGATCGGACACATTGTCTCCAGCGGTTCACCACCGCTGATACGTTTCTTCGGAGCTTCCCGGCTACTCGTTGCATTCTTCGGCATAATGCCGTGAGTATTAAGAAGATTTAACGTTAATTTTCTTAGATTAATGTGTCCCCCTCGATGTGAAGCAATAGAAAACCGAGTTTTTGGCACAAGAGAGTACACGACAGTAAGTAAAATTTAAGCTAAAAATCGTACCACAATACCAGAATTATGATCATAATTAATTATTAGGATTCGTACATATGTGCAGCAGCTATACATGATGAGAGGATAAACAGCAATGTGGGGGGGAAAGTGATCGTCAAAAAGAGACCAGGGATTCTTGATTTTGTCGGAACATATAACAACGGAATCTCGTCTAAAGAGTGAGTTTGAAAAATTGCTTTGATAGAGCTTAAATACAACAATAATGCTGCTAACCAGCATAGGAATTTCCTGTACGTATACGTTTGTGTTCGCACGAAAAGGTACTATGTCTGGGTGCGTAGAAGCTAAGATGACTAACAAGAAGTAAAGACAATGATTTTACACATTATGCAGAATACAAAGGTGTGGCTTTGGCACTGCTGCAGTATTACACTAATTGCTGTTGCAGTAGGCCTATATGAGTATAATTATCTCCATTGTTTCCAATCTTACACCTACATATTTCATGATTGCAGTCGACTTATTTTTTTTTTATTGCATATTTATCCTGCTCTCGCAAAAACGATCAAAGCGCTATAACGAGCTGGCTTAGGAGTTGCCGACCATCTGTCTACCACACCAAGATGGGGGAACCCCGCTAAGTGCCTTTCCCAACGGCACAACAAGTAAACTTGCCGGCTTGTTCTTCACACTGTCCCTCTAATGCTGAGCGTCAAGCAGGGAAGCTGTGAGTACCAATTTTTAAGTCAATGATTTGACCCGACTCGGAATCAAACCCGAGTCCACAGCTATAGAGGCGGACGCTCTTACCACTCGGCCGTCTGAGCTGTTAAACTTATCTTTACAAATACATTTTTTCTTCGTGCAAATATTAATCCTCAAAGCTACAAATTTAGGCATCATCAGGCAATGACAAGACAGTCGAGGGTAACTTAGCATTAGGTAAATTTTTATGTTTTCTTATTCTTAAGAGGTAAGGCGTCAAAAAAAACGAAAAATTTGATCATTCAAAATGCACAATAAACACGAAATGCTGTAGTTTCATCAACATCACGTTTAATTTGTTATTTCAGTTACGAAAACTGGCATCGTTCTTTTGTTTTTGGTAAGTACTGGCGTAGACTACCTAACTGTTTTATTTGTTAATTCTTTACCGGCAGTTTAAAGCAACTATCATAGTAGATCAGCTACAGAATTAGTGCAATCAAGTTTGCTACTAATCGCTAGAAACAGAGTCTTTTTATAGCCAAAGCTTTTTCAGTATTAGGGATATGCCTTATTTTCAAATTTCAAATTTCAAGCACGTATGCATTGACAGCCTCATGTCTAGTTCGCTTTCTTCGTCCTTTAATAAAGGACGAAAAATAAGTCTGTGCTTAATTTTCCGCTCTCCTTTAATTGCAATGGCTACACCCCTGCAATTGTCATGAATCAAAGTTGAGGCTTCACCATAATGGTGGCGTGATTTACGGGTAGCCGAAGTGTCTTATCTACGAATGCCATGGTCACCTTCATACAGCACCTAATGCACAGATTGCTTTTGCTTTTTGGATGATATGTCATAGGCTGCGAACTACGATGTTTATCTCTGCAAGACGGAATCATAACTAGCGACAGTAAAGCAAAAGCGGTTAACATAACTATGAAGAGGAAAACTACAGAAATAATAGCTGCTCTTACGCAGATCTACTTCGTTCAAATAAGTCATAGGGCCTTTAGGCTACTACGCTTATAACGTTTGGTCAGTTTTCCTGGCAAGAAAGATGCAAAAATTGAAATTTATTAACTATTTTTTAGCTCTACAAGCTCCAGAAAGTGTCGAAGTTCAGCCAGCATCAGTTGCATTTGATCAAATGACTTTAACATGGAGTTCTGTAAGCGGAGCAGAGGCTTACAGGATCAACGTTAATCCACCTCAGGGCAAGTTTAAACATTGTTTGACTTCTAATGTTGTAGTAATCACAGTAAGAGTGCCAAATTCAAAAATTGCCGTAATTTTTGTATGCAGCACAATACTAAATAATAAATGAAAAGAAGATGCAGCTATTTGTAGTTAATGTAACTATTTAACCGGTACGACTTACTCTGTAATAATTTCGATCACATATGCATTGGCAGCAAGGGTGGAAACCCAAACCTAAACTTAAACCTGAAAACCCGGTTTTAAAGGAAATTTTGGAAACCCAAACTGAAACTGACACCTACTTAGCCAAATTTTTGAAAACCTAAACTTAAACCAAAACCGTTTTTTTTTGTAACGTCAAAACCGAAACTGAAACTAAAACCTGTTCAAAATTTTCTAAGGTTTTGGGTTTAAAAAATTGTCATTACCATCATTACCAGTGCAATTCCTTTAACGTTGAGCGTCAAATATAGAAGCTGTGAATACTAATTTTTAAGTCTTAGGTTTCACGGGCTTGGAATTATACCCGAGTCGACAACTTCTGAAGCAATTGCTCTTCTTATTCGGCCGTCTGAGCTGCTACTTATCATCATAATAAAACAAAAATGCCAAGAAATAGAGCATTTGAATAATCCGTATTCAAAATAAAATAGCTTTCTTGGATGAAACTTAAACCGAAATTGAAACCCAAAAACCGAAGCTGTGCGTAAGCAAAACTGAAACCGAAACTGGAACCTATTTTTCAACAGTCGTAAAACCGAACCAAAACTAAAATCTGACATCTGGGTTTCAACACACCGAAACTGAAACCGACACCCTAACGCCAAGTAGCCAGGTTTCCACCCTTGATTGACAGTAAATGACGGCTAAGGCTATATGCTACAAAGTAGTAAGATGAAAATTAATAAAAGTTAAATACAATATTAGTTTTGCTAACTATGTTTTGACATTTTACTTCCATTTTTCAGTAAACAAAAATACATTTTAATTTGAATAAACGTAAATTAAAATGGTAGCCTATGTTTAAATTTTGATTTGTAAGATTTAAAATCTCATTAGAAGTTACAATGCCTAAGCTAACTGAGAAATGTAGCGTTGATTTTAGTCAAAAGGTTTTGTTTATTTATCATCATAGCCCATTTTACAAAATTTTTTGTTACAGCTGTTTTGCATTTGTGTAGGTGTCATGGGAATCGACT
Organism: Trididemnum miniatum; assembly: GCA_964006365.1. NCBI lineage: Eukaryota > Metazoa > Chordata > Ascidiacea > Aplousobranchia > Didemnidae > Trididemnum > Trididemnum miniatum. The sequence continues at coordinate 10,716,622 of OZ023239.1, forward strand.
CAAATATACGTGACACTCGTGTAACTATTAGTGGTTTGCTCCCCAACACCACCTACCGGATATATGTTTCAGCTGTTAACAGAGTGGAAACAAGTGATGGAACAATAGTGGTGCAGGTGTGGAAGAAAATAGTAGATTGCCTTCATCTTGCAATAGTTGCTCGTTGTGGGCCACCACTCCTGGTGCTCCTGAAAGGCTATAAGCCCAATAGTAGATACAAGGTAGTGCGAAAAGAATGACGTGTTGGGAATTTGAAAATTAAAAGACGCGCAAATTTGGAGCGTCGTTTTCACGACGGCATCGCTTGCAAGGTCGCAGTTTATTTTTACATTAGTCTTAATATGGCAATTTTAGAAAAAAAAAACTATTTCTCAAAAATTAACTTTGCTGAGCTAGTTCTTAAAAAGTTGCAATTCGGAAATTAAAATTAGATGTAACAAAAAAATTTGGTGCCACAGTAGTCGCTTTCGCAACCCAAACACACTTTTTTCTTCTGATTCTGATTTCTTTATTTTTATCCTTCTGTCACGAGAAAGCGACGTAGGCGCTATGGGTATAGGACGAATCTAGACTCGCTTAGGAGTTGCTTTTGTTTCCGAGTTTTCCGCTTAAATTTTGCTTCTGACTTCTTTAATTTGCTGCTTGTTAGATTCCACCAAGCAGAGATAATTGTCGTGAAGCATCTTATCCAAGGTCGCAGCAACGAGGCTAGGAAGGGAGTTGAACCAATAACCTTGCAATCATGGCCGTCGTAAAAACGACGCTCCGAACCACTCGGCCACGCTGCCGACAAAATTGTGTTAAAGGAAAAATATAAAGCGACTGCTTTTTTGAGTTGCAGTTTTCATGAATTTTATCTCAAAATCTAAATCAACATATCACAATTTATAAGATCTTCCATTTGCAAGAAATTACTCAAGCTCAGCCATAGTATTGTACGAGAAAGTTTCTGGAGGTGACGAATTGCTAGAGTTGCACCTCTAGATTTCAGTTACAGTATCACGACTTAACTATAGCTCTTCCGTCCTTTAACAAAGCACAGTTTGTCAGCGGCATGGCCCAGCGGTACCGCGCGCAAGTTACAGATCCCATGTGACGACAATTCACGGCTGGAGCCCATCTTATTTCACATATACCAGCATGCTGCTGAGTACTGACTCGATGAGCGCAAACTCACTTCGCAGCTCTGTCAATTACTGTTGAATTTTGAGATCAATAGAATTTGAAAATAACTTCAGTTATTTATTTATTTACGCGAAAAACCATATGTTTTAGAGAACCGCGTTGCCGGCTCCACAAAACCTTCACGTTTTTGAAAATTCTGTGTCATACAATACATTCATTGTTGGCTGGGATGCAATGGGTGTTGGAAGAGAGATTCGATATCAAGTGGTTCTCATGGCGGAGGATAGAATCGTTTTGCGAGAAGAGATATCCATGACTTCAGTAAGTAGTTCTAATTTAGCCCATGAAAAAGGTACTAAGACCAGGAACGGATCCAGAAAAATTGTAAGGGGAGGTTAGAATTAATATGCGTTGGCTATACCATGCAGTTTCATGAGTTTAGAAAGGCTATATCGAAGTAGGCCTACATACTTTATGCAAAAATGTCTCAATACACCGGTAGTATAAATATCTTAATTACCCTGTCCATATGTCCAATTTAAGGGGGACAAAAGCCCATGGGTTTTCTGCATCATAATTAAATTTTTGAATTAGGACATTAAAAATTTAATTATGATGCAGAAAACCCGTGGGCTTTTGTCCCTGTAAAATTGAACATGTGGACAGGGCAATTAAATAAATTTTTAAAGGGTGCCGCTTAAGCCCCCTTGACTGAATTCGCTAAAGTGAGGTGGGCTGGCAATGTAAACTTCTCTGAATTGCTGAGACTCTCCTGGGATAAAAAGCGGCTAATGTGCTCCGTCAATGCGCTGCGCCTTAATTTTACTGATGAGACAGCTTCAGAAGAGGTTTAAATTTAAATTACAGGCATTTTTACCGAAACGTTTGTAAGTATGATTGCAAATACACTGGCTATTATCTTTTTATTAAGGTTTAAATTGTTTTTTAACTTTAACTTCCGTATCTGTTCAGCTAAAGTTCTGTTTTGCTTGTTGTTACTACTGAAATAATATGTTGCTTATTGTCTACGTTTGCGTATGCTTCTCTTTCCCAGAGTAGAGGCGTGGTAAAATTCATCTCCTACGTTGATTTGGTCTATTTATCACTTAAATCGACAGCATGATTAGAGCAGTATAGTTTTGCTAGTAGGCTACTTAGTAATTTTTTTATAATCTATACAAAATTGCTAACATTCAATATTCATTCTGTTACCGGTATTTTTTCAGTACACAGCAGTAAATTTGACTAGTGGAACGACTTACGAAATATTTGTTCGCGCGATGAATGAAATTGGTCTCGGAAGAACATCAACAGTTACGCAGCACACTAGTAAGAACGTAGGCAACTAGACAAAGTGACTGATATAGCCTACAGATATAATGGCGCTCAACGTTGCAAGCCGGGACGGGTTTTTGGGTCGGGTGCGGGCGTTGGTTTAAAAAAAAAAATTCGCTTATTTCGGGCCAAGTCATGTGACGAGTGCACAGATAAACGACTACCTTTTTTTAGTTCCAAGTAGCTATAGCTGTTTTAACTATGTGCGGTATGGTTGGTTGCCCAAAGCTTAAAATTTGCTTGAAGAAACAAGAGTTAGGTCTATAAGTGTATCGTAGCACACTTAGCGCTTCGTTTTTTCGATACATCACGGTTTCAACTTCAAATCAAATTCGAATTCTCGCCGGGTTAGCGCTTACATGAACTTGGTCTGGCCGTAACAACTCTGACGGCAGTGCTAGTGAGCGCAGAGTAGACCCTTGGCCGGCCAATACTGTGTCTTTACGGATCTCTGCTTGTATTTCACTGGGGTTTATAAAAACAACTTTATAAATTCTTGGTCTCTCATATCAAATCTTGTAAAAAAAGTTTTGGAATTCTAATCGAGGTCACAAAAAGTGTAAGTAATTTCGAGTAATCGGAAGCGGGGTTGAAATGTATCAAAATCAGTACTTTATTTACTTTATCAAAATCGAATATTGTTGCAACTCTAGGGCTAATCCTTGACAGTTTGCGTGGTAGCAGAGTTGGAAATTAATATCGAATCGCGTCATGGGAGTGAAGAATTATCTACATAATGGTGTAAGACGGAGTTCAGTGGAATCGTAAAACATATATTGACTTATTAGGATGAGATCAAAGTTTCATTAATCTTACTCTCCAATACTGGCTGTAATCATACTATCTATTTTTTAGAGTAACCGGTACCGGTAGCCTAACGATAGGAAGTTTGAACTTTTACAGAATTACAAATGCCCACAAACATAGTGGCAACGATGGTTAACTCGCGAAGTATGAGACTAGAGTGGAAGCCCGTACCAGGAGCAATTTACTTCAACGTGTTTGTAATGCCCATCAACACGTAAGTTCACATTTTACAATATTTTGATAATCAAGCAGGCTGTAGCAATGAAAACAATGGCGCATTGGTGGATATAGGAGAAAAAGAGTGAGGGAGCTTAAGCCTCCCCCCTGAACTTTTTAGATGCATATAGGCTTACTTCGATACTTCTAAATGCACAAAGCCGCCAGATATAGACCAAAATATTTTTTTAATTCCCTAAAAACATATCTGGATCTATCCGCGAATATTATTATCAGTGCTGACTTCAAGCACCGTTTTTTATTATCATTTTATTATCACTTCTGACTTCAAGCACTGTTATTATTATTATTATTATTTTTTTTTTTTGATAAATAAATTGATTTTTGCTGATTTACTTGTTTTATTTGGAATGAGTATCTTTCGAACGTCTACTCGTGAGTTGAATTCAAATACCGTAATTTGTTAACAAATGTAGGCCACAGCCTGTTTGTTTTTCATCCTCGTCATCTGTTAAATTTACGAACTTGTTATTGTTTATCATTTTTAGGACTTTGCGTGTGAATGAGTATTACATAACCATCGAAAATCTGGAGCCTGATCAAATGTATAAAGTGAACATCAGTGCTGAAAATGCCTACGACCGAAGTGATGACGCAACCATTGCCCAACGAACCAGTACGATATAGATTAACAGTTACTTCCTGCCACGAAATCAGACTATCTTATGATGAAACAATTTTGTACACTCAAAACTCTTTGTCTAAAATCTAAATGTTAAAGAATGTTCATAAACTTTGAAAAGATTATCCAACGCCAACTGCAAGAGTTTGATTCCACCCACTGCTATGCAATATGTCAATTTTAAAATTTTTAACTTCAGTAGCCCCCCTCGTCTTTTACAGCAGCCTACGCTTTGAATAAACTTACGCCTCGATGAAGCAAAAATTTGATGGCAAAAGTTCTTTGGAAGCTCCAGATGTGTGGTTTTATTGTTTACCTGTTCTTCTAAATTTTGTTTATCATTTCAGTAAACCTATCTCAAACTATTTTTCAATATCCTAACTCTCACAATACCGATTGATTGACTGATTTCTTCATCTTTGTCTTCCTGTCGCGAGAAAGCTGCCGAGGCCCTATGCTTAGGACGAATCCAGACTCGCTTAGGAGTTGCCTTTGTTTCCGAGCTTTCCGCTTGAACTTTGCTGTTGACTTCTTTAATTTGATGCTTGCCGGATTTCACCAAGCAGAGATAATCATCATAAAGCATCTTATCCTAGGATGCAGCAGCAACGAGACTAGTTAACCTTGTGATCATGGTCGTCGCAAAAACGACGCTCCAAACCACTGCGCCACGCTGCCGATTGCTTCGACTTTGCTAGTCTTCAAAGCCGAGAGTGATGATTCTCAAAAATCAGTTGGAGGATCTTTGCTTATTTTTCGTTTTTTTGTGCGTAACTCAAAGCGAAAATTCGTTTTCTCTGTAAGAATGCCTGAATTGCAAAGAGACGAGCTGTTGATGAGTTGCAGCTGACGTCATCTTTTTCCCGCCAAAAGCACTGGACGGCAAAAAGAGCTTTTTTTTGTACATGCGCTTAAAGTGAAAAGATATGGGATGTGCGGAGGAAAGAATGGAGAGTGTGTGTGGTGAGTGTGGAAAAAAGAGGGGGAGGTGTGGGGAAGTGTGTGGGGGGGTGTAAAAAATGTGGGGGAGGTGTGGGAAAGTGTGTTGGGGTGCGGGGAGAAGTGATGAGAGGCGGGGGATGTGGGAAAATGTGGAGGAGGTGTAAGGAAGTGTGTTGGAGTGTGTGGGAAAGAGAAAAGAGGTGTAGGGGTTTGGGGGGAGGTGAGGAGTGTATGGGGTGAGAGTGAAGAGTGTGGAAAAGGTGTAAGGAAGTGTGTTGGGGTGCGGGGGATGTGAACGAAGTGTGGATGAGGTGGGGGTGTGAGGACTGCATGGGGTGAATGTGGAGGATGTGGGGAAAAGTGAGGAGAGATGTGGGGAAGTGCGAGAGAAAGTGTAAGGAAGTGTGTTGGGGTGTGGGGGTGGTGAGAAGATGTGGGGTAAGGTAAGGGAAAGTGTGTTTGGGTGTGGGGGTAGGTGAACGAAAGTGTATAGGCAGTTTAGAGTCTTGGTCTACATCAGCGTAGTTCTTTATGATCTGCAATTGTTACAATTCTAAATTAATCACTAATGCTTCCCCACAGCCCCCACACCTCCCCCAGCACTTCTTTACACCCCCACGACCCACACTCACCTGACATTCTACCCACATTTTTCCGCACCTCCCTACACACTTTTTCACCCCTCACCTATCCCTTTTCCCACACCTCTTTTCACACCTCCTTTCACACCACACTACAACCCGACACACTTTTCCACATCCTCCACACACACCCCATAAACTTTCCTTCATATACCACTCTTCCCACATCTTTTCCCACTCCTTAACACACTTTCTCACACCTCCCCCACAATTCCTCTTACCTTTTCCCACACCTCTCCTCACCACCCCCCAACACTTCCCCACACCTCTTCTCACTTTTCCCACACTCTCCTCATACAGTCCCCACACCTCTCTCCACACCTTTTTTTACCTCCCCCCTCATCCCAACACACTTTTTTACACCTCCCCTTATACCCCAACACATTTTCCCACACCTTCTCCCACACTTTTCCGAACCTTCCACACTCAGCCCATACAGTTCCCACATCCTCCATTTCCCCTCACAACTATCTCCACACCATTTTTTATCTCCACACCACACCACACTTTCCTGCATCTCCCAACACACTTTCCCACACCCTCTACACTACCCCCATACACTCCCTACACCTCTCCCCTCGCCTCCCTCACACCTCAACACACTTCTTTACACCTTTTCCCACACTCTTCACACTCACTCCATACACTTCCCACACCTCTTCCCTCACCTTCCCAGGTAAGGTAAGGGAAAGTGTATTGGGGTGTGGGGGAGTAAAAAGAGCTTACTTCCCCCACACCCCAATACACTTTCCCACACCCCAACACAGTTCTTTTCACTTTCCCAACACACTTTCACACCTCTTTCACATTTTTCCTCACCTCCCCAACCTTTTCTTACTTCCCCCCACGCCTCAACACACTTCCCCACATTTATTTTCACTTCCCCACACCCCAACATACTTCCCCACATTTTTCATACTTCCCCACATCTTTTTCACTTCCCTATATACCCCAACACACTTTCCGACACCTCCCCTACATTTTTTTACACCGCCCCACCTCTTCTCACCTCCCCACACCCCAACACACTTCCCCAAACTCACCCCACATTTCACTTTAAGCCCTAGTACAAAGAAAAGCTCTTTTTGGAGGGAAAATTCCGTGATGTCAATGCAACTCATCAATACATAGTGCAAAGAAGGGCCTAGATATAGTGGTCAACCAAGTATAAAGCAAGGGAACATGTAGCAAAGTTCTCATTTTGGTTTTTATTTTTCAATAAACTGATCCTATCTAAAGGTCTTCCTCCACCGGATGTTGAAATTACTCCTGGAAGCTTGACGCACGAAGCAGTGACTCTAACTTGGAGCAGTTTGGGAGACGTTTCTTATTCCATTGTCGTCCTATATATCGGTGGTGACGAACCAAGCGAAGTTTACAGCGTTGAAACAAGCGAAACGCAATACAATTTAACAGGTTATCGTGATTACTGGTGTCATTCCTAAATTATATTGAACTGAAAATTCAACGGTAATTAAGGGAGACTGCGAAGTGAGCTTGCGCTCTTCGAGTCAGCAGCCACCTGGTATATGTCAAATGCGATCGGCTCCAGTCGTGAATCGGACCCGTCACGTAGGGTCTGTGACCTGCGCGCGGTAAAGCTACGCCATGTCGCTGACAAATGCTGAACTGATTGCATGTAAGCGACAACTAGGGTGAGATTCCAGGTTCTACAAAACTACATCAATTCCTTGCGAGTTGCGAGCATTTTCTTTAGTGTCGGAAAGTTTATTTGTTTTTTGTTGCGAGAAGCACTCAACGGTGCTCCTCTTCGTAAGAATGCCAGACCGGTAGACGGCGATTCCTTAACGACTCAGTATAGCATTATAGCAACTCTATCGCTTCACTCGTGATAAGAGAGCAAAAACATTACCAAGTTGTAAAATAAAATCAATAGGGACGGTAGCCTGCAGCAAAACGCAATGTGATGTTAATGTTAGTGGGAATCTTAAAAGCTGATACATTGTAATCAGTGGCGGCTCGTACATAAGAGCCGCAGCACCCCCTAACTTTTTTTTCATGCACTTAATTTTTTTCATTATCTTTTGAAGTTCTATCGCCAAATTTTTTAAATTTCTTATTTCTTTCCAAGTTTTGATCATATATGAATATAAATTTTTAAATGGAATCTCTGCTTTGTCTGCAGCTCAAGTTTTTTCTTATGCAAATCAGCTAAACGGTGACGCGACAAAGGCTATTGATAACGTTTTTGGACTCGCCCTTCAATGTTTCTATGAGCTGCTCTGTTGGCAGATCAAAGGAAATTCCGACTAGCTCAGGCTCATGGTATAATGGGACTGGTTTTTAGCCGGGCTAGGCTGCTACATCTGATCGAGTTAGTTTGTGTAAGAGCTTTATGATAGTTGGTACTTGATACAGATTTAGACTGGACAGGCTTTCTATTTTAGACTAGGCAGACAGACATCAGTAGCCTAACTGTAGGCTAATCAGCAATGGTGGCTACTGCTGCCAGTATGTGTAGCCTAGACAGTTTAGACCGCTGCCAGACAGTTGATACTCTTGTGATAAGATTAGGCTAAAGTTGGTAGATGGTTGCAGAAACATGTACTGGTAACTGGATCAAGGATGCTATGGTTTGCTTGAGCAAGTGTAGGTTTGGTAGATTTTTAGGGAAGATTTTAGTTACATTAAAAAAACTATTTTTCTCTACAATTTTCCCTGATTTTAGGTATATGCATACCGGTACCTGGTTCATGTATATTATATATATTTGGGGATCCATGCCAGGTCTCTAAAATGTTTTTAAAAAACTTGAATTTGTGGATAATAGCCCTCAATTTACCCTCATGTATGTAGTGTGCTTTGTAATTTAAAAAACAAGTGAGAAAATTTGTATTGTTTTTACCAAATCTACTGGTACTGTTCTGTGTTTTGTATTACCTATCGCAGCCTTACTTCAACATCAGTATTGAGGTATTACTAGCTTGGTAACTCATTCTATGGTTTTGGTATGAAGTCATTCCTGCAAATTGTTATGTATCAGAGAGTTTCTGTAATAGGCGTTGGGATTACCACAGTTAAGCAGGCTTGTCAAAATTTGTCGCTTGCAGCACCTCTTGATTTTTTGGCCACGAGCCGCCACTGATTGTAATTGCAGATTTTATTGTTTTCCCAGCTTCTGGTCTTTGTCAATATCGTCATGCAGAAATAATAAGGAATGCTATTGATAAATAGATATTGATAAATAGCATGAATTGATGATTAATTATTATACTTGTATATGATATAGCCAGTAGTGGGATTCAAATTTTTGCCAGCTGATTCTATTACAAAAGCTACATTTTCAGCCGGTTCTGTTTTGACTAATGGTACAAGTATAAACAGCGATGCTGGCCGGTTCGCTGATCTAATAAAATTCCGTGGGACTGTTTTATAGAACCGGTGCGGACCGTTTGAATCCCACCACTGGATATAACCTCCAATGAATAATACAATAAGATACAAACTCACGTTTTGCAGGACTGGTCGAGCGGCGTCGGTACAGCGTGAGTGTAATGGGAATGAGTGACATGGGTGGTGGGGAGAATGGGACTGTGTTTTTCACGACGCGTAAGTAACCCATGCGAAATAATTGCTGAATTTTTAATGTCATCAGTGTTTTCTTTAAGGTTTGGCCTGAAGAACCATTACGCAATTTTAAAAGACCGCCATTTCTTAAATTTGCAAATAAAATCGCAGTCGACAAATGTATCAACGAAGCTTTGCAAATTTTGAGAGACCACTTGGGCTCCTCAAAATGCCTTAAAAACAAGTACTATTTTATGTACTATGGAATACGATAAAAACAGTACAAAAATAGCTTAAGGAGGAAAATTAAAGCCTCGGTAATTCTCAAAACTAGACGTTTCTACAGCATAAATTCAGCTGATTTACTTTCAGTTTTGTACTGCTTTGCCAACACTGATAATGATGTCAGCTGATTCTATGTTGTCGAAACGTCCAGTTTTGAAGCTTACTGCGACTTTATTTTCCCTCAATTTTGCGCTTTGTTGTAAATCTTGTCATGGTTTTACCAATGCAATTGATGTAAAGCTACTTTACTCTTAAGTGCCCGTGTACAGAATGCTAAAAATTTCAAAAACTTTCTATTACATAAGTAGACATGGTTTTTATACTCGATATATCTCTTCATAATTTATGTTTATAGACTTACATCGGCTCTACTCATTGCCTTGTATTTTTATATAGTTATAATGCCTCCAATGAACACGCGATTATTTTTTGACGGGCTTCGTTCTACTTTTGCCTATCTGAGATGGGATGAGGTACGTGCAAAGTTCATACCCGATTTCTAGGGGAGTCTTTAGGGAGGGGGGCATTGTGCTACGCCCCCCCTTTTTTTGACTTCGCCTTTCAGTAAGAAAAGATTTAATGTCGATAAGTGACTGAAATATTGCAGACTCTTAATTTTAATGGGTTGCGCAATTCATGGCCCTCCTTTCTTTTTTAATATTTCTCGCTACGCCACTGCCGATTTCTATACGCTGTTTAATATTTCGCAAGTGCCGAAAATTGGTAGACTCTAAGTTGTATTTACACCAGGCTTGCATATTTTTACCCCTGTCTTCCATTTAGAGCGTAGCACTTTTTAGCACAGATTGCAACATTATAACGCAATATTGCAGTCTATACTGAAACGTCTTATGCGAAGTCGTTGACTACCAATGACATCTATCCAACAACTCTTACTAATTAAATATTTGTGCACGTGATTTTTTTCACGCGATTCTTTTCGAAAGCCATGTAGATACAGACGTGCAGTCAAAAAGATCACCGCTGGTTGTACGAAATGTTCTGACGGGAAGTACATTGCGAAGAAAATTGTTAAAGCTTCATTCGACATTGATCAATCAAGTTGAATTGAATGATATCAACGTGAAACTAATTATTTCACTTTTCATTATCTACGAATCCTTTTTGAAAGCTTTGCGATAAGTTAACCCGGCTGGAATAAAACCTGTACTTTCATCTACAAGCAAACCATCGTAACCGGTACCAGTCGCGTATTGACATAACAAAGAGCGCCAACACATCAATTTTTTCATGCAATCGTTATTATAATATCTTTTAACAGATTACTGGTTTGCGTCAATACCATGTTTCTTGTGAACCGTCTCAAGATCTACAAGGATTGGGCCTGGTGAATAGGACTGCTGTTCGACTATCAGGTAAAAATTACGTTGCTGCTTATATTGTGCACTGCAACATGCCCATTCAGGGTTGCGAACTCACAAGCTTTTTAATCGAGTTCGAGTTCACTACACATTGGCAAGCGGAGTAGCTTACGAGCTCAAGTTCTTCAAGTTCGAGTTCAGTAATCTGAACGAGCTTATGCTTAGATCAAATATAAGTTTTTATCGGGTCTAGATTACGTTCAAGCAATTTTTGTCAAATTTAAAATAGTATAAAACTCAATCAACGTTTTTGTTTTTTGAGTTTAACTTCGAGTTGGGCAAAAATGATCGAGTTTGAGTTCAAAGTTTTTAGCCCCTCGCCCATTTCATGTAATTTGCTTTATCAGTCCTAGCCTACTCTATTTTTACCCATGTTTAATGATTGAGATCAATATAAAGGCAAAATCGGTATTGGAGGTTCTGGTCTTAAATTCAAATCTTCGTTTAATTCGCGATAGTACGCCGAAACGTGCGTGTAACGAGTGTCGGAATCCACATCCGCGACTTACCACCTGGACACCTCAGCTTTGACTCCGAAGAAATATCGCAGCGGTGGCGCGCCGTTGGCAAAATTACCGATATCTTTAACCACTGCGTAAAACGGCCGGTGTTTTTTTTGTTTTCTTATGTAGGCCAACATAATTTTTTGCTGACATACAGTAACTTATTGCAGTAAAAAGCTTTTGATTTAACGTTGTATTATACAACCGTTACTTTTAGGCTTTCGTTTCAATACAACATACAAAGCAACGGTGATGGGCATAGATGGTAACGATGGTGGGATGAACGCTACAGTAGAGTTTTTTGTTAGCTTACCTTCGCCAAAACTAGTAATTGTACATTCTTTGACTCCGACTTCATTGGCAATCGAATGGAACCCACATAGTTTTCAAGTATCCACGATCTCATACAATACTTCCAGGTGAATAATCATGTTTTTAAAGAAGCCAACGTTTTGGAAGAATATCTTTGAAAGAAGCTGTTTTCGCGTTAGTCTTGAAGAACTGCCATGTCATAACTCTTTCGTGTAGCTTTGAAAAAAGTTGTTTGTCCCAGAAACTTTTTGTGACGCACTCGGGGTAATCGCGTCAGAGTAAGAACGAGAAGCATGGCCTAGTGCTTGATGAATAACAGTATCAAACGTCTGCGAGGTGGTGGTAAATTGGCCAATCGAAATAATTACCCACTGACGAGTGCGTCACGAAAAGCTTCTCACTCCACGAAAGAGTAGCCTAACGACAGACCGTTACTTGAGGCCCAATGCAAAAACAGCTTTTTTTCAAAGCTATTCCTAAGTTCAGTACCTTCAATCAATTATTCAAGTTTTAGGAAGAGTACATTTGTAAGCAAGCTTATTGGATCAAAAGTATTAAAACTAGCTTTAAAATAACCAACCTTTCAAACTGAATAATATATTCGAGCTTTTCAGAAGGTCGCGGGCCACGGCTGTTTCCACTCGAAGCACAACAGAGCTAAGATAACGAAAAAAAATAAAAGCCCTTGAAATAGTTTGTTTGATTGCTGTAATTGTGTGTTATAGAAATTATGCGTAAACTTATCAATCTATTTTAATGAATAGCTCAGAAATGAATTATTTTGAGCTGATTTCATAATTAAAGCCAGTTAAAATATCGTTGTCGGTCCGGGAGTTCTGTGGTTTGATTCCCGGCCCGGTCATATCGGACGCATTGTCGCCAACGGCTCGCCACCGCTACGACACTTCTTCGGAGCCGTGTTGCTCATGGGCTTGGCCGCGTGAAGGGGCCTCACCAATTTTCACTCGTTACATGCTTCGGCATAATACCGCTAGTATAAAAAAGGTTTGATTTTAATTCAAGAGTAATTTCAGGTTACAACGATGAGGTATTCGAAAGCATTAAGGTTCCTAAACTTGATTTTCATTAGTTCAATTGTATTATCCAGATTTTATTTTGCAGCATAAACCGAATTTCAAAGCGGGTTGCTGAAGATAACGAAGGAAAAGTGGAGTTAAACAATCTTCGACCGAACACTTTCTATCAAATAAATATCTTTTCAAATATCTTATCGGAACTTCTGGGAACAGTAGGAGTTCAGCAACCCATCGCAACTCAATTGGTTTTAACAAGTTCGTAATTATTTTCTTATAACTTTATTTGTGCACATTTTATTTTTATTTTGCATTGGCGTTCAAAGCACAACAGCAAGTAACTATGCGGCGAAAAACACAGCAGCGTCACCAATCATTGCTGAATCAATCATAATACAGTATTTTTTTGTATTTTAGTTGTATCTTTATCCTCCTATCACGAGAAAGCGATCAATGCATAAATAAATGATAAATAATAATCAATCATACTGAATTAATCATTGCTGAATCAATCATAATCATCACTGAATCATTCACAGCAAGTTCACCTAAAACCACTGCTGAATCATAGGCCTGCATCTATTCCTTGAATGACTTGGGGGAGTAATCTCTGACTTGCCTTTTTGGTGAACTTGCTGTGCTTTTGGCCACATACTTATTTTTGTGCTTTGAACGCCACACCAGATATGCACACTGAAGAGTGACGTTATCTTATGGAATAATCAATCAAGTGAAGTTTCTTTTGAATGTTGATGCCTTCAAATTTGAAGATTTCCTGATTTTTGAGTTCTTATTTGCCAGTTCTACGGTAGGCTAACTTTTTTTTTTTTCTTTTTGATCTTATTCTCAGCTACATCCACGTGATGAGCCCCAACTAGGGCGAAACCGGTCAAGGATTGATATTTCAATACTACTTTTTGTAGTAATTTCAATAATACCTTTTTGTAGTAATTTTCTTCTTCAACATTTGTTTTTAATTTTTTACCTTATTTGGCCACTTTATCCAAAAATTTACTTCTCCCAATTAATAGTTTTCTGTTTGTTTCCAATGTTGACGTTTGATTAGAAGATTCTCCCCAAAAACCTAGTCTTATAAACTAGAATTTATCGTTTAATGATTTTTGAAGTTATCACGTTCTTTTTATTCATAGGTTTCAAAGCGAATATGAGTGACGCCACGGTTTTTTGGCCGAGAGTTCAATCTGATTCTTCTATTAATTACTTAATATCTGTTGATCCGCGGATGAATTTAAAACAAAATAACATCACAGGAACCTCGTGAGTTGTAGTTGTCGTAGTTTCAACAAGTTGTGTTATTTAAGGTTCCAGACTTGACGACCTTGCCTTGTTTGTGCACTAATTCCATTATCTTTTGCAACTTCTCACTGAGAAAAGATATTTGCTGAAACAGAATAGTTATATCGATATTTGATTTTGTGATTTTATTTCCAAAAAGAAACAAAACTCGACTTGACTCAACATTCGCTTTGTTAATGAAATAGGCCTATGCGTATTAGAAATGACACACATATTTGCTAAGTTATAAACCGTCATTTGCAGAATGATTTTGGGTGGTTTTCGATCAGGTGAACTCTATTCCATTTCCGTAATTTCTGAAAATCCGGTTCGAAAGGTGCGAAGTGCTGCCGCTACTCTACACTTTTCTCAAGAAAGTGGCGCCCTCTTATTTGGTAAGATAAAGCATTTGTATTTAAGCGTTAAATTACGTGGTAGCCCTGTCACTAGCTGGTTGAAAACCTGCAGTTATTGGCTCTAACTCTAGTTTGAATAAAACTTTTGAAAACCGCTACTGCAAAACGATTGAAAAAAAATTTCACTAAAACAAAAAATAGCCAAGGAAAATGAGTAATAACATTTTTATGAAGTACTAAGCAATTAGCGTGATGAAAAACAATGCTTCAGCATTGACTTTGCGTTGAAATGCAGTAAATGCTGTGCCATTATTGCAAGAAAAATAGTTGCATTATATGTTTTCAATTCTTGTCCATTGTTTAGGAGAAACTGATGTAACAGACTTTGAAACTGATTTTGGACCTGTAGAAGGAGGAAATAATGACGGGTAAGTCCCAGGGCCGGATTTACCAATAGGCTAAGCAGGCTGAAGCCTATGGTTTCGGAGAAATAAGGGTCCTCGTCGCAAACAACGAAGACTATTTTTGTTTTGAAGTTTTATTGTCCAACTTTTCCTTTTGTATCGCCTAATTTGCTGCTTGTTCATCCGTACCGGGCAGAGTTAGTCAGTTACCCTGTCCACATGTCCAGTTCAAGTGGTTCCGAACGCCCACCGGATTGTGCATCACGATTAAATTTTTCCGGCCTCGAACCATACCGCTATAAAAGCTAACCTTTTGTTTTATGAAAGGATTCGCTACTATTTTTGCTTCTTCAGCTTACAATGATTAAAAGACAAAATTGAACAATTTTGGTCAACACCTTGGTGTCGATTGGTTCCAGCTCATTGATAACAAACTGTCTTTCATTTTTTCCAATTAGTCTCTTCTCTCAATTAGGCTTCCATAGCGTTAAACATTTGCTTTTTTTGTAATAGACAAGGCTTTGGAAATTCCGATGATGTGGAAAAAAATCCAGGCAGTGAAGACTGGGGAATATTGAACGAATCTCCTAATAATGATAAAGATGATCCTGGTATGCAGGATGTTCTCGAAAATGAACCTCTTTCGTTTACATGGATAGTTGTCCTTGTTGTGGTCGGTTGTTTGCTAACTATCTTGCTTCTGATACTGATTCCTTGCCTATGTGGTTGCAACAAGAATAAACCTATTTTAAAGTAAGTTTAAATTAACCCCATAGCCTATATGATACTCTGTAACCATTGGTGTCCCAAGCACAAATAATTCGTGAAACACTTCATCTTCATCAAAAAAATGCTCAGGTTACATCTGCATGCAAATCATGCTTTTCAAAAATGGTGTATGGTGTGATGCTTCTAATTGTCGGCCGGTATAACTCGCGATACCCACTACTGGCATTCCGGGTCTCCGATCTATTTTAGTGGCAGCACTTATTTTTCGGCTACTGGTTGTGGTTGATTTTGCATTTGACACCATCCACAATGTTTTTTCTCTTGAGTTGGATTTAGGAGCGTGGCAAGAAATTTAACTAAATCGAGTTATCTTGCACACTGACCCCAAAGGATTCTTGAATCATTCAAGCCTGAGCTTACACTCGACGTAAAACTAAAGCTGTCTCAAAAAATATTGCTGTGCGATTTTACGTAAATTAGTTACAAGAAAATGACTAACCCTAAGACATTGCTTTATCAAAGTTAAGAATTCTGACTTTGAGACTAGAAAACTTAGAAAAATTGGTCCTCACCAAAAAGGCTGGTATAGCATTAGTGCTCTCATTGATTGACTACCGTTGCATCTCGTAACTGTGCTGCAAAGTTGGGCAGTACCGCGGTACAAAAGTACCACTACTTTTTTAGTACCGCTATCGGTATCGTCAATACTTTTAAAAAATGTACCGTTTTTGGTACCATCGTTACTTTTTGGACTGTTTTACTCGATATTTCGGTAACTTTTTTGAATAAACTTAAGAGAGCAAGAACTGAAAATTTTCCGAGATATTCCGCGAAAACCATCTTTGAAAAGTACCGCGAAACCGCGTTGTCGTAGATCAGCGGTCGGCAACCACCGGCCTTTTCAGAATAAGTGCTTTGAATTTGAAAAATTTTTATAACGTTACACGCACTTTTCGAACGTTTTTTTGAATACTTGATAGCTCGATTCTGGTGACCCAGTATGGCAAATTCGTTCAAAATCATAAAATTGACCAAATTACAAAGGCAAATATTTTGATTTAAACAGCGAACATTTGATTATGCTGTCATTTTATCGTTAATTTTGCGTAAATCAAATAGCGCTAGGCTAATTCAATGCGTAAGACGCCTATTGGCGTAGCGGCATTAGCAACTTTTAATTACACACTTTTCCCTCTGTCTTGCGACCTAATTTCGCTGCAGCAAAGTTGTCAGGTAATATGTATCGTGCTGAGACAAAACAGTTAGTCTTTTGTAGACAAAATGACTTCCTGAACTTTTGAGGCTATCATGAAATGAGACAAATAAAACTCTTTATTATCGCTTATGTCTTTGAAGTAGCGATTCAGATCAAAGAACTTGCTACAAAACCGTGACTTCAAGGAGGTTTACAGTATAAGATTCAGACAAATTCAGCTTACTGCTGTTCTATTCGCAGTCAGTCCAAAAAAAGCACAAAAAATCAAATCTTCATTATACTCGCCGTAATACGCCGAAGCGTGTATCGAGCTTGAGGGGTTCATCTCCGCGGGTTGCAACAAACTTTTCTGCTCTCCAGGGCGAGTTTCTGATGATAATACTCTTATACCTAGCCAAATAGCTAATGCAAGAGATCAACAGATTATGCATGTTTATGGGGCGCCGTGTGTAAAGCTACGCAATATAAAAATTTGCATCATTTTTTTGGTTAATTTTGGTTAAATTACGTGCAATATCATATATTGTTGCAATTTATCTATATTGCTGCAATATGTGTTAAATTGTTGCAATTTGTGTGTATTGCTGCAATTTGTGTAAATTGTTGCAATTTGTGTATATTGCAAAAAAACCTTTAAATCGGCTTTTAATTGCCATGGTGATATGCTAACTAAAACAGTCAGTGTTGCCCTTTCCCTTTTTCCATGAACTCATGTAGTGTACTGGCCTGAGGCGCTGTTGTACTGACTGTGCAGTGTGCGCTTATTGGTTTGGCTTAAACATTTAAGCTACTGGTTAAATGAATGATTTAAGCTACTACTGTTAAGCTACTGGTACCGGTATCCTTTGGAATACCAGCAGCTAGACTAGACAAGACTACCGGTATGGGGGTAACAACTAGTATCAGCTCCCAGGTCCAGTTGGGTTAGATTAGAATTAGGTTCACTTAATGTTAAATTTAGTTAGGGTTCGTTCAGTTACAAAATATCGGTAGACTAGTTTGACATTTTTAATTTTACAGTTTACCGTATGTAACTGGCTACTGGTGTATCGGTGTGCTGATCTGCTGATGTCAGGATGGAGCCTACCTGCTTTCTGTGGACAGATCACAGAAGTCACTGTAATCTGACATGTTTCAGCCATACAGCATAAGCCATTCTGCATTAGCAACGAGATAGTAGTATGTCACAAAAACATAGGTTGGGGTAGCTAGACTTGGCCTAATGTCGGGTTACTGGTACTGTACTTTAAAACAAGATTTTTCAGATACCGATATTTTGTAACTGAACCTAATTCTAATCTAACCCAACTGGACCTGGAAGCTGATACTTGTTGTTACCCCTATACGGGTAGTCTAGTCTAGTCTAGCTGCTGGTATTCCAAAGGATACCGGTACCAGTAGCTTAACAGTAGTAGCTTAAATGTTTAAGCCAAACCAATAAGCGCACACTGCACAGTCAGTACAACAGCGCCTCAGGCCAGTTCATGAAAAAAGGGAAAGGGCAACACTGACTGTTTTAGTTAGCATATCACCATGGCAATTAAAAGCAGATTTAAAGTTTTTTTGCAATATACATAAATTGCAACAATTTACACAAATTGCAGCAATATACATAAATTGCAACAATTTAACACATTTTGCAGCAATATAGATAAATTGCAACAATACATGATATTGCACGTAATTTAACCAAAATATGATGCAAATTTTTATATTGCGTAGCTTTACACACGGCGCCCCATACATGTTACCATACATGAGAATGCATGTTTTAGTGAACGTGCCGCTATCGCCTTGTTAATATAACCGACTTGTTCGCCTTCGGTATCAACATTCGCGCGCGACCACAATTCAGATCTTTCACTATAGCATCAGATGCGACAAAAAGCTTGACAAGGTTTTAATTTCGTTGCTTTGCAAGACGTAAACCAAACGTTACCATACATGAGAATGCATGTTTTAGTGAACGTGCCGCTATCGCCTTGTTAATATAACCGACTTGTTCGCCTTCGGTATCAACATTCGCGCGCGACCACAATTCAGATCTTTCACTATAGCATCAGATGCGACAAAAAGCTTGACAAGGTTTTAATTTCGTTGCTTTGCAAGACGTAAACCAAACGTTACCATACATGAGAATGCATGTTTTAGTGAACGTGCCGCTATCGCCTTGTTAATATAACCGACTTGTTCGCCTTCGGTATCAACATTCGCGCGCGACCACAATTCAGATCTTTCACTATAGCATCAGATGCGACAAAAAGCTTGACAAGGTTTTAATTTCGTTGCTTTGCAAGACGTAAACCAAAACAAAAATTAGTTTTTAAGAAAAAGCTGTTTGTTTGAAAAGTACCAAAAATCGTTACCGAGTAACGATATCGTCGTTACTTTTTTAGAAATGTACCGTTATCGGTACCGACGGTACTTTTTTAGCTAAGTATCGGTACCGATATCGTCGTTGCTTTTAAAGTACCGAGTGCCCAGCTCTGCTGTGCTGTGTCGTGCTGTCTAAGCGCTCAACACGCAAATTGGCTGCGAGCCACTGCAACTTGTGTAAGTCACTGAATGGTGTGTCCTCAAAACACTTGCCGTGTGGATTGGGACTCAGAACATAAGCTCCTAACTATAGCGCTTATGCTCTATTTCCGCGTAAATAATGCAACAGTCACATTCAATGACTCCTAATATTATCACTAAACTTCAGCCACTGCTTCATGATATCCCAATTTAGGGCTAAGCCTACATAATGATGTATGAAGATTTCAGGAATGCATATTAGCCTGGTAGTTTTACCGGAATTTTGTCAAACTTTCTAGTGTATTTGATTTGTAACGTTTGATAATTTTTTTCACAGAAATTACGGTTGGTGCGGATGCTGTTATGATTTTTACGTATAGAATTTTCTCATCTGACTGCCTGAAGAACTCTAAAAAATGGGATGATAAAAACTACAACCTCGTAGTCATGTTTTCCTCTTAAAATTTGTAAAGACTTTCAATTATCGGTACCATGCGCATAAATTAATTTTTGTAGATTCATCATCAATGATTTGTGTTGCTAAATAAATTGGTTTGTGTGGTTAAAATTTTGCATGGTGTTTTATGCAACTTATTGTTCTTTCCACTTTTTAACTAGCATCCCTTTACAGTACCGCACTACTGGAAAAAAAAAATACGAGCTGTCAGCGTCTCAAGCCACAGATTTTACGTTACGTATCTAGTTCATCACACGTCAAGTCAAACTTTGTCAGAATTCAATTGTAAAAGCGAATATCCATAACTGCAGACTGTGAACGCTGTTTTGATCTTTCAAGTTTCATCAGTGCAGGCATTCCTGTTGCCTGCCTGCACTGATGAAACCTGAAAGGTCAAAACAGTGTTCATCGTCTGAAGTTATCGGCAGTGTTAGTCCAATGTTGACTTTTGTCCAATCCTAACATAATTGCGTTACCTTCCTGCTCATTTTATTAGTGGTTACTGTAGCCTCACGGACTCACTAACCGTCGCTAAAACGGTGGTCAGTTGGCCTAATTAAGGGTATTTTAAATAATCTCGTTATTTAACTTTTGAGGCGGAACTAAAACAGGCTAGTTTAATTGATCACGACCGGAAATCTTATGAGTGGTGAGTGTTAGTGTTGCAACAATTGTACGCAATGCCAAATGCCTCAAATATAAAGTTACGCTATGACAGAGTCTACGATTGTGTAATAAGGCTATGCTTTGTTGTTTCGACGGCAAAATCAACAATTTTTTTAAGGTCAAAAATTGTTTTGAAACTATTGTCTAGCAAAAAATTACCGCAACTGAGACCTGCAGAGACAAATGTTGACACACGAAAACCTTTAGGAACCGATTGTCAATACTATTAACAGAGCCGGATTTAGACAATGAGAGGCCCTAGACTAGTTCTATTTTTTCCACTAAAAATCGGTGAAGACCCAAAAAAAAAAGGTTTTTATGTCCGCTCACGTCGTGTTTTCACTGAAAATATCGGTGAAGACCAAAAAGGTCTTCATTGTTTGTGATGAGACCCCTCATTTTTCCGAGGTCCTACGCGTCAGCCTGCCTATGGCCTATTGGTAAATTCGGCCGTGATTGTTATTTGTTCTTTTTTTGCTATCGAATGCAAAATTTCTTTCTGTTTTCAATTCCGGATGTGCCTTTCTCCTGTATTAATTAATCGATATTTCCTAGTAAAATTGATAACAAATAATTTTATTAATAATCGATAAAGTCTGCAAAAATTTTATGTAACTTTTTTGTGAAGACTTATTAGTTTTCCTTATGTGTCTTATGTTTTCGTTGAGTCTAACGGTTAAAACTTGACTTTAATTATTTAACACGCTGTTTGTGTAAAATATGTTGCATGCTATCATTTTTGCACTCTATTAAGACTGAGTTTATGTAATTGGGACTCGCGCCATTTTGTTTGCGCTTGAGCTTCGCATATTCGTTTTGGCATGTTCAGACACATGGAACTGCTATGTCGGTCACGAACAGATATTTAGGTCGAGTCATGATATGACACTATTTCGTATGGGATAGTGAGTAAAAAGATATCAATTTAAAATTATCGATTATTCATAACCGTTTATTTTTGTTATTGAATTAAGCTATTGTTTTTTTACTTTTTCTTAATTGCCAAATATCAAATTATTTCTTACTTGTTTCATTATCAATTCCCAACCATGGGCAACTGAGATCAACTAACAGGCGTATTAAACGTACAGAGCATTATTTTTCTTCGTTTTTTGTTGTTTGTAGTTTAAATCATGTTATTGTTTTCATTCATGGTATTGCAATCTCTCGCAATAAAAACTCAATGAAAAATTTTGAAAGTTGTTATTTTACTCTCCTTCTTTGCGTGAAATAGAATGATTGTTGGTTTGGTTATTTATGAGATTTGTGGCAAGAAAAATTGATTGCTACAGTTCTTCTGCTCTGCCACTTCATCTACGTTTTCGGAAAGCTTAATTCATCCTAGTAAATTTTCAACAAAGTGTTATTTTCCATAGGCCTATAAGCTATGTAGGCTAACGGTATTGTATGATACGTGGAGTGGTGCAATATCAGCAACTTAGCATCAGGCAACACAGCAACAAATTAAGTTGCAGCCGGCCGTTCGGCATAGCCGTTACAAGCGTCGCTCTCTGGGATTTGATTCTTGGGCTATTCAAATCGAACACAATGTCGTCATTCGCCAACAGCTGCTCTTTACCCAGCGGCGTAGCGAAAAATTTCAGAAGGGGGAGGGCCATAATTTCTACATTTTTTTAAGCGTTTTTTTTTTCGGCAGAACAAAGTTGAAACTGATTAAGAAGCAAGAAAGGCTTTAGGGGGGTCCGGGGGCATGATCCCCCGGAAAAATTTTGAAAACTTACGTGCTATAATGGCTATGTTAGTGGTTTTTGAATAATTTTCGCGCAAATTTCTGTAAAATTTTTGCCCCTAAATCTGAGTGTTTCACCAAATATAATGCATTTTGTTCGCACATTTTCGATTATGTGTACTCAGGGCGTAAGGCTTCGCTATCGAAGAGGTTCGAAATTATGGAAAAATTGTATAACTTACATCAAAAACATTTTTGAAAATGGCTGGTGGAGAATGCATATCCCTCATCCTACCCCCTAGATCCGCCCCTGGCCATAAGCTACAGAAACCATCAAATTAGTCTGGCATATTTCAGTCACTTGGCATCATTAATTTTGTTAATTTTTACTAAAGTAGGCTACCTGCAGGTAATATGGCCATGCTGGTTTTATGGCCCACTACTCCGATCTCCGGATTTGAAGAAAGCGAAATTTTTTTGCATGAAGTTGGAGTAGATCAATACTTGTATTGATTTGCGCAGTTGGGGTTGGATCCGTGCAGTAATGAGTTCGCTACAGCGAAACAAAATTTTAAAATCTTGGAATGGAGCCTTTTCATTAAATCCAGGATTGTTTACTTTCCAAGAACAACATGCATGGTTTCCGAAAATTCAATTTCTTGTTAGCAGGACAGGAAAGGATTGTTTCACAGTTAATTTAAGCAGTTTTGGATGTTTAGAAGGATTTTAGCATGAGCTGAATTGCTATGAAAGTGTTCAAGAGCCTTTGCTGGTAATAAGGCCCAAGCACTAGCCTGTCGGTGATGTAAGTGCCAAAAGTAATTACTCAGAAAACATGAGCAGATGAGTGGTTTAACATCTTTGGAAAGAAGGCGTTAGTTTAAAAATGTCTTTTGCAATATTTTAAGGATTTTCTTTCGTGACAATAGCATATTCATTACAGTTTACTGGTAGCTACCAAAGTAAGTAGGATACAGTACAGTATTGTGGGGTCACTTATGTTAAGTTAAGTGATATTCAAGACCTCCTGTTCATGTTCCTAAGCATCTTTATGCTTCATATAATGCAAAAACGTAACAAACAATGCATTAGTTTATCAACAATATCTCTTACACAACTTGACTATCTTGGACCTTATTACCTGCATATGCATCTAACATGGCTCAAAAAAATGATTTTCTTAAAATCAACTCACGAAAAACCTGAACTTCATCTGACCTTCAATGTTAGATACATAATGTTTAACAACCTACTCACTTCCATGCAAAGTTTGACTTGAAACCCTCAAGTAGTTCTTGAGATATGAGAGAAAGTTTCTTGGGGTGGCCATATTACCTGCAGGTATAAAAGGCGGAGTCAAAAGGGGGGGGGGGGGGCATGGCCCAATGCCCCCCCCTAAATACGCTACTGTCTTCACCGCCGTGACCAGTGTTCCCTCTAAGCTGTGCACGTGTGCGCGCGCACGACTTTCAGAGACTACGCACACGCATAAATTTACTGCGCACAAGCATTATCACGATGAAGCAATGTTCTCGGTTGGCAAGTTGGGGAAAATTGTTTTTGGACTTATCAAAACAGGGCTTCTTAACCAGGGGTGCGGGGTTGCTGAACGAAAAATTGGACATCTGCGGACGTGATGACCTTTTTATTTTTTATTCATGAGTTGTTGCACAAACGTTAGTCATTTTTAAAAAAGTGCGCACTCGCCAAAGTTTCTGCGCACACGTACTACAAAAAATTAGAGGGAACATTGGCTGCGACGTTTCTTCGTGGCTATGTTGCCCAGAAACTAAGCGATGGAGATGGACCCCGACACTTGTTACACGCTTTGGCGTAATACCTATAGTATAGTGATGACCAGTGGCGCCCGCAGAAAAAAATATTTGGGGGTAAAGTGTGACGTCGTTATCTATGATGTCACTAACCAAATTTTTGAATGTGATACGGATAAAGCTTTAAAGCCTACTGATAGGCTATCGCAACGAGTGAGTGGTTGGTAGTTGCGCTTATTTGGACGCGTAATAAGCTAATGTAGGCTACAGTTGTACACGTCCCGTTTGGCCAGGGATGAACAAACTTTTCAGCGCAAGGGCTTCATTTAATATTCATGCGGGCAGCATACAGTAGGCCTATGATAACCTCCAAACAGCAAATTTGAATAAATCGATAAATTCTTAACAATGCCAAAAAAATAGTGAAAATTTCCAATCAGTGGCGTGGCAAGAAATTTTAAAAGGTAGGATTGGGCATAATTTTTACTTTTTTCACGCGCATTTTTTTTTTTGGCAGAACAAATTTGAAGCTGATGGAGAAACACGAAAAGTATTAGGGGGGTCCGGGGGCATGCTCCTCCGAAAATTTTTTGAAAATTTACATGCTGTAATGGCTATTTTAGTGCTTTTTGAATAAATTTCAGGCAAATTTTGATTACATTGTTTTACTTTAATTCTGAGTTCTTCGCCAAATATGATGCATGTTGTTTGCACATTTTCGATTATGCGTGCAAAAGGCGTAAGGCGTATTGCTATCGAAGAGGTTCAAAATAATGGAAAAATTGTATACATCAAACACATTTTTGAAAATGGCAGATGGGAGGATGCATATCCCTCATGGGAGGATGATGATGGGAGGATGCATATCCCTCTTGTTAGGATGCAGATGGGAGGAGGATGCATATGCGCCCCTTGCCATAAGTTACAAAAACTATCAAAAGAGTCTGGCATATTTTAGTCACTTGGCACCATTAATTTTGTTCTTTTTTACTAAAAGGCAGGGTCAAAACGGGAGGCCATGAACGAAGAAGTTTTACTTAAGTGCAATACTTAAGTAGTATTACGTGGTAACCGGTACTTACTTAAGTGATTTGAATTTCGACTACTTCTACTTACGTAGTTTAATAAAAAACAGGCTAACATTACTAAAGTGGTTTTCAAAATGATAAGTAGTTACTAATAAGCAATGCATTGTGCAAATGAAATCATTGTTGAAATATAATTGGCAACACTAGTAGTTGGTATCGTTTTTTTTTTTTTTTTTTATAGAGAAGTTTTTTCAGCTTTGTGATTTCAACAGTTGTTTCTTGTTTATTTGTTTGGCCTTGACATTGGGCTTGCGTTTTGCGGAAGAAAACACACTTCACTTTTACTGATGCGCTAAATTATCTCAATTATGCTTTAGCATCAGCAAAATGTTTGCTAAGATTATGCTTTGTCAAAGCTCAGGTTCGTGGCCTCGCTTTCGCAAACGCTACTTTTTACTAAAGTATGTTCAACTTAACGGTACTTTTTACTTTCGCTACATTTAATAAGCGCAGCGACGTTTAGCTAAAGTGCTGCGAAAAATTAAAGCGCTGCAAGTAATATGCTAATGAGATCAACAGTGCTTCCATTTAGTTTAATCTTGAAATCGATTGTGAAAGGTTTAGACCTAAATTATTTATTTATTTAAATTACTATCGGTACAGTGTATCTATATGACTAACAGAGGAACCACTCTCTGAGCTCAGTGTACGGAACGAAAATCAGAGCTTAGATGTTGTATTGTCATTATATTTAATAAACAGCAGCGATATTTATTAAATAGCGGCGTTAATTAACAAATAACGCGACATTCATTAAATAGCGGCAATATTTAATAAACTGCAGCAACATTTAATACACAGCAGTGATATTTAATAAACAGTAGCGACATTCAATAAATAACAGCGACGTTTAGCTAAAGTGTAGCGAAAAATTCAAGTGCTGCGGTAATATGCTAATGAGACCAACAGTGTTTCCATATTGTGTAATCATAAAATCGATTTTGAAAAGTTTAATATTTATTTATCCAACGGCGCAGTGTGTCCATATTACTAACAGCGGAAACACTCTCTGTGCTCAGTGTCCGGAACGAAAATCAGAGCTTAGATGTTGTGTTGCCATTTTATATTTTTGTTTTCAATTTTATTTTTGAAATTTACAAGGAGTTTCTGGTCTACTCTCTTGTTAGATTAATTTGGCAATAAATGAGCAAAGTAAGAAATTTTGGTATGGGGTAAATGATAGATAGAGTATAGAAGTATTTTAGGAGGTGTGGGATTGTAAGGAAGTGAGTGTGGGGAAGTGTTGGGGGAGGTGTCAGGTGAGGTTAAGTGAAGGTGTGAGAGAGTGTGGGGAGGTGTGAGGGGAGTGTGAAAAAGTGTGGAGAGACGTGTTAGGTGAGTGTAAAAGAGTGTGGTGAGGTGCTGGGTGAGTGTGGGGGGTGTCGGGTGAGTGGGGAGGTGTAGAAGAGTGTGCAGGCTCCCCCCACACACTTCTTCACCTTTCCCCACTTCGCAACACACTTTCCCCCACTTCCCCTCGACCTTCACGCTCACCTCATACACTCTTTCGCACCTCTCCTATACTTCCCCACATCCTTCCCCACACACTTCCCCATTCCTCCCCCACATTTTCCCACTCCTTGCATATTCCCCCATACTTAACCCAACTCCCTAAACTACCAAAAATTCCCCAATTCCCCCGCCATCCATACTCTCCCAACTTCTCTATACTCCCCCGATCCTTTCCCATACTCCCCCATACTTACTTATCATTAATCCCACACCAAAATTTCTCACTTATTGCCAAATTTAGTCTAGCAATCAAGTAGACCAGAAATTCCTTGTAAATTTTATAAAAAATATTGAAAACAAAAATAAAGAATGGCAACACAACATCTAAGCTTCTTACAAAGTTGAGCATTTTTGTGGACATACGTAACAATGCTTTTTTGTTGAGTGGGTCCATTAAAAGAATTTTATGTACACTGTGGCTGTACTCTAGACTAAAGACAACCGTGATTTGACGTCACAAAAAATGAAGAAATGGAAACACTGTTGATCTCATTAGCACATTACCGCAGCACTTGAATTTTTCGCTGCACTTTAGCTAAACAGGGGCGGCGGAACAAAATTTTACCGGGGGGAGGACAGCATTAAAGGCAGATCCAGGAATTTTCAGAATTTGTGTATTTGCAGCTGTAAAGTAGCCTACTGTCAGGCCTGGGTTCTGGTGAAATGGTCTGTCGAGATCCCATCAAAAATTTTGAAAAGCAGAATGAATATGACGTTACTTCACTGACAAATGGTACAAAAATGAGAATACACTATCGAAAATTTTTTCTACAAAATATCAGCAACCTGCAATAAGCGATAAATAATAGGCGCAAGTACTCTGGCAGTAACCTGTGGGTTGCAACGCTCCTATTCACAAACACTAACTCGACTTTTCAGTATAAAGTTTTGTTAATCAATCAATTAATGTTTATATTCTTGAAAAAGCGAATATAGAACGAAATGACAGCGTCTGAAGGATTAAAATTTCAAGAAAAGTAAGACGCGACACAACGGAAAGAACCGTTCGCACATGCGAAAAGAAGAAAAAAGACAAGAGAGAAAAAGATAGCGTACGCATGGCCATGACACCTAAAAAAAAAAAAAAAAACAACACAAACGAAACTTAGCACAAAGAAATCTTGCATATGGTTAAGAGGTTTCAATGTAGCTGCTGCTCGGCTTTCCAAAGATTGCAACGCGTGAATCGTTTTTTCGTACAAAATTGTCAGCGACCTCAGAAAAATCAATCTTGTCAATCAAAGCTTGATGCACATGGGTGAGAACCACTCCATTCAGTCGCTTCTGAGTCATTGTCGATCGCAGCCACGTTTTCAGGCGCCGTAAGCAGCTGAAACTTCGTTCACATTCAGCCGACGACACTGGCTTCCGCAACAAAAGTTCAACAATCCCCAAAATATTGGGGAAAAAAGCTTTCACCTCTTCAGGTGATTTCCGTAGTATCTCCAAGTATTCATTAAAATTAGACGGTTTCCACCTCTTGGTAAAAACCACCAATTCCATTTTTAGCTTGTCGGAATTGATTTCCGGATATTGTTTGATTTTATCATCGACAGAGCCAAAAAGGCTATTCAATAAGCCACAGTATGCTTTTAAACCAGGTTTAGAAGCATCGAAACGACTCTGCAGTTGAACAGCAGCTGTATCAAAAATTTCATAACATTGACGCGAAAAACATTCGTAAGTAGACTTTCCTAAATTGTGTTCAGTTCGTCCAAAACTACGATGCCCTTTTTTCTGCAGCCGCGGCATTGCGATTTCACTAAGGTCTTCACACGAATCAATAAATTCATCTACTTCTTTCTAGAGTTGAGGAAAGTTGTTGCGTGCTTCCTTTATTCCTTCCTTTGGACACACTTTCGCACACCATCATAGTTAGCACTTCGGCCTTGCGAGACCACCGCTAACTTTTTCAGCATGAAGAACACCTTGTAAGCAACTTTTAGTAGCAAATAACTTTCCCCCTAAGAAAAATACAACAAAATGCCCGACGCTTTACAGTAGATGTTTGTTCCGAAGATATCGTAGATTCTGAAACAAACAGTTGCAGTGCAGCGAGGATAGCGTAGTAGTTAACGAGATGGTTTTCTATAGCACTACAGCGAATAGTCCATCTTGTAGGGCATAAGGGACGAAGCTTCTACAAATTAGACATCTCATTGGAACCATGTAGTATATTCCGAAATTTAATGGTGTTGCTTGCCAATTTGCCTAATTCATTCAAATATGATAGAACATCTCGCATACCAGGCAAAGAGCTGATAAGTTCGTACAGAGCGAAATGCAATGGGTATAAGAAGCTAACGGTTGTTCCTTCAATAATATTGCTTGTTCTCCGTTGTAGGCGCCACTCATATAACTAGCACCGTCACAAACCTGCCCTCGCAAATATTCACGGATAATCCGAACCTAATGCAAACGTCTTTTGACATATTTGCTATACTCTGGCCGGTGGTTTCCGTGGTGCTGTATAGCCCTACAAATGATTCATGTGGCACCAAATCTTTGTCAACATATCGGATTGACACGCATTCCTTGCTCCAGCCCTGCCAGCACATCTTGTGTACCGTCGCAAATAAAACAAAAATACTTGCTTTGACGTATTTCAAATTTCAGTGGAAGAAAAATTTCCCGCGATGTGTCGGAAATTATTTCATTTTGGATATCATGACTTAAATAAAGTCGCTGTCGTGTTTTTTCTCCATCAAATTTTGCTAACCACGATTTCAAATTATCGTTGCTCTCAGCTCGCAAGCGCAAAAGTTCAATAAAATTTCCACTCTTTTCATCCTTGCCTCGAAGAGCAATACTTTGACGAACAAGATACTTGATTGTTGAGATAAATATTTCCAAGCATTCTCTGGCAGCAGTTTGATTTTTCTCAACGTTCTTATCAAGGTGTGATATTATGCAAGTGTTTTCATCTTGCCTCTTCAAAAACGCATCCACCGCATTTGCATGCAAGTCGGAACTTCGGTGTATTTTGAACTTTTGTACGCCTTTTTTCCAATTGCTAAAGCCGTTTTTGGTGAAAGAAGTTTCGATTTTTTTCCTCAAAATGCGATGTTTTTTCGTCATAAAAAACACTGCAGTAGAAACACAGCAATTTATCTTTTTCCGCGTCCCAATGCAACCAAGGAAAAGCACTGAACCAGCAGTCTTGAAAAGCTAGCGTTCTTTCCGATAAATATTGTTTCGGTAGGCTAGACGCGTTAGGGTGATGCGGTTTCTCTTTTTCAATATTTAATCCTCTTATACAATTAGAATCTGCAATTTCTGATGAGGAGCAAAGACCCGCTCGATCATCTCTAGCATCACCTCCACATACTTTACTTAATCTTCAACACAATCAGATTTCTCAGTCTGAGAAGCAGACACTGCATCACTTTTCCTCTTTCTAATAACAAATCTATCCATAATGTCTGCGAAAAAGAAACGTCAGTCGCAAACTCGTAACATTAAAAAATTCTAGCAAAACAATGCGATGAGGGTTATTGTAAATTTTGTAATCTTGTAATCTACTCCTCATTGCTAGCCAGCTCAGCAGGAACTGCTTATTTTAATAAAACGGCATATTGACTAAAAAGATTTTTGACTAGGCCTACTCATCTCTAACTTAAACTAACTAGTAGTTACTACTCTACAATGCCGATCTACCGTACTTTTAAACTTGAAATGGTCATTTTTTTAACGACAAGACCGGCGAAATAGATGACTGTATCATCATGAACAAGTTATCAAGATGAAGAGTCAATTGTTTATGCACAGTCGTCCATTATTAGACGTAAATTAGTGACCTGCCAAACAAATTTGCTCCATAAATTAACTGAATTGTTTTGATTGGTTAAACATTTAATCAGCTTTCGCTTCATGATCATGTAACTTCATTGTACCATAGACAAAAAAGTGAGGGGCTGAAAGCAGTGATGGGATTCAAAATTTTAAGAACAGGTTCTCTTTTGTATCGTACTTAGGTTTCCTCATAAAGGTCTAATGTCTGTAAAAAACAGCAAAAACGGGTTCGCTGATTATCTTGGCATTCCAAGAACGGGTTCGCGAGAACTCATGCGAACTCCCTGAATCCCATCACAAGGCTGAAGCCCCCCCAACCCCTACACTTTCTCAGACTTTTGGTTCTTGGGCCAAAGTTGCAAAGAAAGCAGCAGAAAAATGTGTCGAAGTTGAAAATATACAGCACTATTAAGTAAAGCGGTTTTGTTGAGTAAAATAGCATACGCACAGGGGGAGGGGTTCGGGGGTCAACCTCCCCCCATTCACGACTGAAAAAAATGAAAACCACTCTTTTTGAAACCATTCCCCTTTTTTCATACAGAGATTGCCGAAATTGTTATCAATTATCATGTTTTTCTGTGCTATCCAACTTCCTTATGTTACATAATCTTGAAAAACTGTCATTGTGATGCAATAATACCGGTAGTCAAACTTTTCTGGTGCGTTGCGCTTGAGGTTGACGATTGCAGAAAAAGTGAAACCTTTTTTTTTTTAAATGAACCGACTTTTCTTCGTGCGGAGCTTGCCGAAATTGCTGTCATGTTTTTTTTTCTGTTCTGTCCAACTTTCTAATTTAATTTCGAAAAACTTTTATTATGATATGATGCAACAATACCGGTATTTCAACTTTTCTGATGTGTTTTGCTTGAACTGCAATTTTTTAATTGATGCTGCTGTGAAGCAATTGGTAAGTGGGAGTTCCCTTAAATACGAAACATCTGCAGTAACTATGGCTGCACACAAAATTTTTTTAAAAACTCAAATCTTCACTGTAATCATTTCATTACACTCGCTATAGTATTGCAGCGTCGTAGCGAGTGGCGGGGCCCGACCCCGCGGCTTAACGCTCGGACAACGCAGCTTGAAGAAACGTCGCAACGGTAGCGAGCCGTTGGCTACTCTGTGTCCGATTTGACCGGCCTGGGAATTGAACCTCAGACCTTCCACATCGATAGCGACAACTTTAACACTGCGCTATAACCGGCCGGTTTGTTGAAAAATTATTAAAATATAAAAATCTTAATTGACCCTGCCCTAAATGCTAAAAATAAAATAAAGATACTGCTAAGGAAGACCAAACCAACGTAAGAGTTAAAGAAGCCCAGGGGTGGGACGGGGAGGGGGGTGGCAAAATTGTTTCTACGCACCGCTACACCCCGATTATGTGCTTGGGAGTATCACATGATATCGACGCTGTGATTTGGGTAAAAATGCTTAGATAATATCCACGCTGTTCTTGAGCTTAATCGCATGATCAGGGATTCCTCTCGCTCGTAATTTATTGTAGTTTAAAAATGTTTCGGTAGGGAGGGCAGTTTGTTTTCATGCTTCACTGTCTTCACTATTCAAGACAGGGGATACTGGATACTGCTCCTTTCATAATGAGTGCACATTAAATGTTTATATCAAGGTTTAAATGCGTTGTTTATATTAATGTTGGTGCCTGAAAAAAGATTTTTTGTAGGGAAGCAATAACTTGTTTTACCCTCCTGGCTACACCCTGTTCGTGACGTTGCGAAAGCTGGCCTACTTTAGTCAGTTAACCTTCCTATGACCCAAAAATGAGGTCAACTAAATTTTTTTCAGTAAATTTTTGACCACAATTTGACAGCGTGAGTTTTGGTGAAACCTTTTCGCTCCATAAATGAAGCCCAAAGAATCAAGCGAAAGTGTGAATAAAATATCTGGATTGTTTCCTTCGTTATGGCGTTATATAGCTTAATCATGGTAGCTGCAATTGCGCAGTAATTTAGACTAGAAACATTACAATCTGATGCACTTTAATACAGCTGAACTACTACAGGCTAATTGTAGTATTTTTACGTCATCACGATGTGACGTCACTGAAACCCCCCCATTGAAAAATCCTGCGTACGCCACTGCTTAACAACACCGCTTAACTCGCAAGAAAGGCGACCAAAGGGGGATCTGGGAGGCTAAGTCTCCCAGACGTTGATACGGTTTGACTCTATTCAACCTCCCAGTAGAAATAAGTCCTCTCTCCACTGTATTGGACCTCCCCAACATTTTCCACAAACCGACGCGCCTGATAGAAACACTTTATTCCATAGGCACTGCGCTAAACTTTATCAAAATACAGTAGTAGCTTCAATTTCTTTCGCAGAGGTTGCAAATGGCCCGCAAGAATTGCTTAAAAATACATTCTGTAGTATAATTTTATCTTGCTGGTTTGAGATAAGGGCTGTGGTTTGAGCAAAATCGTTGTTTAATGAAACAAAAGTATGGCAATACCAAGCGTGCAAATTATAATCCTTTCGTCAAAAGCAACATGTTATTTGCGAGCGATTGACCGCTCTATCCTTTTTTTTTGTCGTGAAACCAGGCTAATGAGGCGTGAAATGTGTGAGATTATTAGCAGACAACACAACGGGCTAGTGCTTTGAAGTTGTTTTTGTAGAAAGTGTTTATAACACCGTAAATTTTTACCATCAAACCTTTGTTCAAACTGAAATTGTCAGGGACGTCAATTATACGACTTACGAGCCAAATTTTTTAACTTGCGGACTTAAATTAATGCTAAATTGCTAATCCGTAACTGCAGGTCCACAATTTCCACAAATCCACAAAGTCCACAAACAAATAAATCCACAAAGTCTATACACAAATCCACAAAGTCCATAATTTCCGTTGAATTTGCATATGTGCATATTTGCGGCCTACCCCTCCTAGTTCATAAGTTTAGCTAATGGTATGCGTGCAGTTAGGTATCAAGCTATTTTATTTATTAATTTATGAGCGTGTTGATTTCTTGTGTGTTATTTTATTCACTGTGGTTAGAGCTATGGAATTGTCAGAAGATCCATCTTTGACTTTTTTTAATATATATTTTTTGGGCATTTCTTCATCGTATTTATTATTTTTTGCTGGATGCACTCTGTGTTCTACTTATAGATAGATACACTTTGGTTAGAGTAATCGCATTGTCAGTAGATCTATCTTTGTTTTTTTTTCTAATATTTGTCATTTCATCTTTTTCATTATTTTTGCTGGATTCGCTCTGTCTTATGCTTAGTTGTTTCATTTGATGTTATTTGACGTTTATTTGGTTTTATGGTTGTCGTCCCGTAGTGCCATGTGCGCACTGGATTCGGGAAATACATTACATTATTATACTTTATACAATTTCAACAACGATAGTCCGCAAATCTGAAAGTCCGAAACAATTTTTGCTGATCCGCAATTGCGGACTAGCGAACTTGCCCGGCACTGGTCAATGTGACCACGACTTAGGATTAAGGAATCCCTTTGAGATTCTTTCCCAATGAAACTGCCGGCAAACTTGCTAACTTGTTTTCAGCGCCTTCCCTTGAGTGCCCAACGTCAAGCAGGGAAGCTGTGGAATACCAAGTCTTGCGGCTAACTTTTGAAAAATAAGCTCAAATTTTGGTAATTTTTTTGATTTAGAAGTCAAAAAAAAGTATTGATCCATATTATTTACTAACTGTAAATCCTATAATAGAAAGCGTAGCGCTCACGCTCCCATTGCAATGGCCACACCATGCATTGTTGAATACGAAATTAAATGAATACCGGTAACGTAATTACGGAATCAACTACCACGGATTCAATTTCGTTTTGCTTGACTGGTCTCCTGTTGCCACCGCAAACCTTTGCTAATTGCTGCTGCAGTAGTGCTACTGGTACCCCCACTTCATGCCAGGCGATGTACGGTAGGTTGCGAAAGTTATCGGTACCGTACACTGGTACAGCCTGTGCTTAGCGAAGCTATGATTGCTGGACAGGGCAGGATCATCTCGTAGAAACGCTTAAAACAGTGGACTTGTGGTCTACTGACTAAGCAAATAGTTGTATTGCACTGTGGTAGGCTAGGGCTAGGCGGGTAATGTCTCAGGTCTAGTATCAACCCCCAGGTTCTGTTAGGGTTAGGTTTGGTTGAGATTAGGTTTAGTTAGGATTAAATTTAGTTGGGGTTCGATTCAGTTACAACCCTAACATTTTTTTTTAATTTTTTTTATTTAGCCTAGTTGCATATTTATCCTCCAGTCACGAGAAAGCAATCATTGCGCTATACGAGCTCGCTTAGGAGTTGCCAGCCATCTATCTACCACACCAAGATGGGGGAATTCTGCTAAGTGTCTTTCCCAACGGCACAACAAGTAAACTTGCCGGCTTGTTCTCCACACTGTCAGGGAAGTTGTGAATACCAATGTTAAAGTCATTGGTTTGACCCGACTCAGGATCAAACCCGAGTCTACAGCTCAAGAGACAGACGCTCCATACCACTTGGCCATCTGAGCTGTTTTGGCCGAGTGGTATTGAGCGTCTGTCTCTTGAGCTGTAAATTAACTAAACCTAATCCTCACCAAACCTAACCCTAACCAGCTAACCAAACCTGGGGACTGATACTAGATGTTACCTTACTAGGCTAACTGCTAATGGACTAGAATCTCATTTAACAACTGAGAAATAGCCCACTGGCATTTACATGAATTCTTGTATTGTGTAGTCTAGTCTAGGCTAGTAGGATTAATTACCAGTGCAATTGTAATTTAATGTAAGTAATTGTCATATTGTAGTTGTTAGAAATTGTGGGATAAATTACCAGTATCGCTCCAAATTCTTTCTTTTATCAAATTCACCTGAAGTTTTTTTGTACGGTACTCTGGTACTTATGGTCAGTGGTGCAATTACAACTGCATTGTTTAGTTTGAAATTGACTCAGAACTACACTGCTCCACACAGCACATTAGATCTTGCCTTCTTCTTTGCTTGCTTCCTCTATACAGCTATAGTTCCATTAATAGTTTTAGAGTGAATTTTGTGGTTCAGCACAAATATATATACCAGGGTTAATAGCAATTTGTACGGTAATTAAATTACGGAAGTTACTGGTCTGCTGGTAGGTTAATTTGTAATTATACCGGTAATTGTAGGATACCGGTATTTGATGTGTTTTGCTGTAACTGATCCAACTCTGCGATAGACTAAAGGCTACCAGGGATGGCGAACCTTTTCTAGTGGTTGAGTTTTACAGAAAACCTTGATTTGAAAAATGAAAAAAAGGGGTCACGGATTTTATGATATTAATAAGACACTTGTCGGGAATGAGCAAAAATTGGTCTTTACAAAGCAGAAGTTCTTGCAAATGGTGGGTGTAAGAGCAAAACAAAAGGTTGTGAACGCCAGAGAAAAGAAATTTACACCTTTTATCACTACTTGAATGTTTGTTAACATTTTTCTAAAAGTTTTGAAACACACAGCTACAAGTGGGTCACTGGGATCTGCAAGTGGGTCATGGTGTGACCCGCCTGTCCAGGGTCAGTGGTGCACCATTCTTGGACTAGGCCTATACTAACTGCCAATATGCAAAATATAGGCTAGGCCTAGACTATACAAAATCATCAACATGGCAGACTGTCGTCTGTCGGCTAATGATTGTTGTTTTGGAAGCTGGATTGATGTTCTTGCAGAAGCTATTCTAGATGAAGATGACTTAGTGTGGAAGAGCAGCACTTGTCAATAGTCAGATATTGCACAGGTGAAGGGATTAACTTCATATATTCTGTATTTTGGGCAGTGTCTAAAGAACAAGCAGATTTTTTTCAAAATTGTGTTTTGTATGCATCTAGACTACCTCATAGAAACCTTAGGATTACGTTTATAACCCCAATTAACCCATGCCTAATCATTACCATATGTTGTCTAATTGCAAATTATTACATTTTATCTAACTGCTGTTCGAGGGCTTGGTGCCAGAACTGGCTACCAGTGTTCCCTCAAGGATTTTGAATAGTGCGAATTTGCCCAAATGATGAATTCATTAAAATTTTTGCCCAAAGATTTCACTACTTTGAGGACCCCTTTTACAAATTTTTTGCATTAAATTTGCTTTTCCAAGATACAAGCTACAATCTTGCATTAAAATATTCAAGTTTTTCAGTTTTGCATTTTATAATATTAATTTTTGGTTCAAAATCAGTAAAATTTGCCCAAAAATTTCGCATTTTTCTCAAACTTCTCACTCTAAGAGGGAACACTGCTGGCTACTATGTCCAAAATCATGGTTTTCTGTAAAATGCATTTAAAATTTTAAAGCTCAATTTAAAAATCAGACAAGCAAATAAATCAACGATCAGTTTAACATGCTTACAGTGAGTGTAGGACTAAGCAAACTTGAGAGCAAAAGTGCACCCATGGAGAGAGTAGGCTAATATTTTGGACTTAAATCATTTTTGCCAAAAATGGACATAGACAGTT
The DNA here is from genome assembly GCA_964006365.1 of Trididemnum miniatum. Taxonomy (NCBI): domain Eukaryota; kingdom Metazoa; phylum Chordata; class Ascidiacea; order Aplousobranchia; family Didemnidae; genus Trididemnum; species Trididemnum miniatum. Next base: position 10,753,329 of record OZ023239.1, read on the forward strand.
CTGGCTCCAAGCTCTCGTAGTGATGTCATACCAGGAGCAGCGCCAGCCTTTAATAAGTGGGGGACAAACCAAGCGACAAAAACTTGTAGAAATTTAGACTCTTGCTGGAAGGTCTGGGGGGCCTCCCCCAGAAAATTTTGAAATTTTAGAATTAATTTTTGTGCATTTTGGCATATATCTAGTGGGATTTTTTGTCAAAATGAGGACTTGTTAATGAAGTAAAAACAGGATAGGCCTACTGGTACCGATAAGCACAATTGTTCTGAAATTGTCATTGCGTTTGCACTTTGCCTTCAGTTATCAAGCCTAGTATCCCGGTTCTGTAGTACAGTGTAAGACATCCCTGATGTAAGACATGTTAGCATAATAAATGAATACCGGTATATTTTGCAAAAATTTAACTTGCAACTTTCTGCACTGCATGCACCAAACTGATAGCAACCATTACCAGTAACTAGTAACTGCTGTAGGGTAACGGTGAAAAGGTATAATCTTGTAGTCAAATTATATACTTCTGGGTTCCCTGGACACTTTATCTAGTGACTTCTTTAAATTTTGTCGCGTTTTAAAGACAGGAAAAGAAAGAGACCTGGAGGGGGTCCATGTCTGCCCCCTCCCCTACCCCATAAAAAAATTAATGGATTTGCATGATTTACAAAAATGGGCCTGAGCAGAAGTGGGGGGCTAGTCCCCCCCCCTATTCCCCCCCTTGGTGCTGCCATTGTGTCATACCAGTTCGACATCAACATCATGGAAAGTAACAAACAAGCTATCCAGGTTTACGAGCATTTTGATATTGGAAACGGTCTGTTTTTTTAAACACTACTTACCTAGACTATACTGTAATTAACAGTATGTTTTGGAACAATTTTTAAACAAAAAAATTTTTATTAATTCTTAGATGTGTTGTTTTGTTAAGACATAACAATGGTTACATGCTCCATGTATGAAGCATTGTAGTACGTATTAGTTCCTTATGGCTGGTGAGATTGATGGATTTGTGTCTCCTTCCATCACTTTTGAACTGAATCCAGCTAAAAATATTCGTTATCATGAGCAGGTAACATCAAAGAAATCTTCCAGCATAATGGACAGTTATCGTCCTAGTGAAATAAATGAAGATGCATTTTTAAGTTTGCTTGTTTCCGATGAAACACAAGCTAAGGCATTGCAGTACCTTGATCAACATTTACAGAAAAACAATGGAAATTTTGTGTTTCATAATTCACACGCATTGTTCAAAGGCTTTGCAAAAGCTCTTACTAGCCCTAATCAAAAAACCTGTGTTCATTGCACTAAAATAATTATTAAGATTATTCCTCAGTTAAGCATTGATGTTGACCAATATATGAACAAACTGTTACATCTAGTGATAAACAATGTTGGCAGCCAGTCGGTTACTTTACAACGAAAGTCTATTCAATTGTTGTATGTTTACATGAAACATTCATTAGATGTTTATCAAATTTTGCAAGTTATGGCAAGTCATGGAATTCAGCATGATAATTCTAGAATTCGTCAGCAAATAGTTCGTTCTTTCCCTACTCTGTTATTTGCTGAGTTTAAAGGAGAAGATTTTTTTGATGTCATCAATGGCCTTGTGACTAATTTGACGGAAACTCAAATTGATCATGAAGTGCTTTTACAAGTACTTCATAAAGTCAAAGATTTTCTTGGTAAAGATGCTTTTACAAAATACATCAATCGTTTGCCTTCTCCTCTTCGCCATACGTATTATAAATGCTGCAATGTATTCTCTGAAAAGATGAAACAGGCTGGAGTGACAAACCAAGCTCCTCCATTTTATCCCAAAGACACAGATCAAGGTCATGTTTTAGCTGCTTCATCAAAATATCCTTTGTCACTGATTGAGAATTCTGTGAGTGATAGCGGACCGAGTAATTTTGCAAAGAGTGGTCATTTTGATACAATTCCAAGTCGAAGACGTCCCCAGCATGGAAATACATATTCTAGCATGGCCACATTGGCTCCTTATGAAAATGCAAGCTCTGGTAACAGCAGTCATTTCTCTAAATCAGAACATGCGCGGTTTGAACTTTCATTTATTCCCAAGTATGTTATTGAGCAAATGACTAGTTCTGACCATACACTTCGTCTGCAAGCAGTTGAAGGCTTAAAAGAAGTGCTAGCTGGCCTAAAGGACTCTTATTTGGTCAAAGAAAACATGGTTCCTTTGCTTAGTCTGCTTCAACCAGTGTTTGATGACAAGAATTTTCGAGTTGCCTGTGGCGCCCTTCGAGCTTTCAGCATCATGATTGGGAAAATTGGCTCAGAAATAAGCAATTACGTGAAACTGTTTGTGTTTGCAATATCAAGAAAACTAGGAAATGTAAAAGATTCCGTTCGATCCGAGTGCTATAAAGTTTTACTGCAGATCATGGATCTTGTTGGTCATCAAAAAGTCTTGAATTTATTCTGGGATAAACTAACCCATAAGCAGTACAAAGTTAGAGAAGATTTTGTATGTATTGTAATTGCTACCCTCTTGACTTCTCTCAAGTCTAGAAATCTCAATGATCTTGATTTTGATTTAATATGTTCACATATTGCTGCTCGCTTGACTGACAATCAGCAGGTGGTACGTCACGCAGCGTTGGACTGCATTGCTGTTTTAGGGCATATCTTAGGTACCACAAATAAAAAATTGCTGGGAGCTGTTGACAGTGTTGAACTGAGGCATGACAATGCTTCTGGAATAATGTCAGCTGTGCACGCCAGGTTATTGAGGAAACAATTGCCTCGATTGAACGATAAAATGCTTGTTGAATATGCAGCATTTCCGCCGTCTAGCAATCAAGTTGCGTCGCCCTTGGGTGCTGACTTACAGTGGATTTATGCTGCGGAAAAAACAAAGAAAAATAGCACTACAAAACATATGTATTCATCGCCAGATAAAATACCCAAGCACATTGCACTTGAAGATTCAATAAAATTAAGCAATGACAGTACTACTGATAGTGCACTAGTTCACAAATCCCGACGGCATCTAAGTGCGGGTAAGCATCGGCAATTTCCATGGACCAGCCAGGAAGCTTTTGTCAGTTCGAATCATCCAAGCAGCGCTCCCGTCGGTAATTCTTTCAAAGTACCGGTAAGTTGAAAACTTGCTACTACCATTACATTATTATGTTAAGTTACTCAGGAACCTTTTCTTAATTAACTTTTTTTTTCTTTTTTTGCGATCAATTTTTTTAGGTATTAAAAAGAGGCGTGGTATATAGTCTAATTAAAGTTTTTTTTTTAACCCCAAGTCTGCAGCTTGTGAAACCACTTTCTCACTTGGGCGTAACTCAGTCGTGATGTTTAACAATTTGATGCAAATATTAGCGTTTGTTTTTTTTACCTTGGGCTAACAACATAGGATTGTTAATTTTCATTCACAAATAGTTCAGCCGTCTTTTGTTGACTCTTGTAAACTTTAGGTATGTGTTAGTGATCAATTAAACGTGTTTATTTTTCTCTGGTAATTGTCAAGCTTCATTTGAACTCAATAACTGAACAAACGTCCAACCTAAGATATTAGCGTTTATAGCTGCAAAATCCTTTTACAATTTAACGCCAAAGCAGCTATTTGCTTCGTTTTAGTTTACTGCTATGGGTTGCCAAATCATCACTTTCTGTACAGTTATTCGCTAGTTTTTATTGTAGAATATTTGAAATTAACTTTTTGTGTAGAAAACGCAAAGGTTTTAACGAAAATATATACCTGAAATTTTAGCATTAAAAATCAATTTGACGGCAGCACTCTCTACGTTTTATAAATGAGTTTTACCATATTAAGATTTATTTTTTTACAGTAGAGTCGTTTGCTTCAATTATTCGAAATGTGTACTTAACCTTGACATTTACAAATTTTTGAATATTTATAACGCAGCAAGTTACAAAAACAAAGCCTCCTTTTCAACCTCGAAATACGTGGGGTCCAGATTCGGAATTATCCCAACACGTTTCTCACCCCGGAGCATCGTTGCTGCAAAATAGATCTAACCAAGGCCATGAAGCTCCTTCTGACAAAGGTAAGAAAAATTGTCGAATGTTCTTGCGCTATTTGATCATCTAAATGTAAAACTTATAGCGCAAACCAATTTTGTTGCTTTTGCGATCAATTTGATTTTGTTTAATTTTTTCTTTTTATGAAGTTCTGGTTTGTAAATGTATCTGAGGTATTGCAGTTAATTAACTACTTGACACGAAAGACCAATCGAATGACTTCTAAATGTCTCGGCTGCAGTTCGGCCTTTTTACCTAGAAAATGTCACACTTAACAAATGTGTTATGCTTACCTTGTTCATAATTTTGTTGTCATTTTTACGGAAATGATTAAAATATTTAACGAAAAACTGATTTGTTTTTGATGTATAATCCAGACGGTTTTTTCGATAGTGAGTTGTACCTTTACACCTGTGTATACTTTAGGTCATACACAAATAAGTTCTCTTTCATATTTTAGCATAGAATCTCATTAATATTTATTATAGGACCGTCTTATCAAGAATTATATAAACGTAGAAAAGAGGCTCAAGCAAGTAAACCTTCAGCGACGTCCAGTTTTCCTTCTGCTCACACTTCACGTAAGTAGAAATTTTTGCTTATCATCTGACCTTAAACTGCGCTAAGTAAATCCGAAATTGCGCAAAAATTTACATGATGACGATGCAAACATGATGAACGAGTAAAAATGTACTTGAAATGTGGATTACGACAAATAATTTGAAAACGGTTCAAGAAGATTAAATATAACGTCATAGCAGGTTTCGTTACCGTAGCTAGATGTTTCGGTTATAGGTTTAGCCATCATCGTCACCGGTTTTGGTTTGACAGCACCAAAATGGTAATTTTTACTTTCAGCTACTATGGAGGGGCTTACCAACGGTTTCATGTTTCCGTGTTAAAATGTGAAGCTGTTTTTAATGCTTTTCGTGTGGCTAAAGTTCAAGTCTTGTGGAATTTAAATACTAATTTAACATCCTCAAATTGATTTAACGTTTTGTTAGGCTTGTGGCTAAGTTCATGCTGTAGATATGCCGATGCTTACGACAGGTTGCACAGAAACACTTTGTGCCTTTTTCAGTTTATCGTTTTAAAGTAAATCATGTGTTATTACTTGTGAGTCATATGCTACTTGAGCACTAGGTCTCAAGCGCCAAGTACAGGCAGTTACGACATTGCATCAAAACGTTTTAGATTAACATGTGAATACATAAATATCATTTGCCAACTAGGATTTTACACGTACATGTGGTTACAAACGATAAAGTTTATACCACAACGCCATATGTTCTTGGAATCACCAAAAAGAATTGAAGTGGTTAGTGTTTATGTTGTTTTAGTTAAATAAGTACTTTAAAGTGCTTTTCTTCCAAAAAAGCTTTGCTTTTAGCTTATATTAGAAACAAAGCTGTGTATTGTGTAAGCTTTCCTTACAATCTTTTATCACACTGCATTCTGTTTTCAGGAAATGATTCTGGGTATCAGCCTTCGTTTGCGACGAGAGATTTCTCTGCTTCAACTTCCTCCTCTCATACCGAAGCTGTTCATGAAGCTCCCACGTTATCAAACTCATGTCCTAGCACCTTCTTTGAAAAAAATACCGCTGCTATACCTCGAAGAACAAAGAAAACTGGATTTATTCAAAATGAAGAAACCTCTACTGCATCATCAGGGCTTGGTAAGCGCTAGAAGCGATTTCATTTCGGTGAAGTTAAATTCAAGAAGACGCAGGGCTGCCATTAACTAACCATCGCAGCTGTACTACGTTTGTAAAACCGAGTTTTTTATGTTAAAGTTCCGTTTTCTATGTAAACTCGAGCTTATTAGCAGCGGAATTAGTAAAGCTGGTTCTACTCTACAATAAGTCTTTTCGAGATAATTACTGCTCAAGTGGCTATTTCAATATGAAAACCACTCTTTTAATTTCGCTATTCTTTCCCCGACCGTTAGGCGAGATGCAGTTATATACCTTTTTAAGTCGTTAGTATGTATTGACCTGGAATACAACATAATTATGTACTCTCAATGCGAGACAGAACGATCTGATTTGGTTGCATTTAGTAGTTCATTGTGTTTTTGCCAGCGATCATTGATAAGTTTATTGTTTCAGGTTTACAAGAGTCACTTTCTCCAATTCGGTTAAAACCTGCTTTAGCTCGCTCAGCCTCGAAGCGTCGCGATAACCTTGTGGCTGGTAGCAAAGAATTTTTAAAAGCTGAAGATATCGTTGAAAATTCAGCGGTAAGTAATTTTTACATTATGACTGCTTCGATGCAATTTTTTCTTTCTGCTAGTCGTTTTTATGGTAAATGTGACTCTGATATTTGGAAGAAGCAAAATGTGGTAATTTCCGCAGTAAAGACGAAACTAGCTGTGAAACATGATCTAAACAGATGTTCCCAATTTGTTTTTAGGAATAACGATGCGATCGGGGCAGCACTATTCGGCGTAACCGATTCGACCTGAGACCACTCGGCGTGACCAACTCGACGTTAGGGTTAGGGTTATTAGGTTAAAGTTAGGTTACTTAATACATGGGTGATATTAGGGTGAGGATAGCCTAATACTTTCGCCGAATCGTCTCAATGCCGAGACGTCCCAGCGTCGAGTCGTCCCAACGACGAGTAGGTCACGCCGAGTCGTCTAACGTCGAATCGGTCACATCGAATAGTCGCGTACTGCGATGGCCATTGGTTAATTTTGACGTGAAAATAAGACTCTGTCTTTAGTTTATTTTAAAACTAGATTGACTGGTTTGATTTTAAATTACGGCAGATTTCAACCTTAGCGCCTTATCAAAAAAATTTGTAAGCAGATTCATTTTTATTGCAGGTTCCTCGGAAGCTTAAAAACCCTTCTGCTTCCCCACGTTTCGACCGTTTGATGGGCCAGACTGATCCTGTCCGGCCTATTATCAAGTCTCATCATAACCAGTCCGGTTCGGAGAAGTTTTTAGGTCTTACTTTTAATCAAGAAAACGACTCCGTGGGCTATACTCCATCAGGACTCCATAAGAAGTTTACAAACGATACACGAAACGACAATTCTCTGCGCAGCTCAAATGCGCTGGATAAAGATATTAGTAATACTGTTAAATCAGAGTCGCTACGCAATGAAAACAGCAACCATTCAAGCGTGTCTGTCAATGAATCAACCACAGCGAATACCCGACCCACCGCTCGCCCAATTGTTCCCTCCCATTTTTCTCCATCCAGGCATAGAAGTTATGAAGATTCAGCCGAAGTAAGCTGTTATCACTGTGCTTGATATAAATTAACTTAATTGTGCTAATGCTTGTGTGAGGAATCCGTTATGGTAAATGAAATTGAGATGTGATTGAAAATGACCTTTTCCCATTTTTGCTCCATTCACGAGCATATGCGACGAAATGTTATCTTCTGTAAATGTCACGTTCAACCACTCAAAACTTGCGGCATTCTGCAATCTGCATATTTTTTGTTGATAGTGATTTTCACTTTTTTAAAATGTTTTATTGTATTAAACTTAATTGCTCAATCTTTTTGGCGATGCGGTTTTTGTGGAAAACAGTATTATAACGTAAACATATTTGAACAAAGCATAAACAAATAAAAAGAATTTTCGGGGTAGGTTTTTTGTTTTAACCCAGTGGTTCGCAAACTTTTTTAAAATTTCGACTTTGCGGTATCCAAACATTTTTTTCTATCACCCACGGTCCTTTATTTTTAAGCATAAATTTTCGCGCTAAATCAAGTGAAGAGCAAAAAAAAAGGTCATCACGTCCGCAGATGTCCAATCAAGCACGATGCAAGGGAATGATTTACCGGAAATCCGCGACCTCTTTGCGGTCGCTTTAAAACTGCTTTGCGGACCCCAAAGGGACCGCGGTTCCCAGATTAAGAACCACTGTTTTAACCTAACGATTGGAAACTTGGTGCCCCACCGTATATTACTTCAACTATCTTTTGCTCAATGATTTTCGTTTCAAAATGCACAGGATTTGATAACAGTTGATAAAAGGGATAAGTGCCTGCGATGATATTTTTATTGAAATTATAAATTTATGCACCAAGAAAGCAATATGAAATTGAAAGTTTTGTTATGCTAGTTATTGCCGTAACCAATCGGAAGGCGCAGTGGTAACGACTTTGCTATTGGTGCAGGAGGTCTTGGCTTCGATTCTCGGGCCGAACAGTTGGGAGACACGGTGTTGCTAACTGCTCGCTACCCCTGCGATGTTTCTTTTGAGCTGTGCTGCCTCGGCCCAAAGCCGCGGACATTTATCCCGTCACTCGTTACACACTTCGTCGTGATACTGCGAGCATGATCAAGATTTGTTTTAGTCATTGCGATTGTTTTTTACAGTTTCAATTAAACGCACTAAACGCTATTCGAAGAAGCGCGCAAAACAAGCGAGAACGCATGCGAAGCCAGCCGAACGGGGAAGAAAGTTTTAGCAATAGTTTCTCTGAATATGCTTCTGGAACTAAATCCAGTAAAGCTATGAACAGGTATGATTGCTTAACTTACCTTTGACAAACTTTTATTGATTATTAGTAAAGTTACCTCAGAATTGCTAATTCCAATTCGTGAACAGTATAACCACTCTGACGGTGTGTGCTACGGTCGAAACAGACAATAAGCTTGATTATGCAATGCGCTCTCTAAGCAAATGCACTTCCCGTGTGACCGAAGCTAAGTTTTTAAACACCAATAAATTTGAAAACTTCCCGATCCTATGCTTCAAAATTCTTTACCATTTGCAATAATAGCCCGTTTGAAAATTGCGAGGTCGTTGTGACGTCGTAAAGCGAATCTGATAGCGTCATCATGTTTCGCGGCTATTTGTCGACAAATCATATTTTGAAAATAGAAGACGAGTTCGCGTTCATCGGGTCTGACATTGAAACGTTCCACCGATGCAAATTTCTTTATTTTTGACGTTTCGCCTTTCGTTCGGAAGCCTTCTTCAGAAATAACAAGCGCACACTGTAAACGATTTGGAATTTGCAAAATGCGAGAAAAAATCACAATGAAGCGGAAATGCAACTTATATATGGCATCACATTAAAAGTATTATTACGCAAAAACTATGTAGAAACCTTATAGAAACCATATACCTTATAGAAACCATAAACCTTATAGAAACCATGTACGTTTCTATAAGTATAGAAAGTATAGAAACGTAGATGTATTTTTTGCGTAATAATAGTTTTAATGTGATGTCATATATAGGCCTAAGTCGCATTTCCGCTTCATTGTGATTTTTTCTCGCATTTTCCAAATCGCTTAGCGGGCAAGCTTTTCACTCGAAGGGCCAGACTTGGAAAAACTGTTGAACCCCCGGGCCGTACGCTGATTGGAAAACAAGGTGAAGACCCCTTTTTTGTGGAGATCACGGTCTACGTACGAATGTGATCTTCAAAATAAAAGGTTTTCACCTCGTTTTTTATTCCAATTTTGCACCGTTGAGGCTTAGTTTTTTGAAAATCACTGCCATCCATGATCTCTAAAGGAAAAAAGGTCATCCGCTCAATTCACGGCGGGAGTTTAAGTTTGTGTGAGTGCCGGCAGGCCAGAATAAAAGGACCGGCGGGCCATATTTGGCCCGTGTCTGGCCTACAGTGTACGCTTGTTGTTTCTGAAGAAGCCTTCCGAACGGAAGGCGAAACGTCAAAAATGAAGAAATTTGCATCGGTGGAACGTTTAAATGTGATAAAATCATACTTTGTTGCTAGTCAAATTTTTGGTTGATTTAGGTATTTTTATTATAGTTTAATTTGTCTTGAAGTATAAATGTTGCATGCGATTTTTCTTGATGTCAAGTGTAGCGTAAAATCACCTGTCAACTAGAATAAATGGTCTCGTCGCAGTAGAAATCCTACCATTGTTTTTTCCTGTATTGATTTTAGGTTGGTTATATTTCCAAAGGTTACGTTCAAACGTTTTGTTGAAATAACCCGGCAGGTCAAATTTACTACTTTTGTCACCTACTTGGAGCTTTTAGTAACAATAGATTTCACATACACTGCCATTCTTTGCTTTTAAAAAGCATTCTTTTGTTAAACGTGCTCTTGGATACATCCCTACACATAATCTTGTGTATATTTTTATTCTATTGTGGTCACCTGCAAGGCAGAGAATACCTTTGGTACTATCGTGCTTGTCAAAGCATTTAAGACTTTGTTTATGTATGCACTTTTTTCCGTCCCAGTATGACCAAAGATATAGCTAAAGAGCCCTACTCAAGTCATCTGCCCATTGTTTGTCGTCTTGTTTTTATAAAAGATAAATAGACAATTGTGATTGTAAGGGCTTCGCGCCAACGACGACAAGTGCTAGGCACTTGAAAAATTGAACTGCCTAACTCTTTTGCGTTTTCAAGTGCAACGCATCAAGAACATTGCGACCACCTTCCCGCTACAAGGGCTTCCTCGCAACCTGTGACCTCATCTGAACTAGTCACAACGGCCTTGGGGTCCCCAGACCCTCCCCCATTTAAATACAGCCCCAACAATGGAGTTACGTTTGAGTCAAAAAAGGTATTAGGGCTAATATTTGCTAAATTATTTTTAGCATATTCCTTTATACTTTGCTTTTTTTTAGCCATAGCAAAAATAACTTCAAAGTTTACTACGAGATTTTGGATTGATGATAAAATCTTTCTTAGAATTAAGCGTAGTTTTTTTTAGCATGAAAAAATTTAACTGTTTCCTGAAATTTGAACTTGTTGCTGTTTTTTTGTTGATACAATGACGCTTTTATTACATCAACGACTACTTGCGTGGCTGTGGTAGCACGCTCATAAACATTTCGACAACTTACAATAATAAAATCTTCATTTCTAGTAAAACCGGGCATTGAAATAGCGGTTTTTTGTTTTTTGTAGGTTGATACAAATGTTACTGTTGTTGGCATACGTTACCCAAGCCAAGCATTCATGGGCCAGCTTTCAAGTAGCCCTTCGGACAAGGCTCCAACGAGCAGTTCATCTACAGTTTTCAGTAGCAGTGGCGTTAATTTTGGCAATAAATCTTCCTTAAGTCCTTCCGGCAACGAACGACCAAAACCTCATAGAGGTAAGAAAAATATGCTTTCATATCTGTTGTTTGTCTTGTACCATAGAGAAGCCCGAGAACGAGATGAAAACCTGGCTTCAATCAGTATTTGGGTTAAAAATCTTTTGTCACAAAGCTTGTGGTTTGGTAATTGTTAGAAGAATGGAAGTTGAATGCACAGAATGTTCTGTAAGCCGTGTTAGTTTTAGTCGAACCCTTGTATGGTATGAGATACAGGGTATAATGCGGTAAATTCTTGAAAAAGTTTGGTGACAAAGTTTCTACAATTTTAATATTCTGGAATTTTGGTCATGTTGTTTTTCAAAAGTTCACCAAATTTCGTTTTCGTAATGCTGATTTTTCGAAGGTTTTTTTTTGTTTTGTTTTTCAGGATCCGCTCTTGGGGTGGCCAATTTAACCTCCAAGGAAACTTCATCTAGTCGTACTTTCAACGTGCAAGGAAAAGGTACTTACGGTTTTTAAATTAAAGAGTGGCTTCAATTCATGTTATATGACCTGTATAATATATGCTTCAAACAACTAATGGGTTTCACTTTCACAAAAATGTCAGTTTTTGAGCTGTGGTTGCTGCGATTTTAGTTGATGTCAATGAAATTAGTTTTAGGGGCAATGGCCATGACTTTGGCATACCCACTCGATTTTTTCGTTATATATTTTTGATTAATTTTCTAAATTTGCTGATGTAGGAGAGCACATATCGCTGAAAGCTTTTTTAGTCGCGTGTTCATATTCTTGTTGCGTGAAAAAGATCAAGTCGGTACAACGATCTCACTTTCTCACTCATTTCATCTCAGTCTACCTCTCAAAGATCGAAAATACGCATTAAATGCCTTTTCTATCAGCCGGAGAAGTAAATTTACCGACTTATTTTTCTCACTGGTCCCTGAACCTCAAGCAAAAAAGCTGTATATATTGATTTTTTGAGTCTATTGTTCGATCTCAGAGTCCCATCTCCTAAACTAGAAGCTCTATCGTTATGCACTTAGCGGCAATTGCTTGGAACACTATATGGTGCGACTTACGAGTACGAGTGTGATTTTTGCATATTGTCGATCAGAAAGTTAATCAATACGATCGGAATTATTCCGAACCTTAGTCTTGTAATTTTGTCTTATTTTAGCACAGCACGAGTGGCGGCAACTTTTTTATGAATTGCATTATCTTTTTTTTTTTCAAATTATGTTTGAAAAAATAGCTTTTTTTGTCCAAAAGGGTCGATTTTTTGTTGATAAATCGATTTCTCGAAAGGTAAAAACTTGTTTTTCGAAATGAAAAAATTTCACAAAGCTTCGATCTTTTAAAACTTGTGCTATTCTTACACTGAAAGCAGTGTTTCGCAATTACGTTTAAAGTTGGCTTTTAGCCAGGAATAAGGAAGTAATGTTTAGCAAACTGCGATCGATTGCAATTCTTAGAATTATCATTATTGGCGATAGTTATATGGATAGGTGGAAAATTTTTGCTGACCGAGTTGGTCAAATTTTTTATTGCCCAACTAGGTCATCTTCCATGATGGGTATACTTCACTAATATAAAAATTTATGGCGCAATTATATGAAAAAAGGGAAGCTGATGAACTGTGCAGTGTGTAGGCTGCTGTTTTTTTTGACTTTATTACGAGCGGTCCCTAGCTGTTTGTTACTGTATTTCATCAATCCGATATCAATAAAATATACAATCAATATCAAAAAAATTGTCAGATCGTCGCTGACAGCGTTTTGGATGTAACTTATTGCGACATTTTGTCGCTTTTTTGATTGTAATTAAAAAAGACGTCATTAAATTGGATTGTTTAACCTCAAAACACAAATTTTTCTTCGTTTTAACAGAAAATTTTAATAGCGAAAGAAATAAAGCTGATGGCATCTGAGTGGCCCAGACATTTCGCTCCCTCATAATATATACCCGGGGGATCGGTACCCCCGTGCCCCAATGGGAATCAACCCCTGCGTTGTCTATTAACTATCTTAACTTTTTTTTGAATTACTTCTCAATTTTTTTCTGGTATTAGTCGTTTTACTTAATACGTATTTCTCCCACAGCGCTATAGTGTTTGCATAGCGAAACGTGGTATGAGATCATCTTTAAACAAATACTTTTGTACTATAAAAGAAATTGCAGTTTCATCGTCCGATTCTCGCTGGCCTTGACAGAAAGTGTTGTGTTCTTAGCAACGAAAAAATATTTTCAAATAACTTTTCAAAATTTAGAAAATTCGACGTTGTTTTTGAAAGAATTGTAACAGTTAAATTGATATCATTAAAATGTTTACGCGTTGGAATGTTTATGCGTTGATGTCCTTAATTGCTTGGTTGTGCATGAACTCAGTTTTTGTGAACTTGTGTGTTACAAGAGAAGTAGGCCTTCATTTTTAAATTCATTGATATTCTTATTTTGTTAAACAATAATTTGCTCTTGGAGAAAGAAGCGCTGAGATTCACTGTTTGCTATAAACAAGATAAATAAATCAAGACATTTTCAAAGCATTGGACAGAAATTGAAAAATGTAGTACGCAAAATTGCGAAGTGCGTTTGCACTCTTCAAGTCAGCAATCTCTTATAATGTCTGTCAAATGCGATCAACTCCAGCTGTGAATCGAACCCGTCACTTAGGATTTCGAACTCACATGTGGTACTGCCTTGCCGCATCGCACTAAACAACTTTCCAATTTGGCTATTGTTTTTGCTTGTAGAGAGTTTCTTTCATTGATTTACTAGAATTCGAAGTATCACAGGCGTTTAATTACAAAGATCGTAAAATTGCTGCTTAAATTGGAAAGCATTATGTCAGTAGCATTCTCGGAAAAAGCAACGCTGTGTAAACTGTATATTTCTAAAATGTCGATCTTTGTGCAGTCTTGTGAAAATTAATCGACAATACCATCGTCTAAAATAGCAGCAGCAAAATTTAAAGTATTTCCAAATACTGTACATTAAAAAATAAAACTGCCTGCATTGTTTCTCTATAATTTTTCTTGATTGTGGGCCCAGGGACCCGGTTTTGATTGTTTTAAGGTACACAAATCGCGCTTAAAAAATCTGGATAATTGATATCTGCAAAGCAGTGTTGTGTCGCCAATATTCCACTATTTGCTTATGGTATTATTAAATTTCGATGACATTATTTTTGATTTTTTTTTTCACATCAGGTGTTTTCATGTCGCCATCTACGTCATCGCTTTTGTCCGGAAACGAACTAAATGACGTAGCATCTACGTCATCAAAAGAAGAAATGACGAAACCAATGACAGTTGATCGCAATAAAGATTCAAATAAAATTCTGGGCAAGTTGTCATAAAAACATATTTTTGCTGGAGGAACTTCATATTGATTGTCGGCGCCAGTTAGACCGGCAGCTGAGAGAGTTTAGCTGTCCCTATCTAGGTTCCAATAACTGAGCATATCCCGACCTACTACGCCACAAACCATCGGCGAAAAGTGATTTCTGCCGTGTCAGATTGGTTGCGTTTGGCCATAATGGAGGCCCGAAGATCACCAAAAAATCCGCTAGCAATCCCCAACTAGGTACCACATAAAACCTAGTGGAAGCGAAAGCTTACACTTTCAGATCACGAAATGGCATGTGGCAGATATTTTTTCGGTTGCTTTATCCCCGACAGAAACCCCCAAAGTCCTAGTGATGACGTCACCCCGAAAATATGCGTTAGCTGGTATTGTCTAAAAACCGCGTGAAATTTACTGGAAACGGAAGCTTACATCGCATAGATAACAAATCCATACCTGACAGATTACTGCTTTCGGTTGCATTACCCCGGCAGAAGTTCTCGACTTTCGAGTTATGACGTCACAGGGGCACGCTAGAGTACCCCAACTATGTATCACACGAAACCATCCCATGACATAATATACAAGTTTTGGTTTTGCAAGGGCGTAATCAACAACTACTAAAACCGAGTTATGTCCTCCCATCTGCTCTACGCATGTCGTTACTTCAAAATTATGGAAACTTGCAAAGTTTTTTCTGTTAGTTAATAGTCTGCAAGCTACAGTACTTTCTTATTACTTTTGGTGATCTGACATAACGCAACAATATATGCGCAAAATAGATTTATTAAAGGAAGTATCATCAGTCTATAACTGAAAAATCACAGTAAGGAAACGAAAGCGAGAAGAACCACAATAATTCATTCGTTTGTGAGCATGAAGGCAATTAAGCAATAGAAGCGTTTAGAAAATACCAAATTTCGGAGCTTTTACTGCTGATTTAAATGTTCTTGTCAGTATCTTTTATGCTTCATTTTCGCTGTCACTGCCCCAAGATGAATTTTACTCGTTTTTGACAATTAAGGCAGCGTCAGAGGCATCGTGCTCAAGATTTTGAGCTTCTTTTTCAAAAGTAGATAGGCTTGGTTCCTTAGTTTGTCACCAAGCAAATGCTCAGGTATTGACGGTCCAGAATACCACTCCGTACGAGGAAGCCATTTCGAACCACTCATCCATATTTTCGAGGATCAATATTAAGGCCTGAAAACGGAGCGTCAGCATGTCCCCAAATTCTGCTGACGTAAAGTGTTCTTTTTAATTTTTGCCCAAGACGGTAATATTGCGCAGTCGATCCCTGTCATATTGGCCATCGTTTTTTTTTTTTTTTCTACAAAAATATGAAACAAATGATGCATGATCGTTGTTTATTTTTCACAAAAATAACTTTTAATGTAGGCCCAAACCGAACCGTCGTTTTTATACGCGAACACCATTAACAAATTTAGCGCAAATATTTAGGGTCTCGTGATTACGCGTAAAGACTTACTAACTTAAAATACCAGGTTATATTTTGATACAGTACTATTTAATGTAAAAAAATATTTGCAGTTAAATTTCCGTTTAGTCCAAAACAAGTTAATAGCAGAGTTATTTTTTTACTAATTTTGCTTATATTTCTTCGAGCGTTAATTTTTCCTGTCATCTGACATAGCTTTGCGTATCTGGCATCATCCACAGATTTAATTTCTCGCGACAAACCATATAAACGACAAACGAATTCTTTTGCTCTTTTCACATCAAGAGCAGTTTCTTTCATAACGCTCATATTGCAGAGAATTTGGACAAAAGCGCTTTTCGTGTCGTTTTCGAGAATTTCTAAAGGCTTCACTTTGCCTTTTCTGTAAAAGGATAATGTATATATTAATCACAGACTGTTAAGGCATGCAATGCTGGAAGAGCAACAGCTAAACCAACTTGCTAGGACTCCAAAGCACTGACAAGATTGCGGACATCAATGTGTCGTCGTAAGTTACCTTGCCGCAATCCATTATAATTCGCCGCTGTCCTGCTGCAGTACGTCCGAAATTGCGCTGCTCTCTTCCAAGCATGCCAATCAGAATGACTAAGACATCAGTGTCGGATGCTCCGACCAAAATATTCGCACTGAAGTAGATGCATGAAACGCGATTAATGCATCAGCTTAGCCTCGGCTTCCTTGGAAGTAGTTCGTAAACGATGGCCAATGTGACAGTGATCGACTGCGCATTATTACCATCTTGGGCAAAAATTAAAAAGAACACTTTACGTCAGCAGAATTTGGGGACATGCTGACGCTCCGTTTTCAGGCCTTAATATTGATCCTCTAAAATACGGATGAGTGGTTCGAAATGGCTTCCTCGTACGGAGTGGTATTCTGGACCGTCAATACCTGAGCATTTGCTTGGTGACAAACTAAGGAACCAAGCCTATCTACTTTTGAAAAAGAAGCTCAAAATCTTGAGCACGATGCCTCTGACGCTGCCTTAATTGTCAAAAACGTGTAAAATTCATCTTGGGGCAGTGACAGCGAAAATGAAGCATAAAAGATACTGACAAGAACATTTAAATCAGCAGTAAAAGCTCCGAAATTTGGTATTTTCTAAACGCTTCTATTGCTTAATTGCCTTCATGCTCACAAACGAATGAATTATTGTGGTTCTTCTCGCTTTCGTTTCCTTACTGTGATTTTTCAGTTATAGACTGATGATACTTCCTTTAATAAATCTATTTTGCGCATATATTGTTGCGTTATGTCAGATCTCCAAAAGTGATAAGGAAGTAGCCTGCAGACGCACTTTTTAAGAAAATCACATTCACGCAATATTAACTAGCTAACAGAATAATGCAAGTTTCCGTAATTTTGAAGTAACGACATGCGTAGAGCAGATGGGAGGACATAACTCGGTTTTAGTAGTTGTTGATTACGCCCTTGCAAAACCAAAACTTGTATATTATGTCATGGGATGGTTTCGTGTGATACATAGTTGGGGTACTCTAGCGTGCCCCTGTGACGTCATAACTCGAAAGTCGAGAACTTCTGCCGGGGTAATGCAACCGAAAGCAGTAATCTGTCAGGTATGGATTTGTTATCCATGCGATATAAGCTTCCGTTTCCAGTAAATTTCACGCGTTTTTTAGTCCATATCAACTAACGCATATTTTCGGGGTGACATCATCACTGGGACTTTGGGGGTTTCTGTCGGGAGTAATGCAACCGAAAACAGGTCTGTCAGGTATGGATTCGTGATCTATGCGATGTAAGCTTTCATTTCCACTGAATTTCATGCGTTTCTTAGTCAATATCAACTGACGCATATTTTCGAGGTGACGTCATCATTCGAACTTCGGGGCTTCTGTCGGGGATAAAGCAACCGAAAAAATATCTGTCACATGCCACTTCGTGATCTGAAAATGTATGCTTTCGTTTCCACTAGGTTTTATGTGGTACCTAGTTGGGGACTGCTAGCAGATTTTTTGGTGGTCTTCAGGCCCCCATTATGGCCAAACGCAACCAATCTGACATGGCAGAAATCACTTTTCGCCGATGGTTTGCGGCGTAGTAGGTCGGGATATGCTCAGTTATTGGAAACCAGATGGGGACAGCTAAACTCTCTCAACTTCCGGTCTGCATGTTTTGCGCAATATAAGGCTGTATATAAAGCGTGTGTAGCGTGCTTCCTAGGGTGTTTCATTTTTTCCACATTTTTGAAATTAAATACGTTCGTGTTAATGTGTGATGGAATTTTGGACACTGATTTTCGCGTTAAAATGTTTGCCATTATGACGTCATTTAGAGGTGGAACCGCGGTTTTGAAATCTGCGGGAGACAGAAACTCAAAGATTTGCCATATCTCAGCAATGGAAGGGGATGGAGAGACAAAACTGGTGTCAAAATGCGCGGAAGGGTCAACTTCCTATACCCTTCTAATAGACTTTATGGCTGTATTTTAATCACGAAACGAATTAAATCAAAAATATACGTTTTTGTGCAATGTGGTCGTTTGCTGACGGAACAATGTTGCATGTACTTCAGTTTTTTAAAAGTATTACCAACCTCAGTGTTCCGTTACTTCTTTTGTTGCGATGCTAAGTGAGAGGCTCAACCCATAATGTAATAAAGAGGAGGAGGCACTAAAAATAACATCTGCGAAATAATAACACTCGTGTCTAATAAATTTTTCGCCAAACTACGTCATGTCGAATTGTGACTTGTCACCTGCCCTGATTTTTTGCAGGTAAGCACACTTCAAACAACATCTTAGTTTAATACACTAACATTATATATTACACAGAAACGCACGCACGCAGTCTCGTATCAACAAGATGGTTACATTCGTTACTTAGTATTCTTATTAAATGATGTTTTAAGTTTCCAATTTGTCGCTCAGTAGAGCGGTTGTTGTTGTCAATGGTCTTCCAGAAAGAAACGGGAACATTAGCACACATGACACAAGGAGCAAATTGGCTTCGCACTGTGGAAAAATTTTTCAATCTCGCATTTCGACTTTTTAAAAGATCACGAATTTCCAAAGTCACAGGAAGTGATTGTTCCATCAGTAAACGACCACATTGCAAAAAAACGTATATTTTTGGATTTAATTCGTTTTGTGATTAAGATGCAGCCATAAAGTCTATTAGAAGAGTATAGGAAATTGACCCTTTTGCGGATTTTGACACCAATTTTGTCTTTCTTTTTCCCTTCCGTTGCTGAGATATGGCAAATCTCTAACTTTCTGTCTCCCGCAGATTTTAAACCCAAGGTGCCATCTCTAAATGACGTTATAATGACAAAAAAATTTACCGCGGGAATCAGTGTCCAAAATCCCGTCACACATTAACACGAACGTATTTAATTTCAAAAATGTGGAAAAAATGAAATACCCTAGACTGCTTTCAGACTATTTCCGTCATAGCAGCGATTTCTGGCTTTTTTTGCACGGTCTTAGAGCGGAGTAAGGTTTACTGATACTCTCACGTTACAATGCAGGGTTCTGTCAAAGCAATTAAACAACTATTTTGATAGATCGTAAAAAGTTAATTTTGGGTAAAGCCGTACTTCTCTTTTTTAGGTTATGTGGTCAAATTTAATATATTGGATTTAAAACCTGGGTCTGTTTGTGACAAGCAGTATAATATCAAAATATAGCATACACTTTTCTGTATTTCAACTGCGCGAGTTGAATTCACCTGTTCATCATTTGCTAGTGTTGGTAAGGTCTTTAGACAAATAATGTTTTTGTCTTCTTTGTATGAAAGCTGTCAATGTCGTATAGTTGGAATTGCGCTCAGTCATGCGGCGTTGCGAGATTTTGCGCTAAATTTAAATGCAATCTTAAAGGTGTGGGTAACACACTGTAATCGTAAAGCTCGCTTATCGTGCAAGCTCAATAAGCATTTACTTTGACTTGCGGTATAGACGGCGTTTGTGGCGTTGCGATGAAGCAACCAAGTCTGACTCCCACAAGCCTTCAGTCTTTCGCGAGAACGGATGAGCCTGTCTCGCTCTCTGCGTCCTTGAGAGAGAGAAAAGAAAGGCAGAAAGAAGTTCTATCAAAAAATTCACAGAACCAATCAAAAAATTTCTTTTACGGTGAGAGCGATTTTACATTGTTAATAATGTTTTGGTCATAAAATTTAGTTTTTGTTAGAATGCACCTATGAAGCTAGTGGTTTGGTTCCATTCAAGGTTTGATTCGCGACCTAATCAAATTTTTATTAATTTTCAAAGGCTTTGAGTAACCTTACCTATCTGCATTTTTTTTTCGTTGAGCCAATTATTGGGAAATTGAGGTTAATAATTACACACAAAAATCAATGCGTATTTTTGATGTTTGTGCTTAGTTGCTATGCAACTGATATTGTTATTATTTTCGTTAGATGAAGAACCATCTGTACCTCCTCACTCCAAACTTAAAATCGATTCAATGGAAGAACACGGGACATTCCACAGCACTATCAACAGAAAAACACTAAATGAAGCTAAACTAAAATCGTGAGATGGCAAATCTTTCTTATTTGTTAAAAATGTTGCATGTTTGACTAGGAAAAAAGGGTTGTTTTGCGATGATTTTTATGTGGGCTTATTTTCATGTTTTAACATTTTCTTCCATAAAGATTTGTGTTTTTTTTTGGCGTTTATTCGACGAATATTTTCATTTTTCTTTCAGTGTTTTATTATCTAAAAACCAAACGCTTCAATTAAAATAATGTTTACACATTTGCCGTATCACAAGTAGGATACTTTTCGTGGAACTTACTTACTGTTTTATTTGGCTTTTCCAATATTTTCTAATGTTGTAGAGCATTTTTTTGTGTCCCAATTTTTGTTCTTACTGAATTTATTTTTGTAGATAAACGTCACTGCTATATATTTTTATTCGACCGATAAGCCGGCATTCTGCTTACATTGTGATTTTCTGCCTGTTGGTCTTATACATCTTGAAAATGTCTGTGTAAATACTTATGCGTTCTAATCATTTTTTTATTAAGGTTATTTAATATTTACGCAATATAGTGAAATCCTTTTTATGTGCTTATAGGAGTAGTAAAACTGCCACTCTTCCTCTGAGAGCGACTGATTCAGCCCGAAGAGCTATGCTTGAAAGTGGACCAGTGCCTTCAAAACCTGGTGAGTACTTGTGCTTTTTTTTGGTTTCAAGTGGATGTTCACTGATGTGCTATTTTTTTCTGTGTAATTTGTTCGTTTCATTTTTTTTCGTGAAATATCTGAGTTTGAAGAAGTGTTATTTGATTAAAAACCTCCCAAAAAGCACAATAATCGAGAGAAACAGCCTGTTGGGTTATTTTGTTTGAACTTATTTGTATTGATTGATCTTAATGAAATATATGCTGATTTATTAAATTATAAATCAAATGCAGAAAGCATTAGAGAGTTTTTGGACTTGCGATTCTTCTTTGCTGGTGTTGGAAGATCAAATATTTATACTCTCAAATAAAAATGAAATTAATTAGGTAAAGTAAAAGCAAACTCTAAGTTAAAGTTATGACTACGCACGTGTTTCTCTCACACTTGGTAACTTCATCAGTATCTCTGATGACAAAGGCATAAGGCACAGGTTAAAAAAAAATAAGGTCTTTAAAATAATTTTTACGATTGTTGGAGGTTGGCATGATGCAGCCAAACTTTGCGCGTTCGATACGCTTTTTTCCATCATTTAGCAACGTAATTCTTCTTTTATTGGAAGAGTTTTAAGCAAGTCTTGATCACATCGAAATCTCATTCAAATAAAGTTAAACGAACAAAAAATAGGTCTAGTTTCAGATTTTAAATTAACAGTCTCACATCTTTGTTCTAGTCGTCTATTTAGATATTGGAATAAAATTAAACGATTTTACAAAAACTACTGCATAGATTGTTTATAAAGACTCTTAATACTATCAGACAACTACGATTTTTTGTCACGACGCAATTTGATCTATTGCAACAATCTATTAAGATGAAATATTCTGTTCTAAATGGCAAAAGCATTTAGTTGACCTACTATTATTTCAACGGAAGTGTGAATTGTATGAAGTGAATTCATGTCTGAATTTAGCCTATAGATAAAACTGCTGTAAGTGCTTCAGCCATGTGTGAAAGTAGTTATGTTTTAATAGGCCTATGTTAGATGAAGATTAATCAATTGCTCAGATCAATTTTATTAAATACCTCAACAGCCTGTTTTTCGCTAAGCACGGTCTTCAGGAGGTGTCTGAAGACAAAATATTATTAAAAACTGTTAGAAACATTCCAATTTGAAAGTTAAAACTCAAGCACACCAACGGCTGTACCACACTACCAGGCATTAGGTGAATCTCACGAACTGCACCGGAACGCAGCGCCAAAGAATATCAAAATTTAAAGTTTAGCCGAAAATGTAATACACAATCGCTACACGACCTTTGCTGCAGCAAAATTGCCTGCGATGAAAAATTGGCCAATGCGGATTATTGCTGTCGTCATATAAAAGGTTGCGAAGCATGGTATGAATAGGTAGATCAATGTAAATGCAAGTCAGAATCGCGTTTCAAATTCGCTTGATTATGTTTATCTCTATTGACTGTGACCTCAGCAATCCTTTTTGTGACGACAGAACTAACCCGCATTTACCAATTTTAGTTTTCATTTTTAATAGACAATTTTCATCGCAGTTAAGTTTGCTGCAAAAAGGACGCGAGATTTTTTTTTTAAGGACTCTTTGCATTTTTTTAAAATTTGCACCTTACACGTTTGTCATCAGTCTATGGCAGTTTTTTGTGACCCAGAAACTTGAAAATGTGACTTTATTTTTTGCAAAAATTTGACCAAAATAAGACTTTTATTTTAGAAAGAATACAGAAAACCAAAAAAAGAGCAACAGCGGCTTATGTTAAAAAGCAATTGACAGTCTTAATAGGTGCTCAAATTTTGGTGCACGTATATATATTTACCATTCTTTGGTAAAAAGTTTTTGTCTTTGGCAAGTAGCTTCGAGATGGAAAAATTGCTTACTATGCAGCCTGTACCACTGAGAAGGAGAAAGCCGACACAAATGCCAATAAGGCCCACGCCTGGGGTGGGCGACTTTTTTTTTTGGAGATGCCTATCAAAAATTTCTATAATTTTTTTGGAGGATGCGTTTTAGTTATACCTATTTTGGCCTAAGGCCCCAAAACCATGTCAGCGGCTCTGATGCTTATCCATTATTGGAAGATGTAGGTTTTGGTGGGATTTATACTTAGCATGTAAACGCTTTGGAGCATTACGCAGTTTGTAACTCTATTCCAATCGAAGCGATAAAAGATAAAAAAGTTGGAAAATTAGGCAAAAAATATCGCAAAAACATTGTTACCTAAGAAATAAAATATAGCCAAAAAACATAAAATGTAGCTTTTTGTGACGTTATAACTTTTTAAATACTGACCCCACACCTGTGAACTTTTTTTCCACGCTTTTTACGTTAATTGGAGCCAGCAAAAATGTAACTTTTGTGACCAAAAGTTGCCTAATAGTCATCACTCATCGCACATGCAAATGAAGCTACAACAATTTTAAACTTTCTTGTTGATTTTTTTGTAAATCCGCTAACAGTCACACTATGATGACTTGGTTCGTAAAGGTGTTAAATCAAACCCTTATCATACTCACGGTGTTACGTCCAAGTGTGTAAGGAATAGCAAGGGCCCATCTCCGCGGCTTACACAGCTGGCGAGCCGTTGCGACAGTGGCGAGCTGTTGGAACACTCTTCGACTTGACCGGGCTGGAATCTAGCCAAAATAACCTCTCGCACTGAGCGATGTCGTTCACCTCCTCGCCATGCAATTTGAATTTCATTCCTTGATTTTGCAACCGACAATTTTGCGAGAGCGGAGTATTGCAATATCATGAGTATGCTTAATCGGGAAATTATTCTTCACACATCTAATTTTTACGTCCTGTGTTTATCCCAAATAAGACGGTTTTCTCCAGCCGTGAATTGAATCAAATGATGCTGGATCTTTAGCTCAGCCTTAGTGGCACGTAATATTTCCCGTCATTTGTCCTGAACTTTAATTAAAAAGATTAGGAAATAAAAAATGACGCTTTTGTAGACGTTTTCAACAAAATGACGACCACACGTTGCTTTGAACTTTGAACCTTACGGAATTTAGATTTTTGTCTGCTGAATAGCTAACGCGAAACCCAAATTTCAAAGAAAACTCGTTTATTTTTGGAAATAAATAATACAAATTCACTCATAATAAATAACGCAATTGGAAAAAATGTTTGCGTAATTGGTTTAGCAACTTACTACTTTATAGGCCTACATTAATAAGTAAACGTAAAATTTGCGTTCGCTCACGCACTACCGTACGTATTCTCTAGTCTTAGTGACTCACATTACGTAAAATAGAAATTTCGGAAGTGATTAGCTGCTGATTGATTCATGATTAGTATTGAAAATCTGCTATATTCTGGGCTTATGGATAAAAATTATGGGAGGCAAAAATGAATATGCAAATCATAGTATGACTTACATATAATAAAGTAGTTTTTTGCTTTATCGAGAAAACAACAAAGACGCTATAACGATCTCGCTAAAATGATGCAATTTCCACTACATATGTTGTTTGTATCGTAGCCACAACCAATACACCTCAAGATTACGTTAATAGTTTTTTAATTGCGCGACGTGCCTGCTGGAAAGCTTGGCACAGATCGCCTTGCTTTGAACTCACCACAAAAACAAATTTTGAATAAAACACCGAAATTGAAAAACACGTATACATGTGACTTATTTATTCACGAACTTTATGTTGTTTTTTTTTGTTATATCGTCAGAAAATGCATTTTTGCTTCATGGAAAAAAACAAGAAAGACGCTTTAACGATTTCGCCAAAATGATCTACTCATAATGCAAATAGTTTGCCGACTCTCACCAACTGGTAGCGTAGCTCAGGGTTGTCAATCGGGGCCGGGCTCGGGCTTGGATTTTGAAAAATTGCCGGGCCTTAATCGGGCCGGACGCCGGAACAAAATCCAAATATTCATTTCGCAATTGGAGGAATAAAGCAAAGGAAACACTTTGTTAAGTATTGCTGTTCGTAACTGATGTGACTGTAATGGGTAAAACTTATTTTCTTTTTTATCAAAAAAAATCCTTCAAACGTTGGAGTGATATTTTTGATTTCGGGTTTAAATCATGCTCAGACTGGCTGATAAATTAGGATTTGGGTTCGAGTTTGAAAAATCGGGTTCGGGTCGGACTTAACATCTTCAGCCCGTTGACAACTCTGTCGTAGCCGGAACCAATCCATAGCAAAATGCAACAAATATATACTTTTGCAAAAGCGCGATTTGTCTGCTTGTAAGCTGCGAGCTCGCCACAAAAAAACGCCAAAATTGAAAAACGCGTGTGATGTAATAAAATGCAAAAGTTGTTTCTGTGAAGTAAGCAATTTGTAGCTTGACATGTAGTCCTATTGGTCTAAGTCTAAGAATTCAAAAAGCATCGAAAATTTTGCTAATTATCCAATGGGTAATTTTATCATATTATTTATTCACTTGATAGGTTTTTTTGCATTTTTTACTTCATACAAGTTTTTCAGTCAGTTAAAATAGTACAAGTAGCCTAAATGGTTGTGTATTTTATACAAAAGTCTACACATACAGCGCAGCATAGTTTTGTCTTCTCTTTTTCCGCTCGTGCTTGTAATGTCTGCGTATACAGTGCAGCATAGTTTTGTCTTCTCTTTTTCTACTATTGCTTGTAATTCCGTGTTGTGGAAATCCGAAATAGCATGAAAAACCAGTTAGAACTCCTTGTTTCATTTACGAATTACAAAAGATTGGATTGCTATTTTTCTATATGCACTGGGATTGCCAGTTCTTTAGATGCTAAGGAGAAATTCCCATCACGTTTTAATGAAACATACAACTTTGTGGCAGGGTGAAAAAGGCCAAACTGAACCAGCTCAGTGTTTCTTCCGATGTTTTTCTTTCTGAAAATTCGTGGATCTTTTCCAAATAAACAATTATTACTTTGGTAATTTTTCACAAGGATTATCTGGTCACTAGTTCGTTTGACATGACCATAAGCATAGTACTCAACATTAGATATGAATTTGCTGAGAGTAAATTGCCCCCTCCCAACCCTGCATAAGCGCCAAGTCGTTGGGTTTTCATTAGCGTAGATGAGATGATTTTCAGTTGGGTACCAGTACCGGTCCTGTTGCATGATTTTAACATTGCAGCATCTCTGAGTGTTAGACCTGTCAAAGCGTCTGCATTTGCCGTTAGAGGCTGGAATAATGACAATGAAAAGTGTTAACAACACTATCACAAGACGTCCAAACTCCATGTTTGAAGGATATTTTGAAAACGTTATTTTACAATGTAGAAATCTGTAAATATAATAAAAGAATTGATTAATGCTAAAGTGTAGCTCTGCGAGTTCTATGCGCTTCCTTACTTTGTATCTATGTGGGCTGTGTTAGTATTGCCCAAAATTTATTGGATTGATTTAACAGCAAAATTGACTGAGTTAATTTGACCGAATATTAAATGATTGCAACCGGTAATTGGTTGTCATACAGCATCACAAAAAAATCAAATCTTGATTTTACTCGCGTTATTCGATTGAAGCGTCTTACAAATGGCGGGGCCTATCTCTGTTGCTTAACGCCTGAGCAACACAGCTTTGAAGAGCTCTCGCAGCTGTGGCGAGCCATTGGCGGCACTATGTCCGATTTGGCGGGGCCTGGAGTCGAACCACAGACCCCATGCACCGATAGCAATGTTGTTAATTTCTACGACATCCTGCAGCTTGTATGGCTTCATACCAAGCCATAGTTTTGTATGGTGTCCTTTTTGTACCAAGCCTAACTTTGATTTTCAATCCTAGCTGATAATAGGAACCGTCTGTTTGAAGATCATTATTTTTTCCCTTAATCTCTATTTTATATATTTTTTTATACAGTTAATCTTTGGATTTTGAGGGGCAGCCGCTTGAAAAGTATTATTGACAATACGGTACTCAGGTACTGGTTGCGAAAACACTTTGGGAGCCGCTGTAAATTTTTTTATATATTACGGAATGTTAAAATGCTCACTAAGAATTACCATGACGTTGAATATTCGTCAGCGACTTAGCCCAGCAGTTTCGCGAACAGGTTGCACAATGCGGATCCTACTTGACGGGTTCGATTACCTGCTGGAGCCAATGGCAATTGACGTTGTGTATGTAACGGTGACTGCTGACTCGAAGAGCGCAATCTCACACTGTTACATTTTCATTTTAATGGAATTTGAAAAAATTGTCATTTCTTATTGTTCAAGCGGTTATCTCAATGAGTAAATAGGCCTACTTTAAAGTTACGTGGGAAAAAGATTTTGTCGAGGTTTATATGTTGCTGTTCTCATTTCCAGTTAATTTCTCGTTTTAGGTTTTTCGGTCATGGCAGTAAAAAAATTCTCATTTCCGGTTATGAAATTGAAATTGTGCTGATGAGCATCATTGTCTATCAGTAAACGGTCTACGACATTTGGGCGCATGATTGGTGTGAATTCTAAGAAGCATTCCGTGAGAAATGCTTTTACGTACCAGGAATTAAAAAGTTGCTAAAAAACGCGCTTAGACTCATACTGACGCACCTCGCGCCCAAATGTCATTCGCCCAAGTGTTCTCGGACTCAAATATGGAGTTTCGATTATTTAAAACCAACAACTTTTTCAGAAAAGTATTTGAAGGAGCATCCTTGTGGTGAATAAAATTTTAGTTATAATAATTAGAGTTTTGTTTAGCGCAGTACCCGCTTTTCAACAAAGTTGGAGTTGGCAGAGTGGTTGGTGCTTTGGGCTCCGAAGCTGGCTTCGCGGGTTCGATGCTCAACTAGGTCATTTCCATGATGCATGTACTTCACTACCTCAAAAATCCTAAGCTGCAATTAAGTGGCTTGAAATTCAAAAAAAAAAAAAAAAAAGTTCCATTTTAGCGATTCAATCTTTGTTTTAATAAATAATGAATATATTTAAATTTGTTAAAGTGTAAAAGATTTTTGATAATTCAGAAAAATGTGACGTTTTAAAATACTGTAAATATTGGACAAAAATATATTAAGTCAGCTTTGCACTGCTTTTATGCTGCTGATGATGACAACCGAATTTATGTTGGCGAAATGTCAGTTTTAAAAACTGCTGTGGTTTTTATTTTTGTGAGCCTTTGTTTGGCACGTTAGTGCTAGTTTAGCGCAGTGCTTCGTTTATTTTCATCAGCGAATGCTATACAATAGACAATTACCTATTTAGTTTTTAAAAGTGAAGGAAATATCGGTAATTAAAATGCCAGCTTAATTTAATGTGAACTCGGGAGCATTTTTACTCTGCTTCATGGACCTTAAGAGACCGTCACCCACAGTTCACATCCTATGTAGAGACAAGGATGTTTTACGTCGTTACGTAAAATTTCAGGTTTCGAAAGCAAATACTGCTTGGCGATTCACGTCACGATTAGCTCAAGTAAAGATAGATTAATTTTTCGAACTTTTTTTGTATTTTTCCAATAAAGCGGATTGCCTCTTGGTTTTTTGTTTTTACGTGATCGCCAATTGGCGATGATTATGGTAAAACATTGCGATCATTTTTAAAGTTATGTCATCAGCAATCTTTATTATCTGCTCAGATAACCCAGCACTTCTCAAGAAGTTTAAGTTATGTCCACTCAGCCTTTTTTGGCAAAGAATTATCAAAACTACACGAAAAGATCAATAGCTATCGCTTTTTGCATAGACATTATTATTTGCATCTAACGAAACCAAATCTTCATTATACTCGCGGTAGAACGTCGAAGCGTGTAACGAGAGGTGGGACCCATCTGCGCGGCTTAGCGCCTGGGCAACGCAGCTCCGAAGCAACGTTGCAGCGGTGGCGGGCAGTTGGTGACGTTGCGTCCAATTTGACCGAGCCGGGAATGGAACTGAAGACCTCTCGTGTCAATAGCGGTGTGATTAACCTTCAACGCAACAAGTGTAATCAAAAAAGTATTTTTAGGTTCAGGTTTAACAGTAGCACATTTAACACCTTTGGACTATCCTGAAAAAAGTTTGAGTGACGTCATCAGTTCAATGGGGTCTGCTACGTCAGAGGAATGGGAGCTGTTGACCCAGGGAATGTACACTGTTCGAAGACTGGCCACTCACCATCCTCAAACAGTGTCTTCCAAGTTCCATGACGTCATCATTTTATTAAATAAACATGTGAGTATTTGAGTTTGATAGAGTAAAGTGCTTCTTGTTATATTTTTGAGAAAATCGTTGTATTTTTGAGTTAATTGATTAAAAATAGCTGCAGTTAAAAAAATGCCGTACGAATCCGACGTAAAAATGAGAATCTAGTTTCCTGAAATTTCATGTAGCTTTTCAGACTCTGGGTAATCTAGTCCAGCGTGACCAGAACATTTTTTTTGTATAGATGAATTTTTTTAGTTTTTACAAGTTGAATTTTTCAGGTGCCAAGCTTAAGGTCACAGGTATCAAAAGCAAGTGTACAAGCTATCACTGATCTCTACACTAATTTGAAGAAACCAGTCGTGGACACAGATATTGACGTGAGTATCCGTGTTGGTTGAAAAGAGACGGCTAATCGTTAAAAATCTTCTGTTTAAAATTAGCGTTGATTATTGCGAAACTTTGCAGAAGCGAGCGAATTTTAAATCATTACGTAAAAATACTTTCCAATTTTTAATGGAAGGACAAGAGTAGTTTCTTTTTTAATTAATTATTTTTTTTTGTTTCAATCTATTACGTAGATGATTTTTAGTTTTTTAATGTCGCAATCTAAAAACGAAACTACTAATATGCATTATTTTGTAACATAGATCAATTTGTTTCTTAACGTCATTATAATCTTGCCTAGCAGTACCGCACGCAGATTATAGAGTCTTTTTGACTGGTTCAGTTTGAGGCAGAAGCCGATTGCGTTTGACATGTGCTAGGTCGCCGAGTGGAAGAACGCAAACTTCGCAGTTTCCCTCAAATATTGTTGAAGTTTCACTTTTATAATTTGAAAATAACCTTAGTTATTTAGTATTTTATTTTGCAAATTGTTTTGCAGGTTACGATCCGTACTCTTTTATCAGAATACGGAAAACCAAATAGTTTCATTAAAAATGAAGCTACCAAGACTCTGCAAGCTATTGTCGCTGTTGCGACAACCAACAAAACTCTAAACGCGTTACTCAATACTGGATTAAGGTTAGTATAGGCAAAATGTTAGTTCATTTTGTGCATCTTGTTTTGGGCAAAAAGAGTATTTCCTGTTTGGTTGCTAACAACTTGCCGTTTCATTGCTTGTGTCAGTTATTTTGAATTTTTTTTCAAAGCTCGCGCTGAGTTAGGCAAGGATTAAAACTGACAAAAACCTTTGGCCCACGAATGAACTTTCTCTGTTTCTAAATGAAAAAACAAACTAGCCTCTGGAGCTGGAAAAAACTGAACTGTAAAAAATGCTCGGAAAAATTATTATTGCTATTAACAATTTTGATTAATGAATTAAACTTGAATCTAACGCATCAAGGTCTTAGATTAAATCAAACGAACCCACACCTGCTCTGACCAGTGAGTATCACCAGCCCAAGGGTTGCGGCGAAACTATGCCGAAGACACCGTCTAAACCACTCGGCCATCATAATCTGATGTCGGAGCAGCCAAATTTTTTATACATACACGTTAAGACTAATTCATCATCCCACTATAAGCAGCCAGCCAAACCTCATTGATATGGAATAATTACCAGTTGTCTTGAACATAATAGGTGAATGCTTCTAGTGGATGATGAATTAGTCTTAACGTTTAATACGAGATGCGGCTCCTCCGGCGTCAGATTACGATGGCCGAGTGGTTAAGCTCGTGCCTCCGGTTAAAACTCGGTGCAACCAGTGGGCTGATAATACGTCACAGGTCGGTGCGGGCGTGGGTTGGAATGCTACTCGCAATCGGAAAAACGTTTGATTTAGCGTAAAGATCTTGGTGGGTTAGATTGAAGTTCAATTCATTAATAAAATTTTTTAAACTGATTTCTAAGCTTGACTCAATCTCTTAGCCTAATAGCCAGACCAGATAAACTTCGGTACAAGCCTTCAATCTCAACGATTATTGTCCTTATCATCTCTTTTAAATCTGATAGAACCATCTGTGAAAGTTAATAAATAAAACTCCTTTTTGTATGGAGAGCCATTAGGGAAAAAATATTTAATTTGTAGCACATGTTCTTCAGCTTGTACGTAATGTTGGAGATCTATCGGATATTTGCGGCTAATATATCAGACAAAACACGCTATTTTAAGACGGACCAAAATACTCGTACAACAGGATAGCAACACTTTTTTCCGAGTTGCGTCTTAAACGCTTAATGACGTTTTACTAACACGCACCATCGTCATTAAGCGTAGGGAAACTGTTCAGCGCTTCGGTGACGTCATCAAGGTTAGAGTAACGGATAATATTTTTCCAAGGTACCCCTTCCAAATAAAGCGCCATTTGGAAAAAACATATTTTGTTCGTATTCTTTTGTTCGACATGGAGTTATATTGCCTTGGCGCTAAGGCGCAATAATGGGCCTCCACTCGTTACACGCTTCGGCGTAATACCGCGAGTATAATAAGATTTGATTTTTTTCGAGTCTGCTTTTTCGCTTGTAGATGACTTCTAATTCATCATGCGCTACACGTGACACACCAAAGTCTACAAGGCAGCGCAAAAGTATTTTAACATAGAGCGTTGAGTTATTTGTTGTTTGTTGGATGATAAAAATTGTTTAATTAATCTACATACCGGTAGGAGTCTTACCGGCATGCGACTGGCGACAACGCGAATGCGTGGCCCGGCAAGCGACTTGCAAAATACTATGTAGCATTAACAGGTTTCGCGAAATCAATAAATAGTAAAATATTGCTGTGCGCTCTTGAAATTAAGACCATTTTAGGATTTAGGTCTAATAATTTTTCTACGGTTTTTATTATATTGTCGGTAGCTCTAACGAAAAATGTTTTAAGTGTTATTTGGAAACCAAAATGCTTTAATGTTCTCCTCTCAGGCACAAAAATAAGGTTGCTCGAAGTACAGCTGCAAGATTCGTGGCGGAATTAGTGGATAAGATGGGAGCAGGAAAATCTCTTAGCGGAGTAAAAGACACTACGGACAAACTCCTAGAAGCTGTAAGTAATTTACCTCAACGTTTCGTCTGTGAGAGATGATAGCTGAGATTGTTAACCTGTTTAGTTCAAATTATCTTTTAAATTTTCTGCTTTTTTTGTCAAGTGTTTTTGTTCGGCTTTCCTTTATTCAACTGAAAAATGCTTACAAATTATTTTACTTAAATTTCGACCCTATGTGAGAGAGACTTCTCAGGCAGCTTGCTCTGCAAGTCAATAACCATCTTGTAAACAGAAGTCAAATGCGCTCCAGCCGTGAATCGAACTCGTGACGACGGATATGTGACCTGTGTGCGTGGTACTGCTGGAACATGTCGCTTTGTTCTTGGTTTCTGTTAGCACTCTTTTATATTTGATAGGCAATGAGGCACATGTTGGCTGAGTGGTTTCTGCATTGGACTGCAAAACTGGTTTCGCGGGTTCTTTTCCCAACTAGGTTGTCTTCCTTGATGCATATATTTCACTTACATAAAAACTTACGCTGCAGTCATGTCATCATCATCATCATCAATCCAGTTTTAATTCAGTTTTTTCCTCGTCGCCGAAGGTGGCCGAATACACTATCCCCTCCGCGATCGCTCTCACTCCTTTCCTCCATCTCGTTCGATCTGCAGCTTCTTCGATCTTCAACCCGACTCTCTTCACACTTTCTTCCACCTGCCTTTTCCATGTCATTTTTGGCCGTCCTCGCTTTCGCTGTCCATTCACTTCCATCATCATTGCCTTCTTCAGTAAATTTTCTTCTCTTCTAATCACATGTCCATACCATGTTACTCCATTCGCCTGTGCCATTCTATCTAACGTTTTTTTAAAACCCAACATCTCCATCAGCTCCTCAGTATTCTTTCTATCCATTAATTTTACTCCACACATAGACCTCACCATGGCTGTTTCAGTTCTTCTCAAAATTGCCATTTCATTTTCCGATCTTACACAATCTTATTTCAAAATTGCCGATCTTACACAAAAACTTACGCTGCAGTCATGTGGCTTGAAAAAAAAGTGTGGCTTGAAAAAACTGTGGCTTGAAAAAAAAGATAAGCAATGAGACTTTAAAATATATGGACTAAAGAAAAAAAGTATTTATTGAAAGCAAAACTTTGATTCAGGTGGCTGTGTTTATATCTGACGGTTCCCCGGATGTTCGTTATTATGGTCGTTACATCATAAATGAACTCATGAACCATGATGATTTTAATAAATGCGTGGAGAGATTTTTATCGGCGGATAGTGCTCAAGAACTAAAAATAGCCGCAAATAACATCAGACAGAGAGTAAGTACTTCGAGAGTTGCGTTGTTATATTTGTAATTGAAAGCTTACTAGTATCATTATTTGAATTAGTGGAGCCGATATAAGTAAGCCTGCATGATAAGCCCAAGCAAAAATTGTTTTTACGCGTTCATTTAGGAAGCCTTTTAAACGCGTATCTTCACATCTTGATTATTGATTTACTTGACCTCCACAAATTACAGTTTAACACTTTGATTTTGTTTTAGGGCCTGGGATCCCTTAGTTCTGTTGGAGGTCGGAAAGGTGGGAGCGGGCGGAGTAGAAACGGGTCTTCCCCTGCATCCGTTGGACCTTCAGCAGGAGCAGAAAGGTTTTCCCCATCTTCAAGTGCGCATAGTCGGAGAAGAGGAGCAGGCTCGAAAATCTTTAATGAACAGGTTTAAAAATTTTGTATTGCTATTATAGACTGGAAAGCGTAGGGTTTTTGGGATTGCAATGTCAAAAATCCGTTCAGTTAATTTCTCGTTGTGATACTATGGAGAAAATTCGTAATTTCACTGTGATTTTGGTAAAAATAAGAGCTTTTCAAAGTTGTTAGCCTAGATTTGCGGAGGTAGGATGAAAGTCTAACGCAATTACTTTTTGTAGGAGCAAGAGGAGTTGAAAACACTTTGTGATAACTTAAGTGGTGGGAATTTGAGCCAAAGAAAATCTGCTATAATTTTGTTATTTGATAAACTCCAACGCGACCGAAGGTTTGTTGAAGACAATGTTGTGAAAGTAAGTTTTGTTCAATAGAATTTGCTGAGTTTGTGAATGACGTATATTGGCAAGAACTCTGGAGATTAGAGTTAATTTCCAAAACTGTGCATCAATGAAACGAAACACCACAAAAATATTTTAAATTTTAATTTTTTTCTGCAGAAGTGTGCAAACACAATGTATTTAAAGGCAGATAAGCTCCCGGAATGCTTTTCTGATAACTAGACGTTTCGACAGCATATATTCAGCGTTCATCAACAGCAGTACATGCGTGAAATACAAAACTTCCTTTTTTAATTCGTAAACATTTTTCATATGGGCAAATGCTACTAAGTTGCAGCAAAATCACCTAAATTTTATTTTAGATTATGGGCGCTTACGTAATGATGCTTACCACTGCTCAAACTAAATTGAATCACATTGCCTTGGAGTCTCTGCCTGGTCTAATAGTTGATCTACACCCCTCATTTCGCGACGTTACTCCTCAACTTATTCCTGCCTTACTCAAGCTCGTTTCCTCTAAACAGTATAGTGAACTGGCCTTGGAAAATGTTGAATGTGTAGTCAAGCATGTCGGTAAGTTGGAAAGCTATGATTTGATTGGTTAGTTTCAAAAATCAGAAAAATCTAATCTTTATTATACTCGCAGTATTACGTCAAAGCGTGGGCCGAGTGGCGGGGCCCATATCTGCGCTTTAAAGTGACTGGATTGCAGGTGCTTCAAGCACAGTGTAAAGGTCATTCTTATATGACAGCCTACACAATATCCATCACGAATGATAGCACGCTGTTATTGGACAAACAATATGCAATCGCATACAATTAACCCTTCAAACTTCCTGTTTTAACAATTTAACCCGAAATACAAACGTGGCATTGCAACAGCGGCGATAGAGCGCCATTTTGTAAATTTTAAAACTCCTAATCAGTTATTTAAGAATGATCGTGACTTGCATTTTTGAAGTGCCGACATTTTAAATTATTTTAAAAACAAAATGGCGTTCTCTGCGACAAACTTTGGTTCTGTGCGTGTTTTTTTTTAATTCTGTGTACCCCTTGTTAAAAATGTATTTTGATGGGAGACAATGAAGCATCCCTTCAAAGGGGGTAATGGCCCAAAAAGGTTATGGGTGACAATCTTTGCTTTCTTTAGCTTGCATTATATTTTTGTACATGCTAATTGCGCTTCCACTGCTGTGCCGAACTACTTCTTGCGTTTTT
Source organism: Trididemnum miniatum (assembly GCA_964006365.1). NCBI lineage: Eukaryota > Metazoa > Chordata > Ascidiacea > Aplousobranchia > Didemnidae > Trididemnum > Trididemnum miniatum. The sequence continues at coordinate 10,788,544 of OZ023239.1, forward strand.
GTTTTTTTTACTTGTTGGATAGAATCTTAATCTCTAATCAAGTGTATTTCGCCTTAGAGATCGAAGAAGTTAAGCAAACTGTTGCTTTATTCTATGTTTCAGAGCCTTCGTGGATTATCCCGCATTTTGCAAATTCAGCCATGTACGGAAACGCCAAAGCCAAACAGACTGCCTTGAACGTTTTAACAAGTAGGTTTGATTTCCAAGGATCAAGTTTCTAGAAATAGGCAAACGTTATTACAGCCACCATATATAACAGAAAGTCTAAACTTTGCATTGCATTACACTTTATCTACTTGTATTACTTGTAATTGAGCGGTAAGAAAAACTTAAGGAAAAGGCAGAAAGAATTATTTCGTTTCGAGTCCTTTCTCATCCTCGTTCCTCAGTCTGCTTATGTCACGTTAGTTGGGAAGAAATAGCGCTGACCAAAGGTCAAGGCTACACTGAGAATTTTCCGCGAAAACTGTTGGAATAATCGCAGTCAAGCCGGCCCTCAAATTTTCTTATCGCGGCGTTTTTTAAAATTTGAAAGAAACGAGAAAAAGCAAATATTTTGCGCGAAAATTGTCAAATGTGTGATGGATTATTTTGAAATGTTACGATTGGAAAATTTTGGTGGAGCAAGGTCGGAAAATTAACAATAATCCAATTATCGATAAATTTCGCGAAAATTAGGTTGGAAATTTTACCACAGCAAGCTTGATAAAATTTTCCGGAAAAATTATGAGAATAAACGTTGAACAAAAAGTATGCTCCACCGGAAATATTCCTCGACAAAGCAAATCTTCCAATCTGGGCAGAAAAATACTCAACGGAAAATTTTCAGTGGAGCTGACCCGGCTCCAACAACAATAATTTTTAAAAAGTTTGCGTCTGTGCGAAGGAATTTTTCAGTGAAACGGAAATTTTAAAATATTGCCGGTGGAGCCCTAGACTTACAGTAGGTTACACACAATAGTTACGGAAGCATTAAATCAAATTGCCAGTAAAACGCATTCGTTTTCATCGTTCTCTATCGTTGTGCGTAAAATACAGCATTCATACAAAGCAGCGTTATCAGCAACATGGTCTAATGGCCTATGGGTATCGCGCGCGATTTGCAGATCCTATGCGATGAGTTCAATTCTCGTTCGCATTTAATATACCGGGACTACCAGGTGACTGCTGATTCGAAGAGCGCAAACTAACTTCGCAGTCTCCCTCAATCAACTTTGAATTTTCTGATTGATTTGAATATAAGCTAAGCTTATTTTATGAACTAAAACTCGCCTCTGAGGTAGATTAATATTCTTAACCTCATTGAACTACCAGCGAAATTCAATGTCTGTAATTCTTTAGCTTTCATGCTCTGGCTGCAAATTCTCACATCGAATTTTTATTCGTCAAATTTAACCAGCCCGGTACTTGAACCGAAGACCTTCCCCGCCGAAAGCGATGTTTTTAGCCACTGCACCAACTGGCCAGTGGCTACAAATTCTGATTAAGTTTTACCGGTCCTACTAAACACCGCAAAGGACCTCAAATTGATCTACTAAACACCGCGAAGAACAACAAAGGACTTGGAATCATACCATGACAAAAAACTTTAAATTAGGGTTAGGGTTTTAGGGTCCTTTGTTGTACTTTGCGGTGTGCGGTCCTTTGCGGTGTTTGGTAGAACCCGATTTTTATTATCGCCCTTCACTTTTTTCCAACTTGCAATTTAGCGTCGCTGACAGTTCTGGTGCAAAGGTCTAAAATTAAGTTCGTAACATGATATTCCGCTTTAGTAGCCTGAAAACTAGCATTTCACCATTTGTCTATCCGTATTCCTGCGTATTGCTCTTTATTTCACTAGGCCTAAACTCTCGCTTTTCGATTCGTTTTCGTTTGCTTCACATACAAACGAATTTGTTGTGGAGATACCGTAGTTTACATATCCGTCAAAAAAAACGCCCGACCGTAATATTTTTCCGTTTTTTAGTATATTTTTTCGATTTATCGCTTGTTAAGTAGCATGGAAATGAATAGTTAATTAGTGATACTTAATCTTTTTGGTGGTACAGAAATCTGTTTTGATACTTAATCCTTGCAAATCTGTTAAATCTGTTTTGTATACTGAAATAGAAGAAGAAATCGGTACAGAAATCTGTTTTGATACTTAATCCTTGCAAATCTTTTAAATCTGTTTTGATACTTAATCCTTGCAAAACTATTTTCTTGCAACTTATTCAATTAATCACTGTTCTTTCAAAGCCTTTTTAGGTAAGCATACATTAACTAAAAGGCTTTGCAAGAAAAAATAGCGAGAGAGAACAAAATATATTTTTGTTTGGAAAGACCGGAGAAATTGTCTTGGCTGCGAAATGACTTTAATAGTTTGGGCGTCGGGCGGTTTATTCAAGTGAACGACGGCAAAAAGTTTGACAACATTAAAGCTTGCACACTTACAGTTACTTTCAAAATGTTTGTTGCTGCTGGTTGGATCCGGGGATTTCATCCCTAAATTACCCATTTTAGGGGAACCAAAATGACATTTATTCAAGTGAACGATGGCAAGGCTAAAAGTTGTGCCAAATCACGCGTAGTGATGCACTGAACATCAAAATACCGATCACAGCAATTTTATTCGGAGTTATCTCCTTCGACTAAGGAATTTGAAGAAAGCAGGGAAGCAAAAATAGGCCGATGCGTTTTTATGAGCAAAGATGGCAAGCTTGTATGAATTGTAAAAATTGCGCATTTAAATATACGGCACTGAATAATTAAAATAGCAATTTTGTATCCGTCGTTGCTCTCTCGGCAGCAGAAAAAAGAAAATGTCATTCGTCTTTCCAAAGCAACATGTTTAATCTTCTTTGATTGAGAGGTTTTCTCGAGCTAAAGAATTGGTAAGTCCCAATCAAAGCAGTACGAATTGGTTACTAAATGTGGAATGAGAGCATGGAACAGTGATTTACTTACTTTTCTGGACCCGCTTATCCTTGGGGGGTCGCAGGGGAAGCAGCTCGAGCTGGAGTTGGAGCCTCCGAGTATCTGGATCCTCTGCAACGAAGGATAGATGCTCTGCCGAGATCCCAGTTATAATAAACTATATAAAAATTTTTACTTTTAATTTGTTTTTACGTGCTTTGATTGATACTCTTTTTAAGTAGACAAATATTATCGTTAGCAGCGGGAGCAATGATGAAACTAAATTATTATTCTTTTACTGGAACGTTGCTGGAACCAATTAAACGGCCAAGTAGAGATAGCGGCATCTCTGGTGTGGTCGACTCGGACTTGTTTCCGAATCGAATCAAACCAATGATCTTATAATTGGTATTCACAGCTCACCGGCTTGACGTTCTGGATTCAAGGAGCAGTATGAAGAACCAGACGCCAATTCTGCTGTTTGTGGTGTCGGAAAAGGCACCTAACGGCAACTTCTACACAAGTTCGTTACGCAGCGCCATGCACTTATCAACAGAGCTGGAGTCTCGGCCAAAATCTTCGAGATCGAGACTAGATTTTGACACCACGAGACCGAGACTTGGAGCAAGAAGTCAAGAGGAGACCGAAACGAGACGCAAAACTTTTGAAATAACGGGTTCTCAAAAGGTTGTGAATATTTTAATTTTAAAAATGTATGACATTCTGACGAATTTCTACATCCGGGAGAATGTGGCAAGCCATAGCAGCTGTCTTATACAAACGCAGAAAAAACTGCTATTGTAGCCTACCAGAATACGGAGAACGAAAAAGGCGATACTTGTATTTACTGATGACTAGGGTGATTTTTTATTGACCTAAAACTCTCAAAAAATTGACCTTATTTTATCAAAAAATTGACTTTATTGACCTAACGAAACAATAAAATGAAAGAACCAGTCCATAAGAAAAAAAAAACACCATAATGTACGCACATATAATTCAAGTGCTTTGCTATTCGCTGTATTGCAATCTGTGTAACATCAAAATATGTTCGAATAACTAATGCATTGTCTTTTCAATTCTAGTGTTTTTGACTACCAGCACGTAGCGACAAAAATATGTAACAAATGAAAACACATCGAAAAGCTTATTTCATCATAATCCAATTTTGCTAAGATTGCAATCTTGCAAAGCTGTCTGAACAGATCTTTACAATTGAAATCAATCAAATCACATCAAGCATTACATGAATAAATTAAGCATGTGTAAAGCTGTGATACCGGTAACAGTCAGGCGACAGCATGCACCTCCCTGGTACCACCAACAGTTACGAACCTCCATCTCTAAATTATCTGATTCATCTCTTTTTAAGTAGAAACGCGCAAAAAAAGCAAGAAAGCAAAAATTGACCTAAGAAAAAAAATTGACCAAAAAAACAAAAAAATTTATATTTATTGACTTTATAACTTCATAAACACTGATCCTACGACCGTGAAATTTTGTTTCCACATTTTTAGAGTTATTTTCTACATCCAAAAAAAAATTGACTTTATTGACCTTGAATCGCCCTACTGGTGATATTGTTTGTAGTAAAACAAAAAGAATTTGTCTATCTGGTAAAAAATAGGCTTTCAACTTAGGGGTCCTTTGCTGTTTTTTCTAAGGTCTCGAGAACTTTCGATGAAAGCTTACAAAACAAACGGCGGGTTAGCTCAGTGGTTAGGACATCATTATCGGCGCGGGAGGCCTGGTGTTCGTGCCCTGGGCTGGTCAAATCGGATACAGTGTCGCCAGCGACTCGCCACCGCTGCGATATTTCCTCGCACTTCGAGGCTGTGTAGCCCAGGCGCTAAGTCGCGGAGATGGACCCCGCCACTCGTTACACGCCTCGGCGTAATACTGCGAGTATAATGAAAATTTGAATTTTTTTGCCTACGAAAAACAAAATTCTTGTAAAATTTATGTTTTAATACCAGCACTGCTAACTTTAAAATTTCGTTTTCAAAATCATGAAATTTCCAAAGGTAGTGTGACTATCATGCGTAGCAAAATGGGTTCTTGTGTTTGTATTTTGTTGCGTATTTATCGTCCTATCATGAGAAAGCGATCAATACGCTATACGAGCTCGCTTAGGAGTTGCCGACCGTCTGTCTAGCACTCCAAGATGGGGAATCCCGTTGCCGTTAAGTGCCTTTTCCGACGCCACAAACAGCGAAATTGGCGACTTGTTCTTGACTCTTGAGCGTCAAGCCAGTGAGCTGTGAATACCAATTATAGGATCATTGGTTTGATTCGACTCTGAAACAAACTCTAGTCGACCACACCAGAGACAGATCCTTTATCTACTCGACCATCATATTGGTTCCGGCAACGTTGCGGTAAAAGAATAATAATTTAGCTTCATCATTGCTCCCGCTGCTAACGATAATTAATTGTTTACTTGAAAAGAGTATCAATCAAAGCTCGTAAAAAACGATTTGAAGCTAAAATTTTTTATGATATAGTTTATTAGTGTTCCATGCTCTCATTCCACTCTGATATAAAGTAGCAACCAATTCGTTCTGCTTTGATTGGGACTTACCAATTCTTTGGCTTGAGAAAACCTCTCAATCTAGGAAGATTAAAGATATTGCTTTGGAAAGACGAATGACATTTTCTTTTTTCTGCTGCCGAGAGAACAACGACGGATACAAAATTGCTATTTTGGTTATTCAGTGCCGTATATTTGAATGCGTAATTTTTACATTTCGTACAAGCTTGCCATCTTTGCTCATAAAAACGCATCGGCCTATTTTTGCTTCCCTGCTTTCTTCAAATTCCTTAGTCGAAGGAGATAACTCCGAATAAAATTGCTGTGATCGGTATTTTGATGTTCAGTGCATCACTACGCGTGATTTGGCACAACTTTTAGCCTTGCCATCGCTCACTTGAAGAATATCATGTGCGAGACGTCCGTGACGTCATGGGGGTACAAAATCGCTGCTGTCGGGTGTTATCCCCGGATAAAATTGTGGTCATGGATATTTCGATGTTCATTACACAATACACGCGATGCGGCATATGTATTAGCCAGTGATGAAGGTCGTAAGACCATTTTTTTAAGGTCTTGGCCTTGGTCTTGACTATTTGCGGTCTTGGTCTTGACCATTTAGTTTGGTCTTAAGACCGAAGGAATTAAAAAGCATCTAATAAAAATTTAAGTGATCCTGCTCAGCTAGAAAAAGTTGCAACTTTTTTTGCAGTGCAGGATCACTTAAATTTTTGTGTTGTTCTTTATTTCAGAGTTTCCCAAACTAGGGTCTGCGACGACCGCACAGGGAGTCCGTGACAATGTTGCAAAAAATAAAAAATTAGAACTTTCAACTAATTATTTACAGGACATACACAGACCCAATTAATTCCTGTAATGATTAAAAATCTTATAGAATGTTTTTTTCTTCTACTATCTCTTGATTATGGAGAAAATATTAAAGTTAGTCATGGATTATGACAGAAATATGACACTCTTGCTTTTATTGTTTATGAATTTTAATGTAATAGCCTAATTGCAATGGCAAGTTAAACGCACGAGCAGAGATGATAGACTAGGTCAGAGAGACCTTGATGCAAGCTTATTAAGATATAAGTTTATAACAGGGCCGGCGCCCCAATCGACATGCTTGGCCCCCCAACTAACAAGCTTACGCTTTTAAAGACAGCGGCTTTTGGGCTTAATTTCAATTTTTGCCCCCCTCCCCTGATAAACGCTTGGTCCCCCTTAGTCGACTGCTCTGGCGCCGGCTCTGGTTTATGAGATACAAGATGCAAGTTTTAACGGCCTACTTTCTTTTACATCCTGTTGGTAGAGCTAAATAATAACTAAAACCATTGTAATTGTGTAAATCTAAAATCAAACCTTTATTTATACGCAGAAGCGCGTAACGAGTGGTGGGACCCATTTCCGCGACTGTGACTTTATTAGCGCCCGAGCAATACAGTTTCAACTCCCCAGAACCCTCGAAATGATGGCAGACTGCTGTTGGCAGCGTTGTGTCTGATTTGACCGGCCAGGGGATCGGACCCCAGACCTTGCGCACCAATATTAATGTATTTTGAAAGTACGCCAGGGGTCGGCAACCTACTGCACTTAAAGAGCCATTTTAACCAATATCCCAAAATATTAAACTCACTGTACAGTAAGCAGCAAAAACTCTACGGCAATCAAAAAAATTTAAAAGATCTTAGTTTCTCCCTCTTCCAAAAAAGGCCTTCGTTTATCCCCACAAAAAGCCTCAACTGAGGATCAAAGAACCGCAGATTACCGACCGCACTCCACCAATCGCTCGGTCTAAATGTACAATTTACGGACAAATATTTGAAACAAAAGTTGTGAGAAGCAACCCCATCCGTCTCATTCTTGTGGTTCATATGTGTTGGTAAAAATGAATTACGATTAAGTACAATTTACTGTATTTTCGTGTTGCATTTTATGCTTTTATAGCAGTTGGGTGAAAAATTAACGCAGCTGAAAAGTGGGGTCCACGGTAAACTTGATTCGCAAAAATGGGTCCGTGGCGCAAGAAAGTTTGGGAAACCCTGCTTTGTTTTTTTCAATATTATGTATATAATTTGCCCGTTTTTTTTTTTTTTTGTTGTTATAGAGAAATAGCGATAAGTGATAAACTGTTAATTCTCTTCCCATTTGGTCTTGAAAAAAATCAAAGGTCTTGGTCTTGTAGGTGATGGTCTTAACTACATCACTGGTATTAGCTTTGCCATCGTTCGCGTTAAAATTATGTAGTGACGTCATGAGGGTGCAAAATCGTTGCTGTTGGGGGTTATCCCCGGATAAAATTGCTGTCGTGGGCATTTCGATGTTCAGTGCATTAATACGCGTAATTTGGCACACCTTTTAGCTTTGCCATCGTTCACTTTAAGAATATCACGTGACGTACGTCGTGACGTCAAACTGGTACAAAATTGTTGCTGTCGGGAGGTTATCCACGAATAAAATTGCTGTCGTGGGTATTTTGTTGTTCAGTACGTTAATACGGATGATTTGGCACAACTTTTAGCCTTGCCATTGTTCACTTGAATAAATGTCATTTTTGACTCCCCTAAAGTGGGTAATTTAGGGGTGAAATCCCTGGATCCAACCCGGCAGCAATAAATATTTTGAAAGTACCCGTAAGTGTGCAAGTTTTGATGTGGTCAACCTTTTTGCCGTCGTTCACTTGAATAAACCCTCTGGGCGCCCGGTCTATATTCCAAATCCAAGAGGAATTAGCGTGGTCGCCGAGTCTGCAGCCTATCACAGTTTTTCAGTAGTAAAAAAACAAAAGTTTTAATAAACACCAAAATATTATGCAAGACGTTTTTGTACTGTTAAAACTAAAGTAAAAAAATTTAAGATGAGCTGTAAACTGTGAATATTAACGTATCGAACAGGTGACATAAATCAACTTCGATATCATTATAGAATACTTTTTGATTACGTTAGCTGTATTGTGATGGTTGCTGAAATTACTTTCCATTCAAAGTTTTTTCGATGCTTTTCGATTCAATATTGAACTATTTCGCAGTATCACTCGGTTGCGTCATTTTTATATCTTTGCAGTAATGCACGCAGTTAAATTATTTTTTAATAAGTCTCATTCACAAATTAGCATAAGTCGCATTCACAACTAAGATATTCCTATGTTGCTGTGATAGCTTATTAGGGTTGTGTATGATAAAAAGTTCTTGAAATTTTGTATTATGTAGTTTTTATTTGTTTCCGAAATAGAGCGTTGCAGACATATATCATTTTTCGACCGATACATCTTGTTTCAGTTAAGTTTTATGCAAGTTAAGGTAAGCTTAACTTCCAGTCGCAGAGTGTTCAATAACGGTCAATAGTTGGAGCTTGTATTATAAAGTAATATCACTAAATCCTAATTCTATTTGAATAAGATAGCCTAACCACTTGAAGAGCCGACAACGGCGAATATAGGCTATAAGCAACTCAAAGTGTTGATTGCTTCCAGCAAACAAAGTGCTCGATGACATAGATCAAAGCATATATGTTTCACCTTAACGGATCATCAGTTTAAGATACTTGCTGATGATCCGTTAAAGTGAAACAGTCTGTAGAGGTTTTATTCGTGTTCTTACAATAAAAAAATATATTTTAGGCTATATTATATAAGTTGATTTGGTGCGGTTATTCCATCCCTGATTCCACTTGGTCATTTTTGTGACCCCAAACCGTTGCGTTAAAGAGTTCCAACGATGTTTTTTATGATTTTGCAGAATTGATTGGCGTTGTATTCCGAAAAAAACCGCAAATAATTGAACGACAAGTTGTCCCGGTTTTGTGGAACCTTTTATCGGGCCGCAATGCCCCTAGTGGGGCCCAACTTCGTAAAGAAACCGCCGCGCTCGCTAGCGCCCTATACGAGGTGTACGGACAGCGTTTGTTGGAAATGGCCGAAACTAAAAATTTTACTACCAAAGTGAAGGAAGTCCTTGAAAATTGAGCTGTGAATACAAGAGTTTGAAAGTGAAACAACCCACTGTGAAGACGAACTGTAGGTGCAAAAGCGTCTTTCAAAGTATTTTTCCTGGTTTTTCTTTGACATTTACTCGATACAGCACTGTAGTAGGTGTTTTTTTATTTTCTTAGTTATGGAAATGCTGTGTGATGTTTTTTCTTCCTACAGGTATCTATTATACTTCCATTTTTCCTTGTCCTCTCAAAGATAACGTTGCCAAGCGATTAATTTTTGGGGGGAAGTTGTTCATCGAAAATTAGCTCAAACTTACCGCGCAAAATGCTTAGCTTTCAACGCGCCGGTTTGAAGAGCTGGAGATGTACTCAATTTCATCATTCACGTGGATACCGCAGTGTTCTCACATTGGATTGTAGTGGTACTCTCGTATTCTTACACTATAGTTTATTATTTCAGTTTCTAAATATTCGTCAGTATATCACACACTGTGTAGAATAAGCAAATTATACAAGGATTGTACTTTTCATCAAGCAAATAAAATTACTTCCAAATACTTGTCTGTATCAAAGTAATTAGTGTTACGATATTTGGAAAATATTTACAAAGTCAATTTTCCAATGTTATTTTCTCCCTAGAGAGTTTTTATTTGTAAAAGTTTTTTCGTTTCACACATGCCCTTATGAATATGACGTCGTCTCTGACGTAATCCCTTGTTTCGAGTAAATCCAATGACGCGTAGCTTTGAATTCCAAACGCAGGGTTGCTCTCAGCAATTGGTTTCCCAAGAAAAGGTAAGTTGTCCTGAAAACAAGTCAAACAATATATTAGGTTGCATTAGGTTTGAAGTATTGACGGCAATAATTGGTATGCCTATGTTCAATAGTTTACATCAGTGCTTCCTGATTCGCAAGTCACCCCGCACCCCATTAGATTGATGAAGCCAATTTTGTACCTCCCGTGTATTGACATGCATCTTTTCGCACCCATGCCCCTTAATTTTTTATGTATTATCTGCACTTCGCATTCTCGATGGATTCTTGTACCTCCAACCTGCGGCCCGGGCAGCATATTTCAAAATCGGTGTACAGAAAAGATCGGTCGAAATTATGACAATCGAAAAACTGCATGCTTATTTGGATTCAGCGACGTGGTATAGAGGTCACTATGATGTGCTGCAAAGCGTAAGGTTTGGGGTTTGACGCCAATCTAGGTTAGTCTATTATCATTTTGTTGCACCGGACTCTTCCAATCGCATAATGATTCTGATACACAACAATCGAAGGTGACTTTGGGTAGGGTCATTTTTTTATCCTGAACATTCTTCGAATGTATTGGTTTAGAATACCAGCTTACAGCCAATCAAATGAACATAAATTATGCAAGAAAACGTAGTTTTTGCAGAACAATTTGCGACTTTTCTGCGTTGAACTTTTTGGCAATAAGAAGGATGTTAAGCAGTGTTCCCTCTAAGCCAGTGGTCGGCAACCACCGGGCCGCGGCCCGGTGCTGGTCTGTGTGAAGTTTGTTACCGGTCCGCATGCGTTTTCACAATAAATGCTTTGAGTTTAAAACATTTTTATAATGTGAGACGCAATTTTGGGATGTTTTTGTAAAAATACTTAATAACTCAATTCTGGTGACCCAGTATGGCAAAGTTACTCAATATCACAAAACTAACCAAATTAAAAAGGCAAATCTTATAATTGAACAGCGAACACTTGATTATGCTGTCATTTCATCGTAAGTCTTTTGTAAATCAAACAGCGCTTGGTTAAGAAAAAGAATAACGTCAAGAATCAGGTTTGAGAAGCTACTACAAAAAAATTAAGCAATGCTGCTGCAGCAAGATTTAAAAAGTTTAATACCCTGGTCGGAGTTAAACAAGATCGAGGTTTTCAGTTTTGAATAAATATGAGTGTTTTATTGCTTAAACATTTTTGATTTTTTAAAGGCCGGTCCGCAAAAACATATCAGTTTCAAACCGGTCCGCTGTGCGAAAAAGGTTGCCGACCACTGCTCTAAGCTGTGCGCGTAGGCGCGCGCACACGGCTTTCAGAGACTGCGCACACGCGTAAATTTACTGCGCACAGACATATGATGAAGCAATGTTCTCGGCGGGCAAGTTGAGGAAAATTGTTCCAAAAGGACGCATTTCTTCGCAAAATGTACCGTGCAGTGGCGTCGTGCCATTGGGATGTGTTACTTTTTACAACTAAAAAAATTGAAAATTAAAAAAAAAAAATTTCGCCGTGCCATTCCGCGTTCATCCTCTAAACTAACCCCATACCCCCCTTTCTTATACTATAAATTTCATTGTTTTGTTTTTTAATTTTTGCTTCAATCAATCGCTTAGACTCAGTAGTAAAGTTAGTTTCTTGATCTGTAGTTAGAATTTAGAAAACATTTTGCATGCGTTGTTAAAGATCATAGCCTAGAACACACCTATACACGTCATCCCATCATATGCGTCAAACTAATATTGATTGCAGCCTCCTTTCATTTATTTTAGCCCAGCTTCTGCTTTTAGACTATAATAGCGACTGCACTCACTGGAAGTATCGGTATGTCCTTTTTTGATAAGAAAGTGCGCTGAAACGAGTTTTTTTTTTTATGTAAAAACCTTAAAAATGCGTTGGCGGCTGCGGGCTCCGCTCCAAGACCCCCCAGTAATGTCCTCCTCCTGTGTTAAATTGTGGGGCCTCACTGATTGCGCATAATGTCCATAATTAAGAAGCGGTTTAAGGCATCAAAATAAATTTCAATTTATTATCCAAAATTTTTGGTATCACGACATGTTTTGGTATCTTTTCCTAACTTCCTTTTTTCGCATTGTTACTCAATGCTCAATACGGCATTTACAAAGGTTGTGGTCAGTATCTGTTTAAGTTGTTACTCGGGCCCCTTCAAATTTTTTGGCTACACGACGCCTCTAGTACCGTGAGCGAAAAATGTATCAGCAGTAACATAACCAAGAAAAGTTGCGCTTCTTTGTTTTCAATAACTGCCATATTCACTTTATTCATGGGTTGTTGCACAAACGTGAGTCATTTCTAAACAAGTGCGCACTCGCCAAAGTTTCTGCGCACACAGTCTACAAAAAATTAGAGGGAACATTGATATTAAGTATGAACTATTTTTTAAGTGTTTTTCTTTACGCTAATTCACCCAAGGTTAATGTATTTACGCTTTTACCAAATGTGTAGTTAAGTTTCAAGACCTTACTTTGCAAGTGTTCGGTTTCACAGTAAGCACAAAATCTGATCTTCCTCTGGGATCCTGACTCTGATCCACCAAGATCAAGTCGATTTCTAAAGAGAAAGGCCAGGGCAAAAGAGTATCGTACTCTCCTTTGCAAATGCGGATGTAAAGTGATGTGTATTTTCCTTTCACTGAAAATTATTCGGCAAAAAAGAATTACCGTACTATGCAAAGCACAAGACTAAAATGACTATGCAAAATTGCAAGAACTTTTCGCAGACACAACCCTATAAAGCTATCTCAGCACCGATAGGCACGGCTGGATTTACCAATAGGCTGAAGCCTAGGGGCCTGGAAGACATAAAACAATTTACATGAGCGGGTTTGATTAAGCGGGTTACACGCTTCAGTTTCAGTTTTGAAGATTTTTTTAGTTAAACAGTTATTCTTTCAACGCGCTTTTTAACGGGTCAAACCAACGTGTTGCAAACGAGTAATTTCCAACTCGCAATGCTTTCTCAAGCAGAACGACGAAGATTTCGTCTGACGTAGCGGGTTGGATTTACCGAGTTAACCCGCTTAAATTATGCATGTAAATGGCATCCCGGAAGGTGGGACCATTTTCTTAGAGGTCGATCGATGAAACCTTTTCACTTATGATTGGATCACTAAGGACAAATGCGAAAGTACAGGGTCTTTCATTACCTAAATCCTGCGCTGTTCTTTGGGATGTGTTTGTGGCAAGTTCTTGCAATCTTGAATAAAAACGAATTAACTATTACTGGAACTAAACCGTAGGCCACAGCAAAACTGCGATTGCAATTGCAAGGTTTTAACAAAACTGCAAACAAAAATCTGGGTTCTTTTTTCTTCAGTAACCACACACGATCTAAGTGACAGTGCGTGACCTTTTCTAAAAAATATCCTATAGGCCTATTCTGAGCTAGTGAGCATGCGCTGTAGGCTATGCTAAATCGCTAATGTGCTTCACAAAAGTAAAACCAGCTGAGCAAAAAGTTGTTCAAGTCGGTAAAGGCAATTTTTAGAATAGATAGGTAGGCGTATTCAGTTTAAGCTTTTTGGTGGTACAGAATTTCAAAACAGATTTAAAAAGCGCCAAAAACATCTTTTAAATTTAGTTAGTCTTGAAAAAGACTGCTTTTGAACCAAACATTTTCGTCTCGCTCTCTTCAGGATTCAACGCGAGAGTTAATTGAGAAGGAAAAAGGTGGTCTATATATTATCATCAGCTTCATCGAAAAATCTGGAACAAAAAAGGAAAAAGGGCTGTGATTGGTTATTAAAGGACGGACGGATTGTGATTGGTCGAATATGGATGAATTTTAGAATCCAACTCAACTATCGGAGAATTTGCAGCGAGTGGACAAATTCCTTTTGACGGCACAGAATAGGTTTCAGCGTTTTGATGGAAGTTGCCTTCAGCGCCCCCAAGTGGAAACTTGTTCTCGCTTTGGCTAAAACCGAAAACTGGTCAATATGATAATGAGAGGCACAATCAGGATGTTGAATTAAGTGTAGACCAATAGCTGAATCACAGTCTAGTTGATTCGTTAATCGAAACGTTAGTTCATCGAGCCCTCGTAATCTGTTCACCTGGTAAAGTTAAACAAGAACTGGACTGCATTCGCTCCATTCTGAAGAATAATGGTTACCCTGAAACAATAATCAACTCCAGCATTTCCAAGAAAATCTCCCGTTTTCAATTACTGCCCAAAGAAGAACCAAAGAAATGCCCTGTGTATCTAAAACTACCCTGGATTGGCAATATTTCTCGTAAATTCGAAAAACAGGTAAAATCTAACGTTCAAATTTGTTTTAGAGCCGTCGGTCCTCGTGTCATTTTCCAAACCAGAAAGATTCTGCCTTCAATCTATAAAGATGCTGTGCCCATCACTCATCAACACATGGTCGTATATCAATACGTGTGCCGCTGTGATTGCCGGTACGTGGGTCGCACATCCTTACGACTGCAAGATAGAATCAATCAACACATTTCAAAATCAATTCGAAATAAAGAAAATCCAACCAAAGTTCTTCCCAAACGTAACTGCAAAATTTCTACTCCACTCAATCAACTAGACTGTGATTCAGCTATTGGTCTACACTTAATTCAACATCCTGATTGTGCCTCTCATTATCATATTGACCAGTTTTCGGTTTTAGCCAAAGCGAGAACAAGTTTCCACTTGGGGGCGCTGAAGGCAACTTCCATCAAAACGCTGAAACCTATTCTGTGCCGTCAAAAGGAATTTGTCCACTCGCTGCAAATTCTCCGATAGTTGAGTTGGATTCTAAAATTCATCCATATTCGACCAAACACAATCCGTCCGTCCTTTAATAACCAATCACAGCCCTTTTTCCTTTTTTGCTCCAGATTTTTCGATGAAGCTGATGATAATATATAGACCACCTTTTTCCTTCTCAATTAACTCTCGCGTTGAATCCTGAAGAGAGCGAGACGAAAATGTTTGGTTCAAAAGCAGTCTTTTTCAAGACTAACTAAATTTAAAAGATGTTTTTGGCGTATTTAGTTTAAGAAATGAAGATAGGCTAGGAATAGTTTCAGATGGTTCGGAGCGTCGTTTTTACGACGACCATGATCGCAATGTTAATGGTTCAACTCCCAACCTAGTCTCGTAGTTGCGTCCTTGGATAAGATGCTTAACGATGATTATCTGTGCTTGGTGGAATCTGGCAAGCAGCAAATTAAAGAAGTTGGAAGAAAATTTTCAACCGGAAAATTTGGAAACAAAGGCAACTCCTAAGTGAGTCTGTATTCGTCCTAAGCATAGCGTCTCCGCCGCTTTCTCGTGATAGGAGGATAAAGATGAAAAAATCAATCACATTAAGCTCAATTTTTTTTCCAATAAAAAAGCCGCCTTTTTTCTTTCCGTGTTTGAATGACAATAGCAAAGACAAAAGCAAACTTAAGGAAGAAAAGTAAAGCCACAGTAAATCTCAAAATTGGACGTTTCAACAACATACCCCTCGTAGATGCAGCTGTCCTCATCAGCAGTGTGTGCATGGCAGTACCTAAAAGCAAACTGGAGTTTTGTACTGTCTTGCATGCACTGCTGATGATGACAGCTGAATCTATATTGTCGAAATGTCCAGTTTTGAGATTTGCTGTGGCTTTATTTTTACTCCTTAAGCTATTTTCGTCTCATATTTATTGCATGAAAAAGCAAACTGTTGGTGGTTTTAAACCAGATTTAGAGCTGCACACTGTTTGTAGGCCTACCTGCTTTGTCTCCATAAGGAAACAAGATGAGAGCAAGTTTGTACTGGTGTTTTCCGGTGTAAAACGGAACACTTTGTAAAGCGGGACGCTTTCCAGATTTCGCTGCAGCAGTCTTAGTGCTCCAGTTGTCAATTTTCCACAACAGTTGGGTTTCATTTTCGCGGTTGAGAATTGCCAACTACCAGAATAATCAAGCTCAATCCTAAGCCTCATAATCAATAACAGTAAAATCAGAAACTACGCACCCGCACAGTTTACAAAATCACTTTCTTTATTTTTGTAATTTTCGTTTGCGATTATAGGCTAGCTAGAAGCTAAATAATGGTTAGTTTCCTCAATTGCTGCTGTGTTATGGCACGCGTATGCACCAAAAAACACATCAAATAACAAGTGCCGATTTGTCCTTTTGGTGCCGAATTTTCATAGTGCCCAAGTTTTTTAACACCCATTTGACGGCAGGCCTAAAGCAGTAATACTGTATTTTTTCCAGTTATTACAATCAGCAGCGTCATAAAAGAGTTTTATCGATCAAAAAAATATAATTCGAGGAGGATAAAAAAATTTGAAGCCTAATTTGAAATTGTGCTTACTCTTTCTTGATGGTCTTTTATTGTGTCACCATGTTCTTTCATCCGAGAATCTTGCTTGGATAGTAACTTTTCTTGCTGAAGCACACCTTCGCATAACAATGCAATATGCTCTTCAAGGAACTGCTTCACGTGATCTGTCAAAGCAGACTTGCTGCCCTGGAAACATCAGCCAAAAATAACCGGAGGTTTTACAACGCGGAAGTTAATTTACAGCATGATGTTGAAATAAGACGGGCTGGAGTAGTGGTGACGACTAGGGATGTGTTTCAAGAAAAATTACTCGGACTCACCGAGTAACAAGTATTCACGACATTACTCGGCCGAGTCCGAGTATCGACGATGTCAAAATATAAACTCAAAATTAGGTGAAGAGCAAAAAAGAAAAAAGTCATCACGTCGGTAGAAGTCCTAATTTCGACTCAAATTCGGATACAAAACAAAAAAAAGTTCAAAATAATAATGGTTTAATACTCGACCGAGTACCAATTAATACTCGGCCCAGTACTCGGACTCGACTCGGCACATCCCTAGTAACGACATTGCTATCGATGCATAAGGTCTGAGGTTCAATTCGCGGTATGATCAAATCGAAAACAATTTTGTCAACGGCAGGTAACTGTTATGAGGTTTCTTCTGAGTTCGAAGCTTTGTTACTCAACCCAAGAGCTAAGCTGCGCAGATGGGCTGCGCAACTCGCTGTATGTTTCAGCGTTATGGGGTATAGGGAGTTCAATTTAGATTTGATTTGTTTAGATACAGCAAAAATTGGATCACTTAAAAATGATGCTTAAGTATGGAAATGTTATTCGGATTTTTCTTGGAAGGATCTAGCTAGCAAATACGCTTGACCATTTTATTATTTTTTAGTAAACTTACACCTAGCAAACATCCTTTTGTAAAACTCATATAAAAAAGATAGACAAAATCCATTCTTTCAATTCTTGCTGGTTCGTTCGTTCGCATAAAGAAATTTTGTAATAAAAGTGGGTAAAAGTTTTCTAGTTGCGGGATCATCCAAGAAGACACATGCCTTCTTGCCGTTTGGTGAAGGTTGAGGGGGCAGGCAATTATGTGGTTAGTCATAGTTTGTTCCAACGCAACCTATTCATAGCTGGGAGATCTTTTCAGAATCCAGCGAGATAGACAAAAGTTGAAGCGTCCAAACCTATACTTTGAATTTTCAGAACCTTACACTTCTTGTGAAGAAGGTTCTGCTCCTGGAGGGAGGACAGAAGCTGGCACACTACCAAATTTTCAACTAGACCAAATCTTATAGTGTTCATGATCCATAACAGAAGTACACCGGTAACCAAAAAAAGCTTTCTGGCGTTAAGAAGTCATGTTTGAAACCAGTAGAGATTTTTTAAAAGTTTTTGCCCTCTCTCTTTAACATCTTTAACCATAACTGTTTGTAGTGTTCAAATTTTACCACCCCAAAAATTGCACACACTTATCTTTATATACTATCGTCGACTTCAATACCTATACCGCACTTCTTACAGGCTACATCGTCTCTGAAGCCGGAAACTCGGGTTTGATTCCGAGTAGGGTTAAACCAATGACTTTAAAGTTGGTATTCACAGCTTCCCTGCTTGACGCTCGTTGTGCCGTTGGGAAAGGCACTTAACGGGATTACCCATCTTAGAGTGGGAGACAGGTGGCTGGCAAATTCTAAGCGAGCTCGTTATAGCGCTTTGATCGCTTTCTCGTGATAGGAGGATAAATATGCGACTAAATATAAAATATAGATATATAGACTATAATACCTTGAAGTCGCATCCTAGGTATTGATAAGGACACGAAAACTCGGCCAGGATGCATTCGTTGGCAAGATGCTCATTCATTTCTTCTCTTGGAATTTCCTAAAATAAAACCTCTTCAGAATCCTGTTAGTAAAAGGGTAGGCTATAGTTTTCGGAAAAAGATTAACGATAATGTTAAATTTTTAAGATTTGGACGCGCAGGCTATACTGTAAATCCTTGTACGGAGGATTCAGCCCATAATAGGCTACCTTTTCATTTTCATATTAAGTAATTTCATGTTGTTTGTATTTTAGATGCAGTCTCGCATTGTATAAGATATAGACTAGAGCAGGGATGGCGAACCTTTTTAAGTGGTGGGTCAAATATAAGGTCGTAGACCGAAAAACGAAAAGACGAGGGTCATGGATGGGATGTGATGATATTGATGAAAAACTTGAACAAGGAGAGCAAAAAAAAAAGTAATGATAATAAAAAATGGTTCACCTCAGAAATTTCCAGCTTTCCGCAAATAGGCTATTGGGTGTGAACAGCAAATAAAAGGTTTTCAATGCCACAGCATAGGCAGATAAACCTTTCTTCTCTAAGAAAATGTTCGTTTCCGTTTTTTCCTACTATTATTATTATCAGTTGCATATTTATCTTCCTATTACGAGAAAGCGATCAATGCGCTATACGAGCTCGCTTGGGAGTTGCCGGTCACCTGTCTACCACTTCAAGATAGGGGAATCCCGCTAAGTGCTTTTCCCACGGCACAACAAGTAAACTTGTCGGCTTGTTCTCCACACTATCCCTTCGATGCTGAACGTCAAGCAGGGAAGCTGTGAATACCAATTTTAAAGTGATTGGTTTGACCCGAGTCGGAATTTAACCGAGTCTACAGCTCTAGAGGCGAGCGCTCATACCACTCGGCCATCAGGCGGACGCTCATACCAATTCTGCAGTTTTCGAAACTACAAGTGGGTCACTGAAATCTGCAAGTGGGTCACTTAGTGACCCGCGGGTCAGTGGTTCGCCATCCCTGGACTAGAGTCTTGCAATCGAAAGCTGTAGTAATATAAAAATACGCAATAATTTTTTGTCATCACTCATCATTGATTGGCGCATCGCTTTAGCAGTTAAAAAGTAAACCTTCCATTAGCAACAAGTTCACTTCTGTAACGGAAAAGATTTTACTTACCACTTTTCCACACCCTTTCGGGCACGATATGGGCAGTTTGGGACAGTCTTTCAAGTGCTCAATCTCACTTTGAGCGCTCAAAACTCGTTGGCAAAAATCACAAGTGATTGTTCGCAACGGGCAATCAACGCTCAAGTGGTGTTCAAGCAGACGTTTCGTTGTGCGATGCTGACAGCCGTAAGGACATGGTACTTCAGTGTGAGAACAAGATAAGAAATGTTCCTGGACGACAACATAAGAGCAATTTAGTCTATGATGCTCACATTTCAAAAAATGCTAGAATGTTCAGAAACTATCGTTTTGTCGAAAAGGATTGGTGCACGACAAGAACCGATGCAAAAAATCATAATACACGGAGAAAAAGTGGCAGTCAGCTTACGAGTCGGTGGAAGCGACAAATGCGGTAAAACCGCGTTTTTTGCCCAGTAGACGGTGGACATTTTTCTGAGTAGAACAAAGCGCAGCGCAAGAAAGCGCAAAAGTTTTTATAAGTAATGAAACGCAGCCAGCGAAACCTGATTTTTCTAATAATAGATCCGGAGTGCAACTTCTGCCATCATATTTTTTCGAGCGGTGAAGCGCAGCGCAACTTTCGCAATTACCTTCTTACAAACGTACCGGTAACTGCGCTACGCAACTTTCGCTATCGAACTTTTTAGATCTTTAAAGAAGAGCGCAACTTTTGCCATGAAAACTTTAGTAAAGCGCAATGCACAAATACAGGTAATCGAAGAGTAGGTGCTTTTACCTACCTGCACGCTGTAAGCACCAATGCACGACCGACTATCATAAAAGTAAATGAATTGCAGGGTTGGCGTGGTTGATGAGCAGATGAAAATAGTGCCAAAAAATTGTTAAGTGTTAATGAGTCGATTAAAGCACTTCATCGCGGTTGGGTATTTGCAAATATACGAATTTTAACAAAATTTAATACAATTTTTTAACATTTGTAGTAGGCCTACAATTTTTTCTCAAATATAGGCCTATAAAAATCTTTAATAATATTCAGAAATCAAGTTCGAACATTTTGATTTCAAACTAGCCGAACCGAACCGGAATATAAACCGAAAACCCGTATTAACCGCTTTCTTTCATTGAACTCAAACCGAACCGTAACCTTTATAATTTAATAGACGTAAACCTAACCTGAACCTGAATTCAAGGTCATCATAATTTCTTAAACCTTAACCGGATTCGAACCGCTAAAATAATTTTTGTCTAACCTAAAGCATTTATTGCGTTAAATCGTGTGTGTTCCTACGAAGATTTTTCCTAAGAATCATTGGAATGGTGGCTATAAGGGCAATAGCGGTTAAGGACATCTGAAGTTAATCTGAGGTTATTTCTGCCGCTGAGGATATTCTTTATGTATAAGCTACAGTAGCATCTTAAAAAGTACAATCAGCCTTAATACAATAGGTATTTTTGAAAAAAATTATTCTTTCATTTCTTTATCTTTATCCTCCTATCACGAGAAATTGGCGGAGGCGCTATGCTTAGGACGAATCCAGACTCGCTTTGGAGTTGCCTTTGTTTCCGAGTTTTTCGGTTGAATTCTCTTCTGACTTCTTTAATTCGCTGCCTGCCGGATTTAAGCAGAGATAATCATCGTTAAGCATCTTATCCAAGAACGCAACAACGAGACTAGGTTGGAAGTTGAACCGTTAACCTGGCAATCATGACGCTTCAAACCACTGCGCCACACTGCCGAGAATGCCATGCAAAACCAATGTGCGTGTATGTATCAGAACGTAAGTCGAATAGACAGTTTCAAATTCTTGAACCAAAACCGAATTTGAACCTTTAAATATTTGTTTCTGCGCGCCGGAACCAAACCTGAACCCGATAATTCAAAGTATTTGCAATTTTAACCGGAACTAAACCTGCAAAATTAAACGACGAAAAACCTGAACCGGCGGTAAACCGCTAAAAATAAATTTTGCGGAACCTAAACCGGAGCGATATTTCAAGCGGTTTGATGCCCTGATTATTAAGCAAATGAACCGGTAAAACAATCATTGCTTTTACCATAGGTAGCGGAAGCAGGGGGCCGGGGGGGGGGCCTTGCTCCCCCACTTTTTTCAAGGAGAGCCCTGGGGGGGGTCTAATTAACGCGTTTATTTCTACAATAATACCTCTGCATAAATGTATTTGAAACTACCAGGCCTACCATCGAAATTTACCCAAGGAAAGAGCTGTTTTTAATTTTGTTTGCGGGGTGGGGGAAACGTAAACTAGAAGCAAGAACCGTGGGTCTGAAGCCCACATAAATTGGACATGTCACAAGTGGACAAGCTAAATATGGGTAGTAGGCAGGGTGGAATTTACCTATAGGCAGTGGTGGGATTCAGTCGCTTCGCACCGGTTCTATAGAACCGTCTCAGGGAATTTTATTAGAACAGCGAAGCGGTTAGCATTGCTGCTTATACTTGTACCATTAGTTGAAACAGAACTGGCTGATAATATATAACTTCTGTAATAGAACCGGCTGACGAAAAATTTGAATCTCATCACTGCCTATTAGGCTAAGCAGGCTGAAGCCTAGGGCCTCGGGGAAAATGGGGGCTTCATCACGAACAACGAAAACCTTTTTTGCTCTTCACCGATACTTCCAGCAAAAACAGGACATCACAGCTTAGGGTCTCTCATTGTCTAAGTCCGGCCCTGGTTGTAGGCGCAGGAAATCTGGTCATTGGTTTTGCCCCCCTCCCCACTATAGAAATACCTCACAAAACACAGCAAACTTTTTACAGTTCGAACGCAATAAAGCTCAAGCTGGAGCATTTTTTCTGCACGCAATGCAGTGCGCGCAAAGTGTTGCTTTTTTTTAGGTTGCAACACAATAACGCGCAAGCAGCATTTACTTTTTTTGAAGTGCAGCGCAAGTTCAGCAACGACTGAAAATAATATAATGAAGCACTTTGTGTGTTGCGAAATGTGCTTCAATTTGCGGAATCCCTATTCCGGTCTTTGACACGTATAGGCGGGCAGGGGCAGATCCAAGGGGGGGGGATGCACCCTCCTCCACCAGCCATTTTCAATAATGCTTTGGATGCATAAAATTTTTCCGTAATTTCAAATCTCTTCATACAGTAACATTATGTCTTAGTCGCCTTAAGCACGCTTAATCGAAACTGTGCAAACAAAATGCATCATATTGGTGAAGCACTCGAAGTTAGGAGTCAAAAATATGAAAAAAATTTGCCTGAAAAGTGTTCAAAAAACACTGAAACGACCACTAACGTATGCAAATTTTCAAAATTTTTCCGGGGGAGCATGCCCCGAACCTACCTAATGTTGTTTTTGTTACTTAAGTTGCTTAAAATTAACTCTGCCGGAAAAAAACTACGCTTGAAAAAGTGACGAAATTAGGTGTCCCCTCCCTGAAAAAATTTTTGAGTACGCCCCTGGCATGAAACATTTTCAAAGGGCTTATTAACGCCCGTTTCCGGGTCTAAACGTCTTTGTATTTAGTTAACATTCAACCTAATTCAAAATTACATCCCCCACCATCAAAACTTTCTGGATCCGCTGCTGTACGCGGACTTGTCCCGCATGATTGCAAAAAAAGACGCAGAATTTAATTACAAAAGAAAAAAGATCATCGCTATTTTAATGCGAAATTGCTGCAGCTATAATAATTATTTGTTGTCAAAGAATGCTTGCTTACACGATAAAATAAATCAATTTAAGGGCACATTTACCAACATAAAAACGAAAAGTTTTCAAATTTCCTGTACCGGTACAGCACTTGCAGTGTGATTCGATCAGGTTTTCATTTCTTAGAAGAAATACATGCATCACAGAATAGTTCAGAAAATTCAATTGCCTCAACGCTACTGAATGTTTTAGTCATCTATTCTACTTTTTACATTGTTTTTGCTTTAGTCGTCTAGTCCTTGAGTAACAAACAACTTAGCCTACTGTAGTCTACTCCGTTATTGCGGTATTTGTTGATGTTTATGTCACAATACGATATTTCTAAAAATCCACAGAAAGATGGAGATAAACTCACTTTATAATTTTCTAGCAATCCAACCCAGGCGCACCCACATCTTTTATGAGGACATTCCAATTCTAACACATTTAGTTGCTTTTCTAGCTTTTCATCAGTCAGGCACTGCAGAGAAACGAAATAAGGCGTTGGAAAAATTTATTTCTCAACTTCAGCTTAAAAGTAACAGGAGACGGCTTGCAGAGGCTATGTACAATTGCACATAAGCCTGTTTTTCCTATTTAACCCTATTCTGTGTGGGCTTTTTTAAGCTTCAGAAGTTTGGGGGGAGATTCGTTGTGTCTGCTCGTTTTGAACACAAATAACTTCGCTCATACTCACGCTAAAACGACGGTAAAAGTTTAGGAAAGTAGATAATTCTGTGGTTATTTGGGCTGTAGCCTGTATTTTCTATGACAAAATGCTAATTAAGTCATGCGCTAATTGCGCTTTATCAAAACCACCTATTTTGATCGTCTTGAACAAAGTACCGGTACCTTAAAATGCTGTTAGTTTTATTCACTTTTTACCTCATGTCTCTTGAAACGTTTTTTGTCGATAGGACAGCTGCTTTTATTGTTTCGACATATATCGCCCAAGCAGCTACTACACACGTGATGGGTACACTCGGACAACGCTACTGGATGCTGCAACACACGCAGGCATTTTGCGCATAAAAATCTGGAAAGAAGAATAATGTGCATTATAATCTAGGCTGCCGGAAAACTCTGATGTCATATACAAGCTTTGCCCTAAATTTCTCAACTTTCTATTTTATACTTGGCCGAGTGGTTTGGAGCGTCATTTTTACCACGGCCATGAATATGATCGCAAAGTTAACGGTTCACCTCCCACTAAAGCTTCGTTGTTGCATTTTTGGATAACATGCTTCACGATACTTATTCCTGCTTCGCAAAACCTAGCAGGCTAGCAAGTAGCAAATTGAAGAAGTCAGAAGCAAAACTCAACCGGAAAACTCGGAAACAAAGGTAACTACAATGCGAGACTGTATAGCGCCTCCGTCGCTTTCTCGCGACAGGACAATAAAAATGATGAAAGCAGAAATCATCATAACGCCTAGGAAGCACTTCTAAAGGTGTCGGCTGACTAGAGCTGTCCAAACGTCCGGTTAAGATAATTACTTCATTTATATTTTTCTGCTTGCATCCCTTAGTAACTGCATTTATTGCGCTGTTGCTGTTTACTGAAGCCACTAACTTTACAAAATCTACACACATTACAAGTATTTTAATCTAAAGAGTCAAGAGTTCTTTTCCTACCGGTTTTCTAGAGGAAGTATGAACAATTTTGCTGTAAGATAAGCTTTCCAGTCTTCATCGTCAATATTAGCTTCATTTGAAGGAATGAAGTTGGGTAATGAATCGATGCTCGCCACACTCAATCGACCACTTGACCCATTTGACGGTGTTGAAGTTGAAGATTGAGATTGAAATACACTGACTGTTTTTGTCGGCGATACTGTTGAAGAGCGAATTTCAAACACACTGGGAGCTTTTGATCGAACAACGGATGAAGAGCGAGACTCAAGCACACTGGGTGTTTTTGATGGTGTTGCAGTTGAAGAACGAGACTCAAACACACTGTTTGGAGTCGCAGTCGAAGCACGGGACTCGACGGTAGGTGTTTTTGATGGTATCGCCGTAGAAGAGCGAGACACGAGCTCACTGAGTGTCTTCAATGGCGTCGAAGAGCGAGATTCACCTGTACTCGGAATTCTTATTGATGATGAGCTTACAGAGCGATTTTCAAAGACACTGGAAGCGATTGATTCTGGTCTTGAGGTCCTGGATTCGAAAATACCAGGGGTTTTTGATATCCAACTCGCACTCATTTTTAACACGTCCAACTTCAACCAGCGATTTAACTTATGAAAACGACACCCATGGTAAGATCGTACAGTTAAACTTTTTAGGTGTAAGAAAAAGAGCTCTTCATTATTAATGAGATATCACAATAGTAACCACAGCTAAAAAAGCGAAATAAGAATTATTTGAATAGCACAAAAGCGCTACTTCATGATACAAAACAACTTTACTGTTGGTAAAGGGTTACATCAATAATTAATGACATTATCAACTAATATAATAGGCTTACAAATTCTTTCTGACGCGAAGTCTCATAAAGAAACATCTGACGGGAAAATATATTAGGAAATTAAGCGGTATTATTTTGTAAATTAAACTCAAGTTCGCACGCATGTTAGACATGCCTCTTAACTCGGTAAGTGTTCCAATTTAAACCAACCCAAAATGTTTGAAAGCTCTATCCTTTCAGCCATTATTCACCGCTATTTTATTATATAGTCAAGCAAATCTACTGCATTTATAGTAAAACAGAATGCATTATTATTTCTATCTTGCTGAGACTTTGCAGTGCAAATCTCCACTGATTCCCACAACTGACGTCCTAATGAGTAATGCGTCCTTCAATTTTTGGTAGGGTGCAGTGCGGGTCAGTTTCATAGTGGGATCCAGACATTTTTAGTGGGGGAGAGGGCTTGACGAAATTAAGCTTATTTATTGTCGTCAGACCTTCAAGAGATCCATTCAAAGTAATAAAAAAATAAAATAAAAAGCACAAACAACTCCCAAAATAAATGACGCTGTGTAAAAATGCAAGGCAGTAAATATGAATCTTAATGAGGCAGCTATAGCTCAACTGAATCGCTTTTACGTTTTTGAATTAAGCAACTTTTTGAAACCTGCCCGTCACAGGACCAATTAAGATGTACATCAAAACTGACAGTTTCCCTGGTTTCTCCTCTCTATACATACACAAGTCATGCCATAAAATTGAGATGGCGGAAGAGGATATTGAGAAAACTACTTTTCTTACCCCACGGCGAAGTTACGTTTTTGAGAGCGGCGAAGGGTTTACGAAACTCTGGCGCAGCGTTAAAACTTACACTTAGGCCTTCGTTCACGTTTATATTGAGGATACCCTTGTTCCTTTGCGCTCAGCTGGCGAATACCTTCTGGCGAGTCCTCAGATGTCCTGTTTTATACATCAGCTTATATTTCAGCGGGGGGTGGAAGGGAGGCCGCGACCCCAGCGCCCCCCCCCCCCTTTGGATACGTCTCTGATGTTCCACCTTCTCAGTTAATACTTACTCTTACAACTTGGCACGCACTTGTTGCAAAAAACCAGTCATTGTTACACCAGTCATTGTTACACAGTAGAATTCGTCTATAACGGCTTTGGCTATAACGTCAATTCGCTTACTACAGGGGTGGCGAACCTATGGCACGCGTGCCAGATGTGGCACGCCGCAGCTTTGTTTCTGGCACGGCACTTAAAGATACTTTAATCTTAATTTCGTTTAACTGCTAGCCTACATTCTAGATATATCACTTTTGCAGCAGAGTCTCTAGGCCTAACATACCATACGTTTGGTCTTTGGTGATAGGCCTATGGCATAATTATTTTGAATATGCACAAAAGGTCTATGAAGTCACAATACCCAAAAGTGTATTCCCTTTATCTCTGTGTTTGTCCCGTTTTTGCCGGTTGCAGTGTTGCTAGATTGGGCTACTTCTCGCCAATCGGGCTACTTTTTTCGAAGGTTGGCGCCAAAAAAAGTGAGTTGGCGCCTTGCAACTTTTTGTAGTTGATTTGGCGACAAATTTTTAGCTTGACTATCTAATGTGAAATACTTCCTGCGATTACCTTCTCTGTTTCGCAGATTATTTTACGCTCCGATCACATCACTTCGTATTCACTTGCAAGTATAACTACCACTTAGGCCAGAGGAGGGCAAAATACGGCCCGCGGGCCGGATGCGGCCCGCGAGACGATTTTATGCGGCCCGCCGGCAGTTACAAAAAAATGAATAGGTCAACTGAGGATGCGAAGACTTTTTCTTTTGCTCCTCATCTATATTTTCGGCGAACACAAGACATCCAGTGGAAAACAGGTTATGCGAGGATATAAAGACCTCTTTTGCTCTTCACGACGTCGAAAGAAGTGAAGACCTTTTTTTTTTAGTCTTCACTTGATTTCGGGCGGTAATTTGGACGACGAAAATTGCGGCCCCTTCAAATTACTGGGCACGCTTCTGTTCATCTAATAATTCGGCCCGGGAAGGACTTGGTCTTCCCACATGTGGCCCGTCGGCTGAAATAATTGCCCACCCCTGACTTAGGCCTACCATATTTTTTTTTATTTCAGCTCTGCGTTCTGTAACTGCAACAAGCACTGGATGAGCAAAGTAATGAAATTTTTGCATGACATGAGTTGTTTGAAATTTTTGCAAAACCATGATTTTCAAACTTCACCTTTATCTTAATAATTGGCTGTATGCTTATGGTTTATCATATTTGCTGACTGTTTTTAAATAGTTTTGACCAGTTGTTTTCACACTGCTTGCACAATATACTCTATGTTTTTCTTGAATACCTCATTTTGTAATCTGTATTATTTTCTTTCAGTGACATAGGCTTAAGCCTCGGGCTTATATTCAAATTTTAGTAGCTGCTTAGTTTTACATCAGTGGTAAGTTTTTGAACTGATGAAGATAATATGTATACTTGTTAAAATTCATTAATGAAAGATTACGGTATGTTGCTTTTCCATTTTAATAACGATGCTTTGGGCTACTTTTGGAATTGGTTGCTTACTTTCAAGTAAGAAAAATTGGGCTACTTTTAGAGGTGGTTGACTACTTTTGGGTAAAGAAATCTGGCAACACTGGCCGGTTATTAACTAGTTTAGTTTCGAGGCAGGTATGCGATGTTAGTTAAAATGTTTTGGTTCTTAAAAAACAAAAATTGTCATCTTCCAGCAATCGAATAATCCATAGTTGGTGGACTGAAGAGTATGGCACGATAAAGTCTCATTCATAGTTGCTTTATAACTATAAATTCATGCAATAATACGTTTTTGTTTTGTTTAATACAATGACACGGTATTAGCTTGCTAAACATTATTTTTAATATTTTGGCACGTTCGCCAAAAAAGGTTCGCCACCCCTGGCTTAATTACAACGTCACATTTCGCTTGGTCCCGGAAAAAGGCAAAATTTCTGTCTTTTGTGTGCATTTCAGATCGCCTATAATGGCATCGCTTATAACGTCAATTCGAATATAACGGCGCTCTTTTTTTTATCTCCCAGACTATTTTGTTCGCTTTTAACGGCATTCGACCCTTATGTCGCACGAATTATCAAGCGCTTTCAGTGCGCAAGACGCCTACAGGCGTAGTGGCATTTGCAACTTTTAATTACACGCTATTCCCTAGTCGGCAGCGTGGCGCAGTGGTTTGGAGCGTCGTTTTTACGACGACCATAATCGCAAGGTTAATGGTTCAACTCCCAATCCAGACTCGTTGTTGCATCCTTGGATAAGATGTTTTACGATGATTATCTCTGC
The DNA here is from genome assembly GCA_964006365.1 of Trididemnum miniatum. Classification (NCBI taxonomy): domain Eukaryota; kingdom Metazoa; phylum Chordata; class Ascidiacea; order Aplousobranchia; family Didemnidae; genus Trididemnum; species Trididemnum miniatum. The sequence goes on from OZ023239.1 coordinate 10,817,281, forward strand.
TTGGTGGAATCTGGCAAGCAGCAAATTAAAAAAGTCGGAAGAAAATTCAACCGGAAAACTTGGAAAAGGCAACTCCTAAGCGAGTCTGGATTCGTCCTACGCATAGCGCCTCCGTCGCTTTCTCGTGATAGGAGGATAAAGATGAAGAAATCAAATCAAAACCCTCTGTCTTGCGACCTAATGTTGCAACAGCAAAGTTGTCAGATAATACGCATCGCGCTGAGACAAAACAGTTGCTCTTCTGGAGACAGAATGGCTTTACGGTATTTTTGAGACAATCATACAATGAGACAGATAAAACTCTTTATCATCGCTTATGTCTTTGAAGGAGCGATTCAGATGCAACGGAACCCTGACTCCAAGGAGGTTTGCAATAAGATTCAGACAAATTTATTTAGCTTACTGTTGTTCTATTCGCAGTCAGTCCGAAAAAGGAACAAAAAAATCAAATCTTTATTACACTCGCCGTAATACAGTACGTCGAAGCGTGTGACGAGTTTGCGGGGCCACTATCCATTGTTTTGTGCCTGGGCAACACACAAGAAACGTCGCAGCGGTGGCAACAGACAACACTGTGTCCGATTTGATTAACCTGTGAATCGAACCCTTGACCTCCCGCACAGATAGCGATGACATTACCACTACGCCAACCGGTCGGTTTCCTCACAGGATTACAAGGTAATTAAACTAAAAAAGCAGTTATAGAGCGATTTGGGGCAATTCCGCTATACCGTCACGTCGCCCATAATAGCTGTTTTTTAAATTACCCAGAGGTGCCCTTCCACACGAATTCTATAGTAGTGAGAATAAATGACTAAACATTTCCTTCTTTACTAATTTACCCTTATCCTAACCACTGGCGACACAGAACCCCAAAATGCAACCGTTTTCACTTTGTTAGTTCTGAAGTGCAGAGTATACGGTATCGAAGGGACACATAATTTTTGCCAAATTGAACACTACCTATACGCGATTTTAGCTTTTTCGTGCATAAGTGAAATTTGTGTAATGTGCTTCGTAAATTCTGTTTCAATATTGATATAACTTGGATAATTACTCGATTTGAAAAAAGGCTTGCAGGTTCTATTTGAAATAAGGGAAATGGGTGTTTGCTCAGTAAAAGCAATTTCATATAACTGTCCATATCTGTGCCGTGACAAGGAAAGAGCGTCATTTTCAGATTCACAAGTGAAAAAATCCACCTTGCGTTCTCTGGGTGGCGCAAACACTCTATTGCCTATTACTCAAGTAAAAGTGTACGCTCGCCACTGGGCTATCCCCTCCATCACAAGGCCTATGCGTAACGAGGGGCGCGGTGGCTATTACAAAACCTTCAATACCTATGCGGTCGATACAGCGACAACACCATTGAAACTTTATAATATTCAAACATAACGTATAAACATAACTGGTTGATTTACTAGCGTTGTACAATTCAGTTGAAACGCATACGTTGATTTAAAGCTAATTGATTGACAATTGGCTCAAACTCAGCAAAAACAAAAACGATAATTAATCTACTCAATTTTTAACATGATACAGTTTGTACACACTAACAACTAGCAGCTGGCCTGTAATGATGATAAAATTAATCAGTAGTGATAAAAAAACAGATTTCAGACTTGAAAATTAATCACAGTGAAATTTAAATGATTAAATGGATTAGAATTTAGGCTATTTTTGCAAGTTTCGCTTTCATAATCTGATGGCAAAATGAAAAATTAAAGTTAGTGATACAAAAAATCGATTTTCGCGTCAGCGCTAGTCAGCAGGTGCTAGTTCTTGGATAAAGCCTTTCAAATTTTCATCACGCTGTTTTCATTTTCTGGACAAGGCCAAGTAATTCAAACGACAACAATGATATAACGAGATAGGAAAATGCAGTTGAAGTGCTCATGTATTTACAACTGGAAATCAGGTTCTTTGCTTTCAAAGATTTAGCGGCAAAGAAACAATTCAGAAACAACGCACATGGATTGAAGGGTGATGTTTTTGTAAACTTATTGAAATGAAAAAGCAAAAACTACGCGGCAAGAACGTGATGAGGCACACTAGGTGGCGCATAGTGTCATAGGATATTACATAGCTACAGTCGGAATTTTTACAAATTAAAGATCGTGGTGGTCATAATTACTCTGTAATCGAAACATAAAATGTGGCGTAATCAGTAGCGTATCCACTAGCCAGGGCATTGTTAATTTGCTCTTTCCCTACTGAATTTTCTGTTGTCTTCGCCCCTTTGGCATAAAAATTGAATTTTCGAAAAGGTTAGTAAGTTTTTAAAAGATTTTTAGATTATTTTGAATTTGAACAAGCGAACGTTAGGCACTAGCACTTCCGAACTCATGCTATTTATCCAATTAATATATGTCATATACATATAAACTGTCAATAGAATTTTTGAATTCATTAACTGCACAGACCCAAACAGTATCTTCCAGACAAAAAGCAATTAAATGCAGCTTTCTACATTTTTCAAAAAAGTAAAATAGGTTTTCATTTTTTATACTCTTTTTGGTGACGATGATCTTGATCTTCGATAATGTCGTTTTGGTCCACTGCTTTCAAATTCTCTAGCTGCTTGCGGGGGGGAAGGGGAGTGGTATCGAGAAGGAGAGGGGGGTCGAAACGCTCCCCCCTCATATCCAGCTTTAAATGGATAATTCATTGGAACCAGCGAGTTATCCATAGCAGCAGCCGTTGCCCCAATGTGCTGATTCCGAATAAGTTTTTCCAACTTTGAAATAATTTCATAATCGGGCACGGAAAGACTGGACACGTCCAGGCCCAGTATTCGGGCCACCACGTCCCGAAAATCAACAAGCTGAAAAACGAACAGTTGATATCAAAATATTTAGACAGAGTTTCGTTTTGGAGCCTCAAATGAAACAAAGTGTACAATAATTTACTGCCTGTTTCATATCTCGAATCCAAAAAAAATCAAATCTTCATCATACTAGTGGTATTACGCCGAAGCGTGTAACAAGTGGCGGGGCCCGTCTCCGCGGCTTAGCGCCAGTGCAACATAGCTCCGAAGAAATGTCTCAGCAATGGCGAACCGTTGTCGACACTGTACCGATTTGACCAACCCGGGAATCGAACCCCAGACCTTCCACAACAACAGCGTGTGTTTAACAACTGAACTAACCGGAAACAAAAACGTTAAAAAACAAGCCGTAAATAAGACAGTTATCACATCCACAACTGGTTCAAAATCCCAATAATTTGGTATTGATATTATCCTCACAAAAAGAATATTTTCGAAACGAAGAAGTTGTATCTCTGCGTAAGATTTGACAAGCACTATTAGGCTATTATTGATGTTGTGTTTTAGGGGCTCTACTACAAGGACGTCTTTCAGCGTCAAAACTGACGTAAAATGAAAAATTATTTACATTATGAACGACGTACCAAGAAGTAGATAGCCTACGACAGAAGAAAACAATACTACAACTGTAAATACCCTAAAAGAAGATCATATTTATGCCAAGGCCTGCGCCAATTTAAAGAATAAGAATCATGGATTAAGGGTAATTGCATAGAACAAGTTCTTAACCTTTTTTGTCTCGTTTATCCCTTGCCGAAAGAAAAAAGTATAATTTACCCCCAGTGTACCACTACTGCTTCTTCAATACTGAAAATTAAAGTTTTCGTTAGTCATTAATTCCAAAAATTTACCCCTCGGTAGGTAAAATTTACCCCCAGGGGGTAAATTTACCCCCGGTTAAGCCCCTGGCATAGGGCCTACTTGTTTTTCTCTTCTTAGGACTTCATCCAGAGCTACTTTGTTCGTTTTGAATTCTTTTCCGAGAGTTTCTAATTGTGCTTCAAGTCTAGCTTTTCTATCATCAGCGTTCAGTTCAGACGCTGACAAATTTCTCTTCAAACTGGTCAATCTCTGTCTCTGACGTTCTTTTGAAGATGATAACCTTCCCACACTGTTCACCAGTTCGTCAATCTTTTTTCTTTGTTCCAACGTTACAGTCTAATACAAAAATGTTATTCAAAGCAAGTACAAACAAATCAAATTGGGGAGTGACGATGTCATTGCTTACGAAAACATTCAAGACTAGCGCAAACGATTTTACTAGCTTCTAGCATTTAAAATTTTTATTCATAGTAATTCGAATTTCATTATCATCATTCATTACTGTTCAATTTTCTTTTTTGTAACACTATTTCAAGACGATTTACCCAAAGTAATGTGTTTCTTTTACATCGAGGTAAGCCTATACTGCTAGTGCAGCTGACGCACTTAGGGTATCTGGTATAGAAACGAACATTTATTGGCACGCAATTGGATATGCTAATCTGTGCAAGAAAAAAACATACTTTTAACTGGTGGATTTCGGCCAATTCTGCTTTTAATTGACCAACTTTCACTCGTTCATCTCCAAGAGCATGTTGAAGTCGTTCTACTTTGCGATGCAATCGTTGTACCGTGACGATCGCGTCATCGCGATCAAGAGCAAGATTATTCCTACTTCGATTTTTTTCTTCCAACTGGCTGATCTTCTTCCGTAATAGCTCCATGTGCATTTCTCTGTTTTTTAATTCATCTTTCATGGTTTTAACCTAAAACATATTACCATATTAAATTGATAAACCATACAATTAAATCAGTTACCATCATAACGTATTATAAGTGTTCACAAAGCACACAGTCAGTGGAGATAATAAGATTTTTAAGTGAATTTAAAAACTTATCATCACAACATTTAAGAAAAAAAGCTTCAACGTTAATTTAATAATTATTTAGTTTAATGTATCATGACTTTTTAACCAAAACCTCCACAGTTAGTTCAACCAAGAGACAAGATTGTCCTCAGAGCTAAAAAATTTGACTCATAGCCTATCTCAAAAGAAAGTTAAGCAAATAATAAAACATATCAACATTCGGCTAAAAAAATGAAAACCACAAAAATATTTTTGATTAAGAAGCAACCACCAGCCCAAAAAATCTCTGTACATCAAATCGAAATCTCAAAATGAAAGTAACATCGCTGGTAATCCGGTAAAATAAGCATTTTACTTTTCTCTGCAAGTTATAATTAGACGATGTTTTTTCAACGAGTGCATTCGACTCGAGCTTAGCGAGTTGATGAGCGCGTGCCACCAGCACATCTGTGTTGAAGTCGTATCCCAAATCCGCAACTACCTCTTCCATTTTCATTGCTTCGGACATTTCTTGCAGGAAAGCTAAGTACTGGAATAAAAAGATTTTTATTTAAAAAAACAAAACTATCGATTGTTTATGTCAAAACAAACCTTTGTTTTATCTCTACGAAGAGTATCTCGTATGACGTCACCAGATGCAAGTTCATCTTCAAGGTCAAGTAATCGATTATCTTTTTGAAAAACGGATTTTTCAGTACTTTTGATCCGGAGTACACTATCCTGGTTTGCACTCTGCTGTTGTTCCATATTCGCAGATAACTCACGGTTTTTCGCTTCTAATTGTTCAACAACCTGAAGAATATAAATACAAGCAAGTTTTTTAAGGCATTTTTGTGCCCCATTGGGACCCTTCAACATAAAAATCGAGACCCTAGAGTCAGCAAAACATTAGGGACGAAAATAGCTTTTTTTATATTTGGTCCTTACACGTCCATTTTAGGTTACTTCAAGTTTATTTTCGGACCTATCATTTTCTCGAAAGCATCTCTGACTTAATTTCCTAATCATTGCTTTTCAGAAATCAAATCTTCGCCACACTCGCGGTATTACGCGGAAGCGTCCAACGAGTGACAGGGCTCATCTCCGCGGCTTAGCGCTTGGGCAACACAGCTCCGACGAAACATCGCGGTAGTGGCGAGCCATTGGCGACACAGCGTCCAATTTGACCGGCCCGGAAACTGAACTCAAGATCTACCGCGCCGTTAGAGATGTCTTTAACTACTAAGCCAACCGTCCGGTTTACCTAAGTGATTTTAATTAGCTGGCGAAATATTATCTTTCAAAATAGACATAAATAGACGGATACAAACTTTATCACTTGAAATCATAACGTGCTCTCGCGCCATCTTGCATAACATATTCTAAAGCAGAAGATCTGGGGTCGATTCCAGATTGATCAAAATTAGCGCAGTGCTGATAGTGATTCTTACATCCGTAATTGTTAAGGAACTTCATTATTTTTATCATCTTACAGAAAAAAATACTATCAGAACGTAGATTAAAACCCAGACTTGCTTGAAAGCTGCTGATATCATTTAATTAAAGTCTTTCTCCTTACGATTTTGTTGTATTTCATTAATTTGCTACTCTTAAAAATCCGTAAATCAGAGTAGTAATTATCGCAAAATAGCTAATCCAAGCTCAAACAACAAAAGTTTGGGTATAGAAATAAACTTTTAAATCACCGAGCTGTTAAACAACACTTGGATATATTGGACCACTCCTATTGGTCAGTTACGACTCAGCAGAGCTTCGGAAAAAGCAGTGCTATTGCGCTACATCCTTTTACCCCATGAGTTACTGCGAGACAATTGTTCATCCAAGGCCAGTTGTTGCTTCTCTGACTATCAGGGTCGGATTTAACAATAGGCAAGGCAGGCTAAAGCCTAGGGCTTCGGTGAAATATGGGGCCTCGTCACGAACGACAACGACTTTTTTTTATTTTGAAGATCGTCCAACAAGACCTTTATATACGTTGAGATAAGTCTGATCATTGATCAAAAAGCCTAGGGCCTCTCATCGTCTAAATCCAGCTCTGCTGATTACTAAGCAACAAGATGGCGTCTGAAAGAATTCAAGAAATAAATCCTACCGCTCTCCTGTCTCTGTCTTCGGTTGTTAATTCTTGAATCCTTTCTTTGATTGCGCTTTCACGAGCTGGGACTACCACAAAAGAGTTGCTTAATATCTAAATTCAAATTTTGATTAGAATTCTGTTGGCGTAATGGTTAAAGAATCGCTATCAGCGCCGGAGATCCTGATTTCGACTCCCGGGCAGGTCAAATCGTACACTGTCGTCAATGGCTCGCCACCGCTGCGACGTTTCTGTGTGGCCCAGGCGCTGAGACGCGGAGATGGGCCACACCACTCGTTGCACGCTTATAACGGCGCAATACCGCAAGCATAATCAAAATTTGATTTGATTTTGATTCAAATTCTGTCAAACTAGAAACTGTGTCACTTTTACCTTTGACAAAGATTCGCAGAATGTCTTCAGTTCATACTTCAATTCATTTTTTTCACGTTCAAGCCGTCTTACGTCTTCCGATAAAATGTTTGCCTGAGAAAAAGTATAATTTTAATGCCTTCAGAGCTAGAACAACGTTGAAACTTTGTAAGGCAAAAGGTTGAATCAAGGCAATACGCAAAAGCTGACCGACCAGTTGACTCTGCAGTTAAAGACATCGCTATCGGTGCGGCAAGCTCACTTCCGGGCGGCTAAAATCGGACACAATGTCGCCAACTACTCGCCATCGAAGCGATGCATCTTGGAGCTGAATTGCTCAGGCGCTAAGCTACGGAAATGGCCCCCACTGATTTCGCGAGTGTAACGATAAATCTTTTCGAAGACACGCAAGCAGGTTTTGGAGTGGAAAGTGCATTGTCTTCGCAATGCGGCACAATAATCAAGTTAAGAAGTTTCTATCACTATGAATTCTAAATCAAAAAGAACCTTCATTATACTAGCAATATTACGTCGAAGCGTGTAACGAGCGACGGGGCCCATCTCAGCGACTTAACGTCCGGACAACACAGCTCTGAAAACACGTCGCAGCGGCAGTGAAGCGTTGGCGACACTGCGTCAGATTTGCCCGGTCAGGGAATCGAACCGAAGACCTACCGCCGATAACGGTGTTTTTAACCACCAGACTAACTGGCCGATCATATAATTGAAACTAAATTTAGACTTTAACAGCTAGATCTGTCCTGATGATGACAGCTGACAAGAAATTGTCAAAACTATTACTATTAAAATTCGAAGCATGGTTATTTTAACTTTCTCTGTATTGAAGTTGATCTAGTTTAATTACAAAGAAAGAAATCTACAAAGAATGTTATATCTAGAGCAGTGGTTAGCAGTGCTTCTCAACCTTTTATGGTTTGTGACCCTTCTAGAAACTCTCAACACCAGTGGACAACTGCTCAGCAATAAAATTTTCTGTCCGTATTTCATTCATAGTAGCCACACTGCCACAGCTGTCCGCTGGTCTTAAGTGGTTAATTACTATTAATAAATCTAGCGATTGTGGCGCTCTGGCTTATGTCCTGTGGCCCCTGGTTGAGAAATCCCGATTCAAAGCATTAAATGGTACCGGTAATTTCAAAGAAGTGTAAGAAATTTCATCAATGCGCATATGAAAATGCTCAGCCAATCACCTTGCTAGCAGTTTGCGTCATTTCCTCACGTGACGACGCCCACGTTTTATCATTGGCTGCCAATCTGCTTTTAAGCAAGTCAACTTCCCGCGCAAAACTATCTCGCTCCTGGACCACTTCGTCTTTATCCTGCAATTACAAGTGAAAACGGTTCAAGTACGCAGCAGTGGGAGTTTAAACTTAAGGTAAAATGCTAGCAATTGCATTCGAAGCAAAAAAAAACAAAAAACAGACAGATAAACACATAATTGTCTATCTATTCTATTTCTTTCCAATCGGCAGTGTGGCCGAGTGGTTCGGAGCGTCGTTTTTACGACGACCATGATCGCAACGTTAATGGTTCAACTCCCACCCTAGCCTCGTTCTTGCGTCCTTGCATAACATGCTTCACGATAATTGTCTAACCAGCAGCAAATTAAAAAAGTCAGAAGAAAAACTCGGAGACAAAGGCAACTCCTAAGTAAGTCTTAATTCGTCCTATATAGCGCTTCCGTCGGTTTCTCGAGACAGGAGTGCAAGAATAAAAAAATCAATCAATCAAAAATGTAGTCAAAAAGTGTAGTTCTAAGAATTACTATGGCTTATTGGGATTCATGTCATCAGTCTCCTGGTGGCGAATCTCGAAAACAGAAACACTACATAATTCCTGGCAAATGATGCCTATTCTGGGGTGGTAAAAGGATAGACTTTCGGCCCCGGAGGCAAACGCGAAGTGGCAAACTTGCTATCTGCGGGCAACCCTTGCCCAGTACACTGCAGCTGAACATCGAGGGCCTCACGCAGAGCAAGATCTGCGTTATCAGCCAGTTGGCCTCCAGGCATAAGGGCTCTTGTCATTCTTCTACAAGAGACTCACTGCACCACGCCGGATCAGCTAGTGATACCAATCTTCAAACTAGCTGGCTGGACTATGAGCAGGAAGCATGGCCTCGCAACGTGTGTCCATGAGGGATTCGGCTGGACTTTGGCTGATCAATCTTTGGAAGGATCAGTTGTAGAGTGGCTCTGTTGGGATGTTGATGGCGTGAAAATCGTGGTTGTTGATGGCGTGAAAATGGTCACACCAACATCGCGAATGATATCAGCCATTCCAGTGTTCCCACACCCCTGTCTCTACGCAGAGTGATTTTAACTGCCAGCATGAATCTTTGGTTGATTGGGCAACCAAGAGCAATCTTGCTTTGTTGCATAATCCTAAAGACGCTTCCAGCTTCTTCTCTGGACGCTGGAACACCGGTACCAACCCAGACTTGGCATTCGCGAGCAATGGTCTCGTCTGCTGGCAACTGGACCGACGCATCCTGGAAAAGTTTCCTAGGTCTCAACACCGACCATCGCTGATTAATAGCTCCAAAACCGTTGTTTCACTCCCAAGTGAGCCCTACAAGCGATGGAAATTTCGGAAAGCCAAATGGAAAAAGTCCACGCGCATCACCAACAGGATTGTTTGGGACCTTCCATCTCCGAACATTAGCTGTGTAAATCAAGCCTACCAAGACTTCTGCAACACCATCATCCACGCAGCCAAAAAATTTATTCCACGCGGTCGTAGGAAAAACTACAGACGATGCTGGGATGCGGAGTGCGAGGCCTTCTACCAGGCATTTCTTCGGGTACCGCAAGGTGAAGGCTCTAACACAGCTGCCTTTGCCCTGCTTGCCAGACTTGAAAAAAGGCGAAGGAAACGCTGGTTAGAGGCAGTCAATGCCATCGACTTTACGAACTCCAGTCAGCTGGCATGGAATCCTATAAACAAACTGACTGGCAGGACCAGACAATCCTATCGTCCTTGTCCCATTTCTGCCAACTCAATTGCTTCGCAGCTGGTTAAGAATGGGACATATACGTAAGACGAATGACCGTAAGTTTACCAGACTCGTGCTCAAGGAAGTGTCTGATCTTTGGTGGATACCAACACCTGCTGACAAATGTATCTCCGGTGACTTCTCCCAAGAAGAATTTGCCAGGTCCCTTCAAATGCTAAAAGCCAGGCAAAGCTCCAGGCCCAGATTCCATATGCGCGGAGCTGATAATCCATGCCGGTGCTGCCTTAAAGTCTTGGCTAAACAATTTCCTTTCTTCCTGCATGCATCAACTAAAACTTCCAAAAATCTGGAGAAGAGCGTTAGTGGTTGCCATCCCAAATCCGATGAAGTCACCAGGGGAGGCAAAGAATTAAAGACCTATCTCTTTGCTGTGTGTCCCCTTTAAGATCATGGAAAGATTCATATACGCCCGTATTGAACCGATTGTCGATCCCTTGCTTCCTCAAGAGCAAGCTGGATTTTAACGTAGTAGGTAAACTACGGACCAGGTTACTCTCTCGACTCAAAGAATGGAGGATAGCTTCTCAGCAAAAAAGAAGGCTGGTGCTGTATTTGTGGACCTTACAGCTGCCTATGACACTGTATGGCATCGTGGCCTCACCTGCAAGCTCTTGCACACTCTGCCGGACAAGCACATTGTTTCTTATATAATGGGGCTTGTCCGTAACCGTAGTTTCACCCTCACCACTGGTAATGATGCGCAAAGCAGGTTACGACGTCTGAAAAACGGCGTCCCTTAAGGATCAGTCCTGATTCCCCTCCTTTTTAACATCTACATCCATGACCTGCCTGTCATAGTTGCCAGGAAGTGTGTTTACGCAGACGACCTGGCCATCATGCACTCTGCAGAAGACTGGCAGTCGTTGGAAGGAACTCTCACACAGGAGATGGCAACCCTATCATCGCACTTACAGAAATGGAAGCTAAAGCTCAGTACCACTAAGGCGGTCACCGCTGCTTTCCACCTGTACAACAAGGAGGCAACTCGTGAGCTTAAGGTTGCTGCCGAAGGTCGCATCCTGCCCTTCTCTGCTGAGCAAACTTATCTTGGCGTCAAGCTAGACAGATTGCTCACATACCGCCAACACCTGGAGTCACTGCGCAAAAAATTAACAACACGCATTGGTCTTTTCAGGTGCCTAGCAGGATCAAGCTGGGGGGCCGGTGCCAGAACGTTGCGCATAGCCACCTTGGCCTTGATCCACTCTGCTGCAGAGTACTGTGCTCCTGTTTGGAGTCGAAGTGCTCATACGCGCCTCATTGACAAGCCCATTAACGACGCTTTGCGCCTGATGACTGGATGCCTGCGTCCCACACCAACGTACAACCTATTTGTTCCATCAGGCATCACACCGACTGAGCTTCGTTGAAAGAGAGCCACACTGTCTTTGGCTTGTTGTGCCCAGGAGCCTGGTCATCTACTCCACGATCGGCTCACGTCCCACCCTTATGGAGGGCATTGATAGCTTAAGTCAAGACACCCTTTTGTACCTGCTGTTCAGGAACTTCTCAGAGATGCAAGCGAACTGGGCACCAGTGCAGCAAGATGGGCGGACCACAGGTGGAGCATTGGGTGGCGGGAGGACACTTCTCGCCTGCATTCATTTTTTGATGATGTGGACGCCCTTCCAAATGGAATGGGGCTTCCCAGACCCGCTTGGGTCCTGCTGAACCGTCTCCGGACTGGAGTTGGCCTCTTTCGGTCATCAATGCATAAATGGGGCATGGCTTCCACGGCGTCCTAAGAGTGTGGTGCAGAGAAACAGATCGTAGACCATATTACAGCATCCTGTCCCACATACCGTCATCCAAATGGGATTGGGAGTCTGCTCACTGTGAACGAGAGTTGGGCGATGTGGCTGTCTGTTACGTGCCCAGCCATTTAGAGTGATGCTACTTCCCGTTGCAACATCGCGCCCACACGAAGAACAAGATTTTCGTTCTTAAGTTGTTTTAGTATTTTATGTACTGATTTTCCAGCTATGACTAGATTTTCGTTATAGCTACTCACTGCAAAGTCAAAAATACTTGCCAATTTCGCTCTTTCCAATGCATTTGATATCTCATCAATATTTTTTTGCTCCTTTCCTACTTCTGACACCAGTCTCATGATCGTCTCTCTACTTGCCTTCGTTTCGAGACTGTGAGCATTGAGAGCGTCATCTAGTGTCTGAACTCGGCTTTTTAGAAGCAGCTGTTCTTGCGACATATTTTTGATCTGCAAAATAAATCAGCAGTTGAACCGACCGGTTAGCTCAGTAGTTAAAATAACGCTATCGTAGTGGGAGGACAGGGATTCCAGTTCCGGGTCGGTCAAATCAAAAACAGTGTCGCCCATTGCTCGCCACCGCTACGACGTTTCTTCGGAGATGTGTAGCCCAGGCACTAAGCAGCAGACATTGGCCCCACCACTAGTTACACGCTTCGGCGTAATACCGGTACCGCGAGTATAATGAAGATTTGATCTGACTTTTTGATTATCCTAATTCGGAGAAAACACCGCAAATTTTTATAAATGCAATTGTTGTGTGTGCTGTACAGCCTGTAGAGTATCACAGCTTGTTAGCCAATTAGCTAATTTCAACCATCTTGACATAATTTAAAATTTCTGAATTTTATCATATTCCCTCCGAAAAATTATTTAACAGTTATTCAAAAATCTAGCAAAAATTCGAAAAAGCAAATTGCAGTGTATCCGATACTGGAAAAAATATTTTTGAAAACCATGTTCATAACCTTCAATCTTCTCCAATTCCTCGCAATTTGTACTCTCAAACACAGTGGTTTTTAACCCAGAGATTCGAGGAGTCCCTGCGCATTAATTTAACTACTAATATACTTGAACCCAGCTCTAAACTTGCCGAATCTCTGGAATGCACTGGTGAAATCTCGGTTGAAAAGCACTGCACTAAGATAATACAACGTAGCCTTAACCTTCGTAAAAAGTAAAAATTAAAAAGCAAGCGTAAGCTTTGTTTTCAGAACCGCGCGTGGACAATACTGCTGCTTAGACACAAAGCAGCTAAAAACTCAGCTCACCTTTGAGACGAACACATCAACAACATTGTCTCTACGTCCTTCCTCTGTGTCTGTTTCTAGCACCTCACCCACGGCAACAATTGCGTCGTAATATTTACGTTTGTAATTAGCAGCTTCATCAGCAGTGCCCTCTGCTGCTTCAATGTGGTTTCTGCAATATTAGAAAAAAAATGTAAAAAAACTATCTACGGTTAATATAAGGGGATAAAAATCATTTAAGTACTACAGAAAACAAGTGTACGAATCAAAGCTTAGACAATTGAACCAGGTTAGACTGGTTTTCAGTTTTACATTTTTTTCTTGCAGTGATAACCTAATTTTGTGGAAGCCCTGATTTCATCGTTGAGCCTCGATTTTCAAATTACAAAAATCGTCAGACACATGACGATGAATGCGTAAACCAATATCATGGATAGGGACAAAAATAGAAGTGTGGTGGTACTTTTATTTCAAGGCCATAGCCTGGTATTTACAAAATAGTATCCGCTAGCCTTTAAAAGCATAGCGTTGATTACAACAACAACATTATTTTACGGAAATAAAATCACAAATGAAAGTAAAAACACACGTTTTTGAGGTGGCGAAAAGTAATGCTCAGTTACTAAACTGCAGGCAAACAAATTTTTTCGTCCACACGTGGTTGGATGAGACAAATTTAAGAGTCTATGCAATTTTTGTAACATTTTAATATTGTTTCCTAATGAAATCCAACCTTAATTTGGCTTCAAGGTTAATAATTTTTTCTTGAGCTTCCCGATTTTCGCTCTGTAGAGTTTGAATAGTGAGACTTCCTTTCTCTGTAATTTGTTCCAATGCATTTGCTTGTTGCTTGGAATGCTGAAGTTCTTCTTTTAAAGACTACAACACAGGAAACTACCAATAAAAGTATATCTAAATTTTTTGCATGTTAAAGACTACAAATATAATAAATGATTTGACAAATCCTTTAACAAATTAGGACTTGCTTAAAAGTTATAGCCAACTGTATTGGTTTATTTTTTCAGTTTTTTGCTTCTAATAATTCACCGTCACGCAAAAATAAACCTAGAAGACAACAAAGGCTTGAGAAGAACAACATAATCAGACCCTTTCCAGATACGAACGGTTTATAACACTGCTCCAGATCACCGGGCCTTGTTGAAATAACATACGAAATGTAAAATCATTAACCTGAATTAAGACTGATTGCCTTGCATCGTTCTCTTTGAAAAGTTGTACTTTTGCTTTCATATCCTGAACATTATTTTCTTTCACATCAAGTTTTGACTGAAGTTCACGAAGCTGTTGATAAAAATATTTTTTTAGTCGCAGTGGAAAGGTAGTAAGTACTGTATAGTTTCCTAGTACTTTTTGGATGCATAGTTATGCTTAAGAAGACTTTTTCGATAAAAAATTAATATATATAAACTATACGCAACCTGACTGTCATGCATGTTAAAAAAAACTTTCACAATCTAAGGACTTACTAATATAAACATAAAGTGAATTTTTTTTCTAGTAAAGATAACTGCAACAATTCAAATCTCATCAAACTTGTCGGCACTTTCGAAAAAAAGAAAAACAATTTAACGAGCATTGCAATACCAAATTTATCGTACCTCTGCTGAAGAACTTTCGATTTTAATTTTAGCCGCAGCTAATTCAGCATGTGGAGAATCCATGTCAAAAATGTTGTATTTCAAATTTTTATTTTTAGAAGTGACATTTACCTACACAAATATGAGTAATTAAAATTCTAATAATTAAGTAACTATTTTGATGAAATCTAACACCAGCATTTACAGACAAGTTGACATTATGTTACGAACCGATACAAACCATGGGAAGGTTACCATCGGTCTACGCCAAAAAATAAGCACGCTGCTGTGGCGGTGACGTGGTAGGTTAGTACCACTTTTCAAAAACTCTTTATTACGAAATCATGCTTTAATCACAAAAATAAGAGCCAACAATCTTGGAAATATTTGAATTTTCCGAGACGCTTCGTTTTGCACTCAAACCATTGTCAATGTTATTCAAATCGATTCTATTAGAATTAGGGTAACAATGAATTACCGGTAAGTATAAATCGAAAGGTCTTGAAAAGTTAAAGGTTTCCAATATTATTGGCTCTTACTTTTGTAATTAAAGTATTCAAAAATTCTATAAACTGTGTTCCAGAATTATATTGGCAGCGCTTTGTATCAAGTTGTTGTAGCGATTAACAAATTTAAAACGAATTTCAACTTAATACAATTAACTGATTAAACAAAAAAAAATTTTTTTGTTTAGTTATACAAAAAAAGCATTTCAACTAAGACCTATTAAGCAAGGGATTCAAAAATAAGCATTTTTCTTAGAAATAAGCACATTTACATTTTGTAAGACATTGCTCTTGAAAATAAGCACAAATCTTAGAAATATGCACGAAATGGCAACCCTGTCGATGAGTGAATTCAGTACATGATTAGCAGTATATATTATAGTCGTAAAATACTCCAAAAAACATACACTAGTCTTCAAAAAGCACCACTATTTTGTGAAAACTTTTCGTCATAACTTTTAGTGGTGCGTCATTCAAATTTAGACAATGTCGAAGATATGACAATGCTTTAAACTGAAATAAGTGATGCATAATCACACCCCAATGCAGGGCACACTGAATTCTACTTCCCCCCAAACCTAACAGCATTGCTGAGCAAGTAATTCTGATGCAGTTATTTAGGAACTAAAGCTTACTCGCCTCTAAGCTTTGAAAGAGCATAATTATACTAAACTTTTAGCAGCCTTAAATTTTAGAACGTTTTAATATCAGCGCAAATTGTAGTTTTTTTTAACTAACAAAAAAATTAAGAAAATGTACATTTTACCTTTCTAACAAATAGCATACAAGTAATAAACACAATTTACCGATGGATCTTGTCCGTCAACGTTTTCTGATCGAGGTGTTCTGAAATAGAAAACGTTTCAGAGTTCGATGATGAAATCACCGAAAAATTAAAGTTCATTAAAATCTTTTTTAAAACAGACTAGATTGAACTTACATGGTTGACAAATGAGTGATTAATTCATCTTTCTTCGATAATTCTTTTTTATATGCTTTAATTTGTTCTTGTAACTGTAAAATTTCAATGCAATAAGTTGCACAAAGACAATGATAAGCAAGATACATTGTTTTTAGAACCATTTAACAAAGGTTGCAAGTTGCACTATGCAAGCGTCTCAAGAAAGCAAAGATACTTCAGTGATACAAAAAGTGCTCATAACTTTCATTTGTACTGTTGTAGACGCATTTTGTTTGAAGCAGCAGGTCTTCATCTAGGGTTTGCGACCTCACGTAGAGTTGAGCAATAAAACATGGTGGTCGCAAAGCTTTGTTTTTACGAAGTTGATGTAAGATAATTTACTTGAATAGTAGGTGCACAATGGAGGATAGCAAAATTTAATTTTAAAAACAATGTTGTACAAGGAAAAAAGTTGTGAAGACTCAATGGTTTAAAGAGTTCCCCCCAAAACTTTTTTTCAAATACTTCAATCCTCTGAATATTAATTAAATGCCCAAAGTTTCACTCAGAATTTCTTGATTTAATTTTTTTAAACAAACATCAAGAAGACCCTGAAATGTCGTTAATTTTGAGCAAATTTTGCAGCTTCAGAAAATACAGCTTAATGCCTCAAACCATTAGCATCACTAAAAACAAGCAAAAACACAACAACAAAAAACCACCATCAAAAATAAATCATATCAAAAATTTCCACAAGTCTCTCTATCTTTCAAGCTCTTATTTTTATATATTACTATTACATTTGGAGATTATCACATTACATGAAAGCGTAGAAATGATTGAAGTATTCATAAAATGCATGCAAAATCTCAGAAATGCAAAAAATGTACCCCAAAACACATCACATACTCAAAAGAGCAATAACCCAATCATCACTATTTGTCACTCTACTTCCAAAGTCAGCCCTACTGTAAACACTCTTGTCCATTTAAATGTTTTAAATCAGGCAACCTCGTTGATGCTGCGAGCCAATTTCGCATGAGGAAATTTATCGCGGGCTACAACTGTTTCTACTACACTTAAATACCAATTAAGATGTACTTTGCGCAAGAATTTAAACAATAATTTCTAGCCCTCTGATAATAAACAATTTCTTGCCCTCTGGTATTGTCATACTGAGCTTCATGTCGGTTATACAATGGCATTAGAGGTTATATTCCTTCACGACAGATATTCATATTGCTTCTTCACAGACCAGGCATAGGGGCTTCCCATTACTTTCAATAAAGAAAAATTGCATAGTCCATTGCTCATTAAAAACTCCGTTTTCGATGCAGTATTCACATTTTTGGCTTACAGGTTTGCTCATATTTGCTAAACCACTCACCAGAATTAAATTCTGCTACCAGTACTATTTGAACAGTACCGCAATAAACCTATACCTTCTCTACCAACTAATGCTAGCAGGTGGCAGTAACTGCCAGCAATGAGCAGAATCCAATAACTTGAACATAAACAATTAAGCTTTTGTGACATAAGAATCCCTTTAATTTTGATAAATTTTACGCGATGCACGAGGTGATGATGATTGATAAGTCGCTATAGTTGCACATGGTGGCAACACTGCAAGCAACTTGCCACCTTGCCGCATGTAAACCAAATCTGAAAAATTTGGCATATTTTCCAAGCATTTGTTAAGCCAGTGTTTGGGAGGTAGGCCCATAACAGAGATAACATGGATAATTTTGATGTGTTTTAATGGCAAATTTACTTGGACCTATAAAAAAATACTTAACATTTAAAAAGTCTACTTACAAACTTATTACGTTACGGGCCGCTTAAAGCCACCTGCTCTGCGAGGTAGTTTTACGTGGCCCACAACCTAATAAGTTTGTAAGTAAAACCACCTCGCTCGAGGGCCACTTAAAACCACCTCGCCCACGATCCGCGAGGTGGTTTTAAGTGGCTCGTGATGTAATAATGCGGGCCGCATACAGCCCGCGGGCCACAGGCAGGGCAGCCTTGTTTTAAATCAATGCTGGTGACCAGTTTTTTCAAACCTGTTATAGCAATTTTACATTTATATCTACGGTATTTAATTCTACAGTTTCCACTGTCACATTTTTGTTATTTTTGTCAAGTGTTTTTGATGTGAATTTACATCAGGAAAGACGGCTATAGAAATACATTATTATTATTGTTATAATATTATCACAGAACAACAAAAATATTAACAGCTGAAGTAAGTAAAAAGTACACAATCACAAAAAAATCTACATTCACCTCCATAACTTGTTTATCTTTTGATGACCTGTACGAAGATGACAACAAACCATCGTTTTGATTAACGTCAATCAAATCATTTCTTGAAGAATGAAAGTTACTCATGATTGCATTGATTTATAACTTTGTCATCACAGTTTAAAAAGCTTCCATTACAAATTAATTAATAAAAACACCATGAAACTGCAGAATATAGTAAATTTGGGACAAAAATAGCTTAAGGAGGAAAAACAAAACCACTTTAACTTGGCAAAAATCTTTTGTGAATTACTGTCTGGCTTTGGCTTCATGTTTTCTTATTGTAAAATTGGTTCCAGTATGAAGAATTTTCTACAAAATTCATGTAACATACCAGTATTTAATTAGTCTTTAATAAAAATAAACGTTCAATTAAGGGAAATTTCATCATTTACCCACTGCTGTTTATGATGTAAGCTTTTTTTATCAAATGTATATAAAACTTTAAGCTCCATTTTTCTGGCAAAGTGAACAAAGCATACCGGTACCTTACTGAAATCTTCCATAACCAAGCAGACATGTGGCCAAATTAAGAATGAGCCAATTTTACAATTACCCGCACAACTAATGATGTATACCGTATATATATGAACTTTTTACTAACTCGATTACCAGTAATTTGGTTGCATTTATTTACAATTAATTTACATTTACTTACATTTACAGTTAATTGTAAATAAATGCTACCAAATTAATCGAATTAGTTTTTGCTCTAGTCTTGTAAGATTATTGATCACTCTTTTTGGTTATGCAAGTACATTTAGCCTTTTTTCTTCTTATGAACTTTTTACTAAATTTATGACAAAACGCTTTAGAAATATGAATTCGCATTAATTTGTTGAAATCTCCAACAGATGTATCAAACTTCTTGAAAAGGAAAATGCAACGTAGATGCTTGATTTGAAAACGATTCGTTTATTATACATACTGGTATGTACCAATATTTGATTTTTAACTACACACCTGGCAATGTTTTTTATTAGGAAATGATTTTTCATTTCAAAGAACGAAATTAGTTTTATAGATTTTATCACTAGTTTTTAATATTGCATGTTAATGCATATTAAGATTTTTCAAAAAGCAAACACTTTGGTTTAATTTGCACAACCATTACCAATAACAAATAAGCCTGTTATTGCTTATCGTACCACTTCTCCTGCTACAAAAATATTTGCTTGCGTAACGCTGGTTGTATATCTACTTCAACTGTGCAATGTTTTTCAATTGGTTGTACAAATGGGCGCAAAAATCTCTTAAGGGTGTGGTATTTGAGTTGAGTGCAACAGTTCACAGCAGCAAAAAAGGGGGCTCTTTGTTTTTAAGTCGCTTCATACTACAATGGACGATTTACTTTAAAGATGATGGGAATTCCCCTAGGGCCAAAACGTCATGCATAATGCAGACATGCTCTCACCCTATAATCCAATGCAAGTCTCGATTACATGATGACATAATAATAATAATAATCATAATAATAACAGTGTTACAAGCACAACGTGCTTTTGCACCAAAAAAAATTACAATTGCCTAACACTTCAAGTATTAATGCCAAATTACATGAAAAATTGTTGAATGTATATACGCAAAGATTTGAAATAAACTGTTGGTATAATACGGTAAATTATTGAATAGGCTACTGAGGTAAACACATCATACTACGCTACTACAGCATTAAGCAAATCAATTGACACAGTAACAATTCACTTGGCAGTGAGCACAAAAACTTACAGTGTGATAATAATCATGAATAAAAGCACAAAAAACACTCTGCTATCAAAGACAATCAGGATCAAACTTTAATGGATTATTGCTCCAAAAGTTGTCTAGTTGATTTCTAAAGTTATTATATAATCGAAGGTGCAAAAACCACATCTTTTGGAAGAGAATTCCAATTACTGATAACTCTGACAGCAAAAAACTTTTCTCAGGGTATTGTTTTATGGGAGGTTTTATGCAATTTAAGTTTATGACCTCTTGCATCATATTGATATTCAACACTGTTATTTAAATGCTTAAAGTTAGACCAGTTTACATGATAATGACCATGCAAATATTTATATACTTGAATGCAGTCACCTCTTAATCTACGATAAATTAGGGTGGGTAACTGAAGTGCTCTTAAACGATCAGGATACGCTGTACAGTGAACCATCCATTGCAATGAAAGGTGGCCTAAAAATGATTAGCCCCCAAAAAAGCGTGTGCAAGCACAAAAATGAAATAAGGTGTACCGGTAACGGTAGAAATGTTCAAGTACCAGTATGCAAGAAAGCTTAACAGGTACTGGTACATATGTTGATGAAACAGGGGGTAAAAGATTTGCTTCAACAATTCAAAGGGGAGCAGAGTGAAGCAAATCGGAAAGCACTGGTGTAGTCCGATAATTCAGCTCATCTGTGGATGAATATTAAACTAGAGTCTATACTAACATAAAGACAAGCAAAGATTTCTAAAATAGTCTAATTGCCATGTTTAATAAGTTGATAACTTCCTTCAGCTCTGAGTAACTTTAAAAACAAAGATTTACTAGAAGTCATGTTGATCTAATTTTACATTAGGTTAAGTGTAATTGACGCTCACAAGTGCCGAATTACAGCTACAGCTGTAGCTCCTCAAACAAACCCACTTCAACGCTTGATCTGTAAAACAATAGCGTCAGTTGCTAAGTGATTCTTCGCGCTTGTTTCGCTATAACGCCCTCAAGCGTCATTGCGTTATAATTGTTTGTGGGAGGGGGGAGGGGTTGTAAAAATTACTATACATGTAAGGCATTAAAATTTTAAAAAAATGATGAAATTTCACACGCATTTTTGAGAATATGCAGTAACCATAAGCTGAAACCGTAATACGTTAGCTGAAATACACTTAACTAAATGGTTCTACCACTTCTACGCACGCAATCCCAGTAAAAATATGTTTCTGCTTTGCTGTAATAATTCCAAAAAATAGCACTAAGTAAATTATGGCTTTTTTTGAAAAAAAGTGGCTGAGCAGAAAAATAACATTGGGCATGGAGATGTAGATTTCCTGTGATCACCAAACGTAAGATAATTCCTACTCAG
Source organism: Trididemnum miniatum (assembly GCA_964006365.1). Classification (NCBI taxonomy): domain Eukaryota; kingdom Metazoa; phylum Chordata; class Ascidiacea; order Aplousobranchia; family Didemnidae; genus Trididemnum; species Trididemnum miniatum. The sequence continues at coordinate 10,838,827 of OZ023239.1, forward strand.
CTTCAAATTGATCGTATTGGCCTATATCTAATCAGACGAAATGTTGGTCACTTAAAATACCACAAAAATTGAACCATAGTTTTTCATTTGCACTTAATTTAAGTGTTTCATCACCGTATCATCATATGGACTTTAGAAGTACCCGCTTAGTCCGTAATCTTTAGTGCCCTACCCTACACATTTTATAAAAACTATCGGGACGGTTCCGGTATCCTATGACAACATACCAGCTAAAGTTTAAATTCCGATATTCTGGTAGTGGTGGTTCGCTTCATGTATGCATGTGGTCTGTGACTGAATTCATTTCGTGCAAAAGTTGTACCATAGCTTTGCGTCACTACCTCAACTTTTATCTTTTGGTTATATTCTGTTCAAATTGTGTTGGTACCAGACTGGCATTCTATGATTAGCATTTTAAATAAGAAGAGTCTATTTTGCTGTTAGCGGCAAAATACTGATTGGCTACTGGTAGTCTAATTTTCTCAAAACCTAGTGTATGTATAGACACAAGCCAATCAAACATCATGGATATACACGTTTATATTTCTAGCCAATCTGTATTTTACTGTCAGCGATCAGCAGCAAAATAGACCCTGTTTTTTGAATAGCGCTATTTAGAAACGTTTACCAGTTACACCTTTCACCAGTTCACTGTTGTTATTTTTGTGTGTGTAGTATCAATACAAAAGTTAGAAAGTATTGGGCTATCTAATCATGGTAAGTTTGTTATTTAATTGGCCTAAGCTTTCTAGGCCATTATTGTTTGGCATTTTAATTTTTAAGCCATCCAGTACTTGCATATTTATTCTCCAAATCACAAGAAATCGGTTGAAGCGCTATAACGAGCTCACTTAGGAGTGGCCAGCCATCTGCCTACCACAATAAGATGGGAGAATTCGTCTTGTTCTCCACACTGTCCCTTTAATGCTGAGCATCAAGCAGAGAAGCTGTGAATACCAATTTCAAACTCCATCAGAGTCCCTTGTCCTTTTGGGCAATTTCAATGCACATGTGCGCATCTGCAATGCAACCTGGAAAGGTGTTACCAGCATTAGGCAACATGGTGACCCTGATATTAACAAGAATGGAAGGTGTTTATTGCAGTTCTGTGCCACCAATGAACTGCGCGTAGTGAACTCATTTTTTCAGCACAAAAGAATTCATATTATAGGTACACCTGGCTGGGCTGCAAACTTGAACTCGAACTAGAAAGAACTCCATGTTTTTGCTGAACTCGAACTCGAAAACAGTTTGAGCTGAGATCTCGAACTTAAATTCGAACTTGTAAACATTCTGGGCTGAGACCTTGAATTCGAACTCAAAAATACTTTATTCAATAATCACTTGTTTTTATTCAAAACGACTTTTGCCATGCTCAAGACAATCACTTTTTTTTCTGAAGTGGAAAGAACTTTATAAATTTTCTCTGGTCTAATGTTTGTGCTAAAAAAGGGGCCGAGTTTTCAAATGATCACCACCTAGTTGTTTGCATTTTGAAACCCTTGCAGCTTGAGAAAATGTAGTTGTTAACTTGAAGACACTTGCTTCAAATGACAAATAGTACCTTTATTATACTACCTCCAGTTTTAGGCAAGTACCTAACAGTACCAGTAGTTTCTTGAGCATTTTGGTAGTTCTATATATCGGGTACAATGAGTACAGGGATTTTAAAGTATCGTATTTTGTTAAATATTGGCCAAGCAAAACAAGTCACCGCAAATGATACTTTGATCTGCGTCTATCATCTAATGTTTAAATTGATTGACTTTTTTGCAGTCAAAAGGTACAAGTATCAAAGAAGCCCTTGGAAAATGGGTGAGATGAGTTTTTTTTTTGAAACCATATCCACTACTTAGTTGTGATTAGGCTATAATTGATGGTCCAGTTGTGTTAGAAATAAGCCAAGTTAACGACAGTTCTACAGTGAACACATTCTTACAAAACTCAGATGTTTTGATACAGCTACAAGGGTGTTGCAACCATGCCCACTCTTGTACTCTATTAACTCCTCTTCTCCTATCTGCATGCCATAACGTTGTTTTGTTTTCTCTTCCCTTTTCTTGTACTGTGTCATATTTCCTTAATCTTATAGGGGTCATCCTATTTTTAGGATTTTCAGATTTTGCTGCTGTGTCCGCAAAATCCTTAGCGTCCTTAAAAAAGGATTACCAGGAGGGGTAATCCTGTTTTTAGGATGCTGTAAACACTTTGCTTTTTCGAACATTTTTAAGCTTTGTTGACTCTATAACGAGTAATAGCCAATAAGCTCCAGAAATGATATATTTTCTAACCGCAATGTAATGAAACATCAATTTTAAATACGAAAAACGAAGTACGGCCTAAAAAAAAACTACCAGGAGGGGTAATCCTATTATTAGGACTTTTAGGATTCTTAGAAAAAAGGAACCCTCCTGATAGTCCTTTTTTTTAGGACGCTAAGGATTTTGCGGCTGCGTCCACAAAATCCTAAAGATCTAAAAATAGGATTACTGATCTTATCGTATTCTTTATTGTGTTGACGGTGCGAAAATAAAAGAGACCACTCCTGGCTATGCATATGCTGTTGGCTAACATTGCCAATGTTTGCATTAAATTGACAGTTAGATGTAGGATGAAGTTTTGGTTAAAGGTGTGGGTCATTTTGAGGTTAAATAAACTAACTTGTTTGAGTTAGCTGTCACCTGTAACCAAAATTTGGAGGCCATCACTTTTGCTCTGCTTTAATAAAATGTCATTTTTCATTTGAATGTAATTTAACATCTAAGTTGCTGCCGGCTGAGATAACTCTGTGGTCTTAGATGTTATAAAATTGACTTGAGTTTGTGATGTACTTTGATTATGTCATTGTTTGGTGACTTAAGCCGTGAATTGCCATTTCATTTGCAGCTTCAAAAATATTTGCTTCTATAATGTTGCGGTATTTTATTAGAATTTATATAAAAGCTATATTGGAACTAACAACAGTGCTTTTTGTTCTCTGTGAACTTTTGCATTTTTTTCAAGTTATGATGGCAGTGTAATGCCTCAAAGTCTACAACAATTTTTGAATGAAAAAATTTAACTGATAAATACACACAAGCATTGTGTTGAGAATCACTTGCACAATCAAGCAGACTATCCTGTGTTTGGTGAAGCAAAGCTAGTCTGGTATCGATCTTTGGTCATGCAAAATAAGAATTTGTTTTAATTGGACGCTAGTAATGCATTTGATGAATGCCATTTAATTAAAAACAGTTGAATATATTTAGGGTGTTAAATTATTATGATGGCGTGTTCTCTTTTGAGTGATGCAACCATGTTAACTCATGCTTGTTCTTAAATACTCATTTCTTATCTGCATTGATTCTTTTACCTGCTCTTCATTTTGCTGCATCTACCTGCTTCTTTAGTCGTATTTTATTTTATTTTAATGTATTCTTTACCGAGTTAACAGTACAGAAATGATATATTTTACTACTGCTGTTACTACTGAATAGCATGCCAGCTTTTCGTTTTTATGCGATGATAATAATTAGTAAGAGACTGTATTTAATTAAAGGAAGAAAAAAATCAGCAAAAAGCAAATGAAGCAAAAGAAGTGAAATTGTATCAGCAATTGCCACCGATTGAGAAAATGGATGCTTCTCTTTCTACTTTAACAAATTGCGAGTAAGTGTAATAAATTTAAAAACAGACTACACTGGCACTACTCTAGCAATTTATAATTCTAATGCCTAATTTTTTGTATTGTGATATTTGTGTCCTACAACTTTTCAATTTTATTGCTTTTTTTACAGGAAACTTTGCTTATCAACAAATTGCATCGAAAAAATTGCAAACTTGAATGGTTTAAGTGAGTCATTTTGGCTTTGTAGTCTGTACTCTAATTTGTGCATAAAATGTAGAGATAAATTGAAAAAAAAACACTTTTTTTAAATAAGCGGAAAACAAATTAAGTTATTTTAAAATCATAATTTACAGTAATCATCTTGTACAAGATGTAACCACCACAGAAAATGACAGTAACTGTGTTATGTTTCTTTTTGCTGATGATGCTAAACTTGTAAGTTGTCATGATTTTGCTTTACAAAATGTTATTTATAAAGTTTGCACGTGGATGAATGTTAGGCAGCTTAGGCTTGCTCCCACTAAGTTTGAGCACCTGCTTCTAAATCAAAACTCTTGTGATAACCATACATTCACTATTGAGGATACTGAAATACGCTCAAGTAATTATGTTAATGATCTTGGTGTTTATGTATCTAATGACATGAAGTGGAGTAAACATACGAGGTGTGGCTAAAAAGAAACGGGACTGACGTTACAGATTGCGAAACACAATTAATCATTGGGAATAAACACTTTCACAGTGTGGCGTAACATGTGTTCACTACTTAGCACCTGTTTTGACGCAACATCGCAATCATTTTTGCTTTTACAGAGCAATAGGAGAATGTGATTAACTACTTGTTGAAAAAAATTGCAAAATGACGATTGAGCAAAGAATCAACATTCAGTTTTGTGTCAAACTTGAAAAACTATGATAGAAACTCTGAAGATGTTGCGTGATGTTTATGGAGATTCTTCCATGTCCATCACAAGAGTTTTTCAATGGCACAAACAATTTGTGGAAGACAGAGAGTATGGAAGATGATCCAAAGTCAGGGAGACTTTGGACTTCCACGACTGATGCCAACATTGAAAAGGTTCTGCTACAAATCGCTTGCGACATTGAAAAACTCTTGTTATAAACATGGAAGAATCTCCATAAACACCCCACAACATCTTCAGAGTTTCTATCATAGTTTTTCAAGTTTGACACAAAACTGAATGTTGATTCTTTGCTCAATCGTCTTACGTTCGTTCGAAAGCTTCATTATATCTTACGTTCGTTCGAAAGCTTCTGCTACTGCTCATCAAATATTACACTCCTTCTCTTCTAAAAATGTTTGGACGCTCTTGAAAGTTTATGTTACCTATGTTCGGCCCTTATTAGAATACAACACTCCAGTTTGGTCACCTTACTTGCAGAAAAACATTCATGCCACTGAATCTGTTCAAAAACGTTATAGTAAAACCATTTGCATGCGATGTAATATTTCTTTTACGAGTTATTCTGATCGTTTACACAAGCTAAGTATTTAGTCTTTGCAGTGTCGCAGGCTTGAGTATGATTTAATATTAACGCACAAAATCTGTTACGGTCTTATTGACGTAAATTTTGATAATTTTTTCAAGTATTGCAGTAGTCCATATAATCTAAGACGTCATCGGCTGACTTCACAATCTATTGGTAAACCCAAACATAAAAATGTAACAATTTTTTCTCTCATCGTGTTGTATCTTTATGGAATAGCTTACCTGAGTATGTTGTCACAGCGCCTTCATTATCTACATTCAAAACCTATCTTTAAAAATTCGACCTATGTTGTATAACGACGATAATATATTAGCTTGCCATTGCTCATAGTATTAGTTTGTTTGGGTCTTTAAATGCTGTGCTCACAAGTTTTAATTTTCTCTGTCTTCACACGATGTGTTGCTTGTTTTTTCGTTTACATTGTTTGCGATTGCTTATACTTCTACTTTGTTTTGTGTCTTTAATGCTGTGCTTTTAAGTTTTGATTTTCTTAAGTCTTCAGATGACGTGTTGCTTGTCTTTTCGTTTATTTATGCATTGCTTTCGTGGTTTTCTTTTGCTTTTTCTTTATTTGCTTTTTCTTTATCTTTGTCTGCACAGTCAGTGAGTTTAGATGTTGGTTTAAACACCCTTGTGTCAGTTACTTACAATAAACAAACAATAAACAATAATTTGAAGGGATGAAGAATTCATCGCAACTTGTTTTATTCCATTTTTAGGGTCCCTTTTTTTCGTTAGGTTGCATATTTTTCCAATTTTTTTTTAATCTCAATGTTCATTTTACGTGTGAAAAAAGTAAAAGCTTAATCTGGTATTAAAAAAGTTTGTTCTGACGAAGTATATTCTTGATGTTTTTACTGCTGCAATTATATACTGTAGTACTGGTACATGGTTTTGTTTTGAAATTTTCTGCAGCAGCGTAATTTCGTTTCAAATCTTGGTAAACTTGTTACAGAAAATTTGAAAATATTGTCTTTGGGAAGAAACAACATTAAAAACTTGAATGGCTTGGTGAGACATATTGATTTATAATAAATAGCTAAATACGTGAAGATAACCCTGTAAATATGGGACGACAATGGCTCAAGTAGAAATAATGAAGTTAAGAGTAATTCTTGAAACAAACGTTTTGATAACATAAATTCAGCTGTCATCATCAACAGTGTATGCTAGGCGAAACAAAACTGTAGTTGAAACGTCATGTCGCAAGAGTTACTTCTGCTTTATGTTACGTTAAATATGGCAGTAGGAATCGAAACCCGGAAACATTGCCATTTCTATTTGTGCAGTTTCGACGCTTTAGTTTGATATTGCTTTTTTATGTATGTAAGAAATCATGTACGCTATAGATTTGCTCACAATTTGTTTCGCTGACTGGTTGCCCATTTATGGTGTGGCTCAGTGTGACCACTTGGCTAAAAAAATGACCGAATTTAGCTGGTAGTCAAGCGGAATATTGTAATAGGTTGTGCTTTTTTCACGCTGTAAAATCAAATCTGCAGCTCATCACGTAAACTCAAGATTAAACCAGAGTCTTTTGATATTGCGCCCAGAACATTAGACCCCAATTACATCGCTCTTACAGCGCTGAGAACGCAGCTATAATATACATACAGTTAGTCACTACTCAGGTACTTTCATTTAGAAGTTTCTTGCAGAAATTTACATGTGTATTTTAGGAAGCCGTGGGCGACACGCTTGAAGAATTGTGGATCTCGTACAACGCTATAGAAAAGTTAAAAGGAATACACGTTCTAAAGAAATTGAAGGTAAGTTTGAATTAGGAGACATTAGGAGAGAGTAAGATTATTCGTCTCAATAACGTTAAGTTTTGTTATTATAATATTTGGACAATTGCGGTATTTGAACCACTAAAAAGATTGGATTATTATATACCACTTTTTGTGTTCAGCTCTCAGCGAATCTTGACTTGTTTTTGAATTTGGACTACTTTTTTCTTTGCCCATTTTAAAACTCACCCTTGTCATTACATGTACCGGTAGCCATTTTTGTTGTGGATCTACTTTAAATTCTTTAGGAATTTATATCTTTAGCACACCAATTTAATGCTCATCACGGTCAATCAATCGCAAACATCGATATGAGGCGCCGTTTGGAAAAAAATAATTTAGGTTTTTCACGTGTTTTTCCGGCCAATTTAAGCTACTTGTCCAAAATATTATACAGGATATTTCCTATATATACTCGTATATAGGACAAACGTGTGGTTTGAAATAGCAGAAAAAACTGTCGCAAAACGAATTATTGCATAAATTTGCTAAAAAAGCAGCGCAAAACATGTAGGAAATTTCCTATATAATATTTTAGACAAATTATTGCAAAATTTAGCCGAAAAAGCAGCGCAAAACATATAGAAAAGTCTCGGTATGTTTTGCGCTGCTTTTTTAGCTAATTTTTGCAATTGTCTTATATATTATAGGAAACTTCCTACATGTTTTGCGCTGCTTTTTTTGGCAAATTTATGCAATTGTTTGTCTTATACAGGAAATTCCTAGTCAAGGCTTGAGGGTCTTCAGTTGACAAAAGTGCTCGATGACGTAGCCAAAGCGGAGCATATGATTTAACAACAGATTAAAAGCATAAAAATTATAAAAACTCACTACGGACTGTTTCCCCTTAATTCAGAGACAAGAAAAAACAAAACTGCACAGAACTATCTAAACTGTACTGGTATTTAATGTTTGAGGGAAGAAACCCAAAATCAGCTAGAGCATCAAAAAACATGCAAAATGCCTACCAAAGCGGAACAAACAAATGCCAATTATGCCTGGCCGAGAAAGTTTCGATCCTGCAAGCCAACCCAAGCACAACAATAAACCGAAGATCGGAACTAGTATCAAAATGCCGTCATAAAAACAAATTTAAACTCAAAAACTTCAAACCAGACTAATACGGCTCATTCGTTCATTGTTTTTATTTTATTTTTTATCCGTCATTGTATCCCCCTTACTCCCTTCGCAACTTGTATAAATCTGGAAACACAGTTTTTTCGAAAAACATTTCCCGCTTGCTGGCTTCAAAGTCAACACAACGTGCTGTGTTTGGGCAGCGAAACGGAGATGTTTTTGAGAGGAGTCAGTGCGAGGAAATTTTTAACTTTCAAGTAATCTTTAGAACCTCACCTGATAAACCCATTAGGGGAAACAGTCTGTAGTGAGTTTTTATAATATTTATGCTTTAAATCTGTTATTAAATCATAGGAAATTCCTATATGTTTTGCGCTGCTTTTTTGGTAAATTTATGCAATAATTTGTCTTATATATTATATAGGAAATTTGCTATATGTTTTGCATCAGTTTTTTCTGCTATTTTAAACCACATATTTGTCCTATGCATATATAGGAAATATCCTATGTAATATACTGGACAAATGGTAGCTTAAATTGCCCGAAAAAACGTGTGGAAAAGCCTAAATTGTTTTTTTCCAAACGGCGCCTCACAAATCAAACCAAAAATACTTCTTTTTTATTCATCCATTTTCCTTGTACTCTTGTGGCATGTGTGAAGCGTGTCTCGAGTAAGCGGAGTCCATTTCTGCGACTTCTCATTCAGGTAACACAGCTACAAACGTTGAACGGTGCAGCACATCTAGATACTGCTTGTAAAGTTTTGAGGCTATAGCACGAGTCGAAATCTGCGCAAATAGTTCCATATTTTTATTCTTTTAACCAGGTGGACCATTATTTCTGATTCTACTGCTTTCCGTTCACACCAGGTAGTCCAGGCATGTCATGTATTGCTACTATTTTCAGGTACTATTAATGAGCAACAATCAAGTGAAAGACTGGGGAGAGTTTAACAAGTTGCAGGAATTACCTTTGTTGGTCGAATTAGTGTTCGTTGGTAAGACAATTTCTATTAACTAACACTTGCTGCTTACTTTTCGAGACCGGAGGGTCCGGGGGCAGTTGCTCGAGTTGGAGCCTCCAAGCATCTCGATCCTCTGCAACGGAGGGTAGATGCTCTGGTGAAACGCCAAGATTAGACTAAGCAAGATCTTTTACGTAATTTTGCCATCGAGTTCTGGGACGGTCTCCGGCCTTTTACCAACGGGTGTTAAACAGCATTTTTTTGGATGCTCTTTCCTGGGACATTTGTACAATGTGCATTCACTTGATGAGTTGCAATAACGACGAAAACCTATTCGTGCAGCCTTGCCGTAGTCCTACACTTGGTTTTTCGCCTTCTTTAAGATCAACAAACAGAAATGCTTTGACCACTTTTGCATATGCCTTCGATTTCTCGGGAATTTCGTGTCCATTGTGCTTCGGCCAGGACGAAACTTACACTGTGCAGTGTGCATCCGTTAGTTGAGGCTCGACTATTTGACGGCATTTGTATTCGAGAGACTTGACATTGACCTTACGCGGAACACCGATGAGATCATTTTCTCTTTTCCCTTTTCTTGTGAATAGGTATTACCACACAGATTTGCTATTGCTTTGGTGTTTGACCAGTCTTCCATGCTATCTGACAAACACGAATCAGCCATCGTACACCATAAGCGTACCCGTTTAATGGTTTGAACCTTTTCTATTTGCTAATAAATAAAAGTTAAATTTTCTCGAAAAAAAAAAAATCTTTATTCCGAATGTTTGTCAACTCTTATGGAGCAACTTGAAAAGAAATGGAAATAAATAGCATTTAAAGTTGAGTCATTGTCTTACTCCAGTTACAGTAATTGGTTTAATTTATCCTATTGTCAACGTAGTGCTGATGAATTTACTTGTTAATCATAACCAACTTTTGTTTATTAGTGGTTGCCTAATGGTTAGGAAATAGGCTCTGTACTTAAAGGCTGCGTAAAGCTGGTCAATCAGTTTTAGGCCAGAAGAAATAACAAGGACGTTAGATTAAGCGTAAGCCTATTTTGATATCAACTCGTTTACATATATATTGGGGTGCATCAAATTTTTATCATTTTTCGAAAAAGTTATGGCTCGGTGATATTCTTGTTTTCTAGCCAAAAAAATGATGACATCTAAATTTTGGGGGTGATCGGTCACCTCTAGACCCCCCTCGCTTCATCCCATCTCTTGCGGCACCCCCAAATATGAAAACTAGTGTTTTGCGTTGGTTTTTCAAGATAAATAGGTCATGTTTGGTATCAAATTGATCAGCATTCTACCAGCTATCACACAAAAGCATTTAGAGCACAAAATCATGCTATTTGATTTTTGCCCTATTTCAAAAGCATACCAAAAGCCGAAGATATTAAAACATTTTTTGCATAATAAAAAAAAAAAACAGGCTAGCTGATATGAGACATGATGTGATGATTGGTATGTACATGTTTGGTAAAATCATAAATGGCCTTATGTTTTGTTGGCGCTTTAATCACACGTATTCTAGAGTCTCTTAATTTCTAAAGCAAACTGCTGGAGATACTTCGATAGACACCTTTTATATATTTGAAATTGTTCTAAATTACACTGTCTTTGTTTGGCAATTGTTTTGTTTGTGAAGTATGGTGCATGACAGTAGTACAAAATCATTTTTAAAATGCTCCTAATTACTGGTGTCTGAAATCGCATTGTGTTAGGACTATTCCTTTTGAAGTGCAGTTAATTGGCCTTTTGTGTGACGTTTGAAGCCCCAGACTCTTTTTCCTGTTAATAATTGCTTTGACGACGAAATGAGACAGTATAAAGACCTCGACCACATTATTTCGGTATTCCAGAAAGATAGTTTTGCTGCTCCGAGTACAGGCGAAGTTGTCTTGTGTTGGTATTGATTGAGCTTGGGTAAAACGTTATTTTACGATCTGATCCAAAAACAAGTTGGTGTATCTTAGTTCAGGGCCCAGCGTCTTCACCGTTGTTTGATGAACGTGTGACAGTGACCATTTTTGAACCCCCCATAAATTACCGAGTTACGTAATGTACAACTGCAATAAAATTGGTAAAACCTAAGACAAGTGTGATACAAGTTTTTGGAGAGGATTGAAGAATTTTGGCGTAGATTCTTCACTTGAGTTCGCACGATAAGTTAAGTGGTTCTTGCCTGGAAGACGTTCTCGCCAGGAAGAACCAATGTTTAAAAACCGTAACAAAATCAAGAAATATCTTTCATGAAACTGGACGGACGTGGAAATTAGAGTTGTGTAGTAACAAACTAGAAAAAGGGCACTATCTGATAAATACATTTGGATAAACGTGATCATTGGGCAGCGTTAATACGCAATGTAGATTGCAGTTTGCAATATAAAGTTACTTTTGTGGAATGTTACTTTTATAATTTGGTTTGTTTTTTCTTTTGCAGATTAGCTGATCGGGGTAATCTTTGTGCTTTCTTTTTCAACAACCTGTAAGCAAAGTGTTGTTTGAAGTAAAGCTTTTTTTAGTGCCAGCAAAGTCAGATACCAATTTAACTCTTCTCTCGGCTCAGTCAGTCATTGACCACGTTTAATCATGCACAATCCTTGTCAAGTGCAGTATGTTTCACTTGTATTCCACTCTTCGACAGGTTCATCTAGAAGGGATGCATCAATGTTGAGTAGGTTAAAAATATACCAGGAATTTGGGCCGATTAAAGATACAAGGGTTGTAGTGGTATTGAGGACAGAAAATACTGGCATTCCAAATGTTCCTCCATGTCTTTTTATAGGAAAAGATGTGGGACAATGTTCACGCACTTTCAAACTGAACGCCACAGCTTTTTTCTCCATGTCATTGACTTTGTCACTTAACAGTGAAATCGGAACAACTCTTCGCACAAATACCAAAGGTGTCGATTGAAGGTTGTTATGACAACATCAGCAATTTTGTGATTTATCATTTCGTACGTACGAAGTTTCTTTAATCAGCGTAAATCGTGAATTGGAACATTGATAGCTGATGAACAAGTAAACCACGAAGGCACATACACATGAATCACAAAAAAGACAAAAGTTGTGGTGTCCAGTTTGAAAGTGTGTGAACATTGTCCCACACCTTTTTCTATAAAAAGACATGGAGGAACATTTGGAATGCCAGCATTTTCTGTTCTCAATACCCAACAACCCTTGTACCTTTAATCGGCCCAAATTCTTGGTATATTTTTGACCTACTCAACGTTGATGCATCCTTTCAAGTTGAACCTGTGGAAGAGTGGAATACAATTGAGATATATCGCACTTAATAAGGATTGTGCATGATTAAACGTGGTCATTGACTGAGCCGAGAGAAGAGTTAAATTGGTATCTGACTTTGCTGGTACTTTACTAGAAAAAGCTTTACTTTGAACAACACTTTACAGGTTGTTGAAAAAAAAAGCACAAAGATTACCTCGATCTGCTAATCTGCAAAAGAAAAAACAACCAAATTATAAAAGTAACATTCCACAAAAGTAACTTTATTTTGTTAATTGCAATCTACATTGGGAATTAATGCTGCTCTATGATCACGTTCATCCAAATGTATTTATCAGATAGTGCCCTATTTCTAGTTTGTTACTACACAACTCTAATTTCCATGTCTGTCCAGTTTCATGAAAGATATTTCTTGATTTTGTTACGGTTTTTAAACATGTACATACCAATCATCACATCATGTCTCATATCAGCTAGCCTGTTTTTTTTTTTATTATGCAAAAAATGTTTTAATATCTTCGGCTTTTGGTGTGCTTTTGAAATAGGGCAAAAATCAAATAGCATGATTTTGTGCTCTAAATGCTTTTGTGTGATAGCTGGTAGAATGCTGATCAATTTGATACCAAACATGACCTATTTATCTTGAAAAACCAACGCAAAACACTAGTTTTCATATTTGGGGGTGCCGCAAGAGATGGGATGAAGCGAGGGGGGTCTAGAGGTGACCGATCACCCCCAAAATTTAGATGTCATCATTTTTTTGGCTAGAAAACAAGAATATCACCGAGCCATAACTTTTTCGAAAAATGATAAAAATTTGATGCACCCTAATATAATATTTTTGCAGGAAATCCCCTTGAGGAAAAGCACTCTCTTGAAGGAGATTGGCAAGATCGTGTCACCAAAGCTCTTAAAGCTTTGAAGAAGCTGGACGGTACTCCCATAATCAAAGATGATGAAGATGAAGATTAAAATCTGGCCAGAAAAGCGGTTGCTGGCGTATATAATCGTACAGATGACATAATTTTTCGTTTTTGTTATGGTTGTATGGAATGCTAAGTGTTTTGTTTTTGCATATCACCGTTTGTTTTTGTAAATTTTTTATTTCTTACAGTCTTTTTGTATAATAAATTAATATATTTTTCAAGGTGTGTTTTGAGATTATGCCTTGCTCGGCATTCAAAACGTAAAAAATTAATTCCACTTTTTTACGATGATTGATTTCTACCAATGGTTGTTAGCAGTGATGGGATTCAGGGGGTTCGCACGGGTTCGCGCGAACCCGTTCTTGGAATGTCAGGATAATCAGCGAACCCGTTCTTCCTTTTTTTTACAGACATTAGACCTTTATGAGGGAACCTGTTGTTAGTAAGTACGATACAAAGGAGAACCTGTTCTTAAAATTTTGAATCCCATCGCTGGTTGCTAGGCTTATAAACTGTTGCATCGCTTAATACTCTAACCGTGTTTGTCCGCGCAAAATCATATTTGTCCTGTCCACATGTCCAATTTTAGTGGGCCAGAGCCCCACGAGCTATCAGCATAACATTAAATTTTTGATGTCATATTGAAAAAAGCGATTATGACATCAAACATTTAACTACGATGCCAGAAGCCTACGGGTTTTTGCAGTGGCGTACGCAGGATTTTTCAATGGGAAGGTTTCAGTGACGTCACTTCGCGATGACGCAAAAAACTACGTAATACTGCGTCATCGCAATGTGTCGTCACTGGCAGTGTCAATTTAAATTTTTAACATAATAGTTTTTCATCAAACCGGACGGTTATAGCGTAGTGTTAAAGATGTCGCTATCGATGCGGAAGATGTGGGGTTCAATTCCCAGGTTGGTCAAATCAGACACTGTGTAGCCAACGGCTCGCCACCGCTGCGACGTTTCTTTGGACCTGTGTTGCCCAAGCGCTAAGACGCGGAGTCGGACCCCGCCACTCGCTACCACGCTTCGGTACTACAGCGAGTTTAACGAAACGAGTACAGTTAAGATTTGATTTGATTTAAAATTTGTGTGCAGCCATAGCTACTGCAGAGACACCGTATTTAAGGCAACTCCTACTTACCAACTGCTTCACAGCAGCAATGACAAAAATGCAGTTCAAGCAAAACACATCAGAAAATTTGGACTACCGGTATTCTTGCATATCGCATTGTAATGAAAGTTTCTCGAGATTAAATTAGAAAGTTGGACCGAACAGAAGAAAACATGATAGTAATTTCGGCAAGCTCTGCACAAAAAAAGTCGGTTTGTTTCAAAATTAAGCAAGATTTCATTTTTCTGCAATCGTCAAGGGAGGGGGTGACTTCCGGCCTCCTCCCTTGCATACGCCACTAGGGGTCATTTCCGCGACTGGGGAACACAGAAACGTCGCAGCGGTGGCTAGCTGTTGGCAACACTGTGCCGATTTGACCGGCCCGGGAATCAAGCCCCAGGCCTTCCACACCAATAGTCTGTGAGCTTGACCACTAAGCTAACGGCCGGTACCGGCCCAGAAATTGAACGCAAAACCTTCCGCGCCGATAGCGATGTCTTTGGTTAACCCCAACTGGCTGGTTTGGTTAACTCAAAGTAAAGACATCGCAAGCGGAACATCCGCCTGCGTTGCAACCATTCTCTTCCAAGAATACCTCCTGCGCTGGAACGTTGTGTTGTCCAGCCTTGATAGCCGTTGAGAACAATCGCTTCATGACATCACAACACGACTCCAGGTTTAACAATACCCATTGACTTCGTCCGGGCTTGCATTTTGCGTTAGTCGTTGGTTCAAGCGCAACCCACCAGAAAAGTTTGACTATCGGAATTATTGCATCACAATGAAAGTTTCTCGAGATAATCAGGAAGTTGGATAGCACTGAAAAACATGACAGCAATTTCGACATGCATGAAAAAAGGCGCATTGTTTCAAAATAAGAGATTTTTATTTGTTTTTAAATTGTCAATGGGGGGTTTTTGACCCCCCCAACCTCCTGCCCACGTGCGTACGCCACTGGGCTTTTGGCCTATTGTAATTGGACATCTCAGCCGAACTACAGTAAGTAAACACGCCGTATCTGCAAAATATAGTTTTCTAGAAAAACTAGCCTCATTGTGTTTTGGAGAATCAATTATTATAATGTGAAGCTGTCATAAACTCATATGTGGCGGAACCGGTGGCAGGAGGGGGGGCAGAATCCCCCCTCCCACTTTTTTGTTGTCAGTTAAGAACCTTATCCCTACCCAAGCTGAGCCCCGCACGATCCGTTTTGCACAATCCTACAACGTCAACAACCGGTCTCGGATGCTACAGTACAATTGGTAACAAATGTACAATAAATATAGAACTAAGACCAGCTGTAATGCAAAGGAAAGTTAAAGACGCCTTGTGAGACACAACAAACGACGAATCCGCATTTCTTCTACTTTACAATCACTTATCGGTACGTCCATTTATATGTTGTACCTGAGCTTATCTTGTTTATCATACCAATTCAGAAATAAAACGAAAAAGCTACCACCGTTGTTTCGAAAAAGGTCGTTAAAAGATCAGTTAAGTTCAGAAGCTCCATCTAAGCAGCCGATAATAAACCAACGGGAAGACGGTGACGAAACTTCAGATGCTGGCCATGCTAACAGGGAGTCGAACCGTTTAAAATATCGCTCCGGTTCAGGTTTAAGAAATTTTATTTTTAACGGTTCAGTTCCGGTTCAGGTTCAAGACTTTTCAAAAATTTGGGTTCAGGTTCGGTTCGGGTTCAGTTGCACCAAAATTTAAAAGTTCGGGTTCATCGAAACCAAATTTTTAAGGTTCGGTTCAGGTTCACTAAATCCAAATTTCAAAGGTCCAGGTTCGGTTCAAGTTCACCGAAAAAAAGCGGTTTTTACCGGTTCGCGGTTCAAGTTCGGGTTCAGTTCAAAATCTTTAATTTGGCCAAAAACTAAATTAGGGTCTTATATCATTAAAATAACGAAATATAAATTGCATGCCCGAATCAATTAAGGTTAAATAAAAATGTAAAAATATTCATTAAATTTGGAAAAGCAGAAAGAATGTTGCAAAGGTTGGAACAGGTCAGTGCTTTATCGTTTTGATGATGTTGGTCGTCAGTACCAACGAAACGTCAACAAATAAAAAACCTGACTAGATTTAGTTGAGGTTATTGTAAAGTTACGGGAAGAACGAGAAAAAACTCCCTTTGCTCCAAGTAAGCAGATAGAATGTTACGCATCGCAGTACCATGTCTAGAGATTGTTATTAATATTTTTTAAGAATCAGCTCAGGTTCAAACGTTGTCACTAAACGATTTCTGTTCAGGTTTATGTCCACAAAATATTATAGGTTCGGGTTAGGTTCGGTTCAAGTTCACAGATTTCAAATATGAAAGGTTCGGGTTTGGTTCAGGTTCACAGAATTGAAATATTAATGGTTCGGTTCAGGTTCAGTGATCTCAAATTTAAACGGTTCAGGTTCGGTTCGGGTTCACCGAAAAAAAGCGGTTTTTACCGGTTCAGGTTCGGGTTCGGTTAGACTCCCTGCATGCTAGTGATTCAAGTGCAAGCTTTAATAATAGAAGTGGTACTTCCACAATCATACTTACAGGAAGTTGCAAATTCAGCTAAACCTTAAGTTGAAGACTTAAAGATTTCGCTCAAGATTAGGAGCACAAAGACCGCTAGGAGCGCAAGTGAGTTATTAGAAAGGGCTCTAACCCTTAAGCGGCTTTAAGTTAAGCCGTGGTCATTAATGTGACTATATACCCCTAGTGCTGCTATTAAATTTTAAATTAGACGTTGCTACTTTAAGTGGGCCAAAAGCCTACGGGCCTCCTGCGTCATAATCAAATTTTTGAGGTCATGATTGAAAAATGTGTTTATGACCCCAAATATTTGATTATGATGCAGAAAGCTCGTGGGCTTTTGGCCCACTTAAAATTAAATTGGACAATGGACATGGTAAGCAGGTAAGTACCGGTATGAACCACCAAATCATATGGCAATACAGAACTGCAGACAGTGAACACTGTTTCGACCTATCAGGTCTCATCAGTGCAGTTAGAGCTGAGTGTGAGCGACATTTACCGGTACTCAAAGTCTCAAGGCAAGAAATTATTTGCTTAAGGTTTGTAACTATGATACTAATTGCAAACCAAAATCGGTCATACCAACTGCACTGATGAGATGAGACCTGATAGGTCGAAACAGTGTTCACTGTTAGCAGTTTTGTATAGCCTATACAGCTATAGGCCTACATACTTGCGCATTTGCATTTGTGTCACAAATTGTGATCTAAGCGCTGACATTTGCTGTGTTTTCTGGGCTGCATGCGCAGACACAGTGCCCGCTTTGTCCCCCGGCCAATGGGTTGGGCAGAGAGTTTTTTTTTTGCAAGTTTTGGAAACTGGTGTAATTACAAACTACACGCAAAATATATTTTCTCAGGTATTTATTGCCTTAAGTAAATGTCGGACACACCTACTGCACTGATGAGACCTAATAGGTTGAAACAGTGTTCACTGTCTGCAGTTTTGTACACATACCGGTAGGCTACTTGCGCATTTGCAGTGATGGTCACGATAAACCTTTCTGTACTAAAGCGATATTGATAATTATCAACTTCAAAAAAGCTCTGGGCGATACCGATTATTGATAAATCTCAATTTCTTAAGGCGATATCAGTGATCGATAAATTAATCGTCGATGAATTTTTTCGATATCTAAACGTTGCGGTAAATTTTTAATGGGTTTGACAAAGTTTTTTTTTGTAAGTCAAGTTGCAAAAATGTTTTTCTAGATTTTTCAAGAAAGGTAGTGTTTATTTTGCCGTCAACGGCAAAATAGCTTCTAGGTCTATTTTGCCGTAAGTGACGTCGTGGGTTTTTAAGCGCCGTTTTGTGCTCAATTGCCACGACTTCTCAATAGCTCAGTGGGTAGAGCGCCGCGTAAAAAGGGAAGCGCTGCATTAGTTTTGGGTTCGGTTCGGATTGCTTCGGTTCGCTTCGGATTCGTGTAACCTGGGGTTAACAATGGACAATACTACTAGGCGGAAATCGGAAAAGGCGGAAATTGTGCTAAAAGACGGAAATGGCGGAAAAGGCGGAAAAAACGCTAAACTAAAAGGCGGAAATGTAGGAAAAGACGGAAATGCAGGGAAATGTGACTAAAAGGCGGAAATGTACTAAAAGACTGTAATGCAGGGAAATGTGACTAAAGGCGGAAATGTGACTAAAAGGTGGAAATGTACTAAAAGAATAATCGGAATCGGCATTTTTTGAGTATAAGCACAAGAGTGCGGGAGGC
This sequence comes from Trididemnum miniatum, assembly GCA_964006365.1. NCBI lineage: Eukaryota > Metazoa > Chordata > Ascidiacea > Aplousobranchia > Didemnidae > Trididemnum > Trididemnum miniatum. The sequence continues at coordinate 10,857,323 of OZ023239.1, forward strand.
CCCCTTTTCCGCGAGACCCTAAGCTGTAGCTTGGTAAGCTTAATGGCAAATCCGGCACTGTTGGTCACATTTCCCTGCATTTCCGCCTTTTAGTCACATTTCCCTGCATTTCCGTCTTTTCCTACATTTCCGCCTTTTCCTATATTTCCGCCTTTTAGTTTAGCGTTTTTTCCGCCATTTCCGTCTTTTAGCATAATTTCCGCCTATTAGTATTGTCCGTTAACAATCGAGTTTGTGAAGACAGTACAGTAGAATGAATAAGATGTATATAATTCCACGGTTGACTTCGTCTGACCTGGGGTAAATAATCGAGTTCGGCTTGGCTTCGTGTGACCTGTGGTTAACTTACGGCAAAATAGACACTGCCTTCAAGAAAAAAGAGCAGTTCATGGACTCTGCGGTGGCATCAAACAAAACAAAGGGAGATTTTGTTTAATTGTTTATGATCTTCACGATCATCGTGCATTTTTTCCATAGCACTAACTGACTAACTCGCTAACTTTACACAGTGTGTACTAACAATCGTTTATCGCAATAATTTATCGTCGATAACAAAATATATTACAAAAGCGATATCAGTGATCAATAAATCCAACCTATTTTGAATGATAGCCTATTGACAATCGGTAAAAAATTATCGCCGATAAATTACTCGATAAATGGTCATCTCTGTGCATTTGTAAATATGGCAATAGTTTAACTTACTGGTACCAGTCATCAGTAAGCTGCTGGTATAGCAGTGCAGTACCAGTACTGTATAGGTAGCAAGTGGTCTAGTCTAGAATAAGCCGTCTGCGTCTAGAGAAAGCCGTCCGCATAAGGCAACAAAAAACGCTGACGGCTTATTCTGGATGAGATCTGATAGCAAGGTGGGAAGCAAAATTGAGAAAATTTTATTGCATAGTGTAGCTTCATGAACTGGTTTTGTGCTTTGCTTAGTACTGGTATCCTGTAGTGGTAGTTTGTAAATGTGGTATTGCTACTGGTACTTTGCTCGATAGTCTATTTACTAACATACATTTTCTGTCTTGCTGAATTTATATTTACTGGTATGCTTTGTCAAAGTTCTGTGTATAGTCTACCTGTAATACACCTTTTCCCAGAAAGTTTAAGACAGTTACTGTAAAACTGAGGATTTAAACAACACGCTATTACTAGAACTTTTTTGATCGTGGAAATCCTATTACTGAGTATCCCTAAAAATGATAGCAAAATTTTGACGTGTTATTGTCATTTGGAAGTAGTTTTGACATTCTAGGTACTGGTTAATTGCTGCAAAATATGAATCAATTTTTTTCATGGAATAGTATAACATCAGGATTGTATTTGTATGAACTTCATAATCAATTTAATAATAATAATAATGAGTTACTTATATACCGCCTTAGAATTGCCGACTGAAATTGTCAGCATATCTGACCAAGGGGTGGCAAGTTTAAACGAAGTTGTAGTGTAAATCAAACAACAGCAATAAATATGAAATGACTATTTATACTGAAGGACATTAGATATGTCATTAATACCTTCAAAAGCAATATTTAATCATCTTTGAATTCATAATTGAAAACAAAAGATACTGGTATATACCATACTGTTACCAATAATGTAACCTACCGTATCAAATTTGATTTCAAGTTAGAAACAATAACTACCTTAACTCTCAAAGTGAAGTGGAAGCTACATCAACATTTTTATTTGATTCTACCTCCTGTGCCAACACAATTTTCTAGTTGTTACAAGAGTAGAATAGTGCGCAAATTTGTTCTTATTAATTATTTTCTTTTACTAAGCCTGTTTACTGTTTATGATATTCTTTTAAAGTGCCTTATGACATAGCAATGATGTTGCAAATTTAAAGTCTTCTGTAAGGCTTTAGAAACGGATTTGGATCTGTAAAAAGAACACAGCCTTCAAAAATGCGTAATGTACTTTGTAAACTATACATTTTACATTTATACTCCTTATTTTTGTTGCTCTTTATTACCCTCTAGCAAATGACGTTTTGTAGCTTCACAGTTTTGCCTTTTTTGTCTTGGCAAAGCCTCGCTTTAAAACCTATTGTTTGTAGTTTCATTATCACGGTGTAGGCTAGTTGACAAAAGGATTCAGGATAGGGGCTTCGTTATTGCGCAGATGTATGTAATTGGGCAGTTAAATACCGTAAATTTGTGCAGCTTATTGTGATTAATGCTTAATATGCGTTTTTATTCGGAGTTAATATTGATTCTATTTGAATAAGGAACGATTTGGGGTAAGGTAATTAGTTTATTGTTAAATCTCCACTCCATCTCATTCTCCGTAACTTCACTCCATTTACTCTTCCATAGCTTCTCTGTACCCTATTAGATTGAACTGTACTTTTGCGTAACTGGTTTCATTTGTTGATATTCTCCCTAGGCCAAAATCATTAATTGGATCAATTCTGCTATGCTGTCATTATCCTGCCAATTTACAATTGTTTTGTTTGCCTGTTTTGTTAATTCTGCATTTCGTTCAGTATAAAACAGTTTAAAGAAGAGGTGGCGAATTCGGCTAGGTAAGTGCCCTACTTCGTCAAATTGAAGCACACTCTCTGGGAAAGTGGAGTTTGAACAAACTCTACATACTTTGTATATATGGCGATTAACGCATAACACCTTAGTTTTTGTTTGCCAAATGCACTTTTACGTTGATCAATTTTAAATTTCAGTTCTTTAACAGGTCATTTTATTGAAGAAAGTTTAAATATATCACAATGGCTGCATTGTCTGGTAATCGTCAAAGTCAAATGGGATCCTTGGTTCCTGTAAATCAACAACCAGGCTCCTCTATGGGAATTTATAATCAAAACCAAGTTGCGATACCTGATGGCCCACCAAGAACTTCGAGTCTGTTTTCTCCTATTATGCTACTTAGTGGTCATGCAGGCGAGATATACGCTGCGAAGTTCCATCCTGGTGGAACTGCTATTGCTTCAACTGGATTTGAAAGAAACATATTTTTCTGGAATGTTTACGGAGAGTGTGATAACTATCATGTAATTAAAGGGGGTCATGTCGGTGCTATTTTGGATTTACAATTCAACACTGATGGCACAAATTTCTTCACGGCTAGCACGGATAAAACTGTTGGCATGTTTGATTTTGACACTGGCTCTCGAGTGAAAAGAATGAAGGGTCACAATTCAATTGTTAATGCTTGTGCGTCTTCACGCAGAGGTGATCAAATGGTGGCATCAGGCAGTGATGATTGTACGGTAAAAATTTGGGACCCGCGACGCCGTGGTGCTGTGAAAAACATTCAGTTCAGTTACCAAATCACGGCAGTTACATTTGACGACACTGCTCAAAACGTCATAACTGGTGGTATCGACAACGATGTCAAAGTGTGGGATATCAGAGGAGAAAAGGCAGCTATGGAGCTGAATGGACACACAGACACAATTACTGGACTTGCTTTGGATAAAGATGGTTCGTACGTTTTGTCAAACTCAATGGATTCAACTTTGAGAAAATGGGATATTCGTCCTTATGCTCCAAGCGAACGATGCGTACAGTTATTTACGGGTCATGCGCACAACTTTGAAAAGAACCTTTTGAGATGTAGTTGGTCGCCAGATGGCAGCAAAGTTGCTGCTGGTTCCGCTGACAGAAATGTGTGTGTATGGGACGTTGTGCGTTGCCGTTTGCTGTACAAATTACCAGGCCATAATGGCTCAGTAAATGATGTTCAGTTTCATCCCACTGAGCCTATAGTTATGTCTTGTGCTAGTGATAAACTGATTTATTTAGGCGAAATTCAGTAAACAAGTTCTGAGAACGCTGTTTTGGTCATTTTGAACGAAGCGTATTAGAACTGCAAGCCATGTTTTTGCTAGTCGTGAGCGACTTATTTCTATAGTTTTTTTTTTTTTTTTTCAATGATTCGTTAATGTCGCTGACACTCTGCAGGGCGCAGTGCACGAATTGTATTAGTTTCAGCTTATGGTTCTCAACCGCGGAATCGTGTTAATATCATTGAAGGCGGCTGAGATTTTATTTTTGAACATTGGCTGAACGAAAGCGATAGAGAAATTGTAAGGTTGAAAAAATCGTTGAAAGCTTGGCAAATCGTAAAGTGTCTTTTCGAGGTTAGCTCTTTGCCTTGCTGCATTAGGTTGAATATCATTGGGTTATGCAAATTTTAGTCGCTGTCATAATGCAAGTACCAATTCGTTGATTACTGGATTTATGTGTGTCATACTGTCAGTGCTGCTTACACATTTAAATTTTGATTCCAAAAAGCTATCACTGCCACTTGCAAATTTATGGGCCCTATTCTTGTTCAAATTTAACGTTTTCAAGTGTAATGATGCATTTCTATTTTAGTACAATTATTTGGTGTTTTCCACAGTAGGCGTAGTCCATTGGCTATAATGTTCAGCAACATAAGTTTAGTTACCGACTTCGAAGCTCAATATTTGTGATACCTGGTACTTCGTGAAAATTTGCCTTGCTGGAATTGCAATGTTTTTTTTTTTTGCGGATTTCACTTAGCTATATTGGTTTATTCGTTAATTGCTACGCTTTGTGAAACTTGAAACTTAGTTTGAAAATTTTATGCAGGAGCAAGTGAATTTTAGCTGTTCAAAAACAACACATCTCGTTAGCGTGCAAAACGCTAAATTGTTTTGCAAAGTATAAGCCAATCTCTTTTGTAAGTATAGCTTTCTCAGACTTAATCCAAGACAAAGATTTGTGTTACGTTTAATAATTTATTTAAAACAAAATACACCGAGCGATTAATATGTGCTGATGGTTAGTGATGCGTGGCATTACATCAAAATGCAACAGAACTTTGCGTAGAATGTAATAGCAATTTAATTGAGATTAATCATATCACTCAGAGTTTTGTCCAACTTTTCGCTAATGCTTTTGTAGGACATTTTTTCTGCATACAGTTGATCTGCAAACACAAGAGTTTAGAACTTGTTATATCTCGTGTGGTTTGATCTCAAGATACAGAATACAGTTTAATACGTTTAGGCGTACCTCCGCTCAGGTTTTTCAAAGCGTTATTTGACGGAGTAGCGCTAAGGCCGAAAGCAAAATTGTAAATGAATAAACAATAGAGGCATTTGTTGGTGACAACAGTCGCATTATGGTGGTATTCCTATTCGTTAATATGTAAATCGGGCTGAAATAAATTCAATTCATAATTACCTTCAAGATAGTCTATTGTCTTTTCCAGTTTGTCCACTGTTCTTTCTGCGAATTCGGCCCTAGTCTCTGCCTAAAGTGGATAATTATCTACTCAGTAATCAATAATTAGTTTTTAACGATCAAACAAAGCAAGGCGTAGCGATTTGGTATGACAGTGACTTTACTCACACGCCCAGATGTCCACTTTTGGGGTTCAAAAGCCTGCAGGTTTTCTGAACCGATTACCTTTACGGTTCACATCATAAGTTATGTCAATTTTAGCGTCCAAAGTTAATTGTGATGAAAAAAGTCCGTGGACTTTAAATGTTGATAATGTAAAACCTGCTATTGCCTGTAGTTCATACTTGAAAATCTTACGTTTTTTAGATTTTCTGTTAAAGCATGAATTTCCTTTTCAAAGTTGTCTTCTTTCTCCGAGTTTTGCACTGATATCGCTTCCATTTGTCGCAGGTTTTCTTGCAGATTTTTGAGCTGCTCGTCAGCCTTTTTCACTTTTCTTAAAGAAATGGATTATTTTATACAAAAAGAATAGCAAAACTTTACTCATCGGTAGGCTTGATACGTACACCTAGTTAAATCACAAAAATAATCCAAGTTAGATTGACATTGTTGGATAATTATCTGCAAAGTAACGTCGAAAAAAACAAAAACCTCCAATAATATTAAGCTCCAAAGCCTCCAACAACTACCGCCCGCCGTAATGACGAACACGTCATCACAATATAGCTTTATGTCCCAACACTACTGTAGGATTGTTGCATCACGGCCGAAAATTAAAGCTTCTCCATGATTCTGCTTTGGTAGCTTACGTCTCGTGCTCTTCTGCTCGGTCTAGGACTCTTTCCAAGTCATTTTCCACCATTCGAAGTTTGCGACCCACCTGTACAGTGAAACATTGTGCATTTTGATACAGTGAACAGATAGAAGGCATACCTCCTCATATTTCCGGTCTGCATCTTCAGCTATTCCTTTCGCGTCTCTAAGCTGAATTTCCTGCAGTTCCAAAGTTTCTTCATCCTTAAATGACCTACGAATTTTCGTATTAGCCCGTTTCTAAAGATCCGTCGCCCATGTCAGTGTCTCCCCTTCCCAAATTTTAGTTATTGAAAGACATTTGTACTTCGACAATTCTTTTCGCACAAAGCAGTAAGATCAGCATGTTTTGACAATCTACTTTCTGTAAAAGTGTTTTGATCCGTCCCTAAGTAAGTTTTAGTTTCAAGTGATAGGCCTATGATTAACTGCCGTAAATATCAACCACGACGCAACTGCTTTTTTTTCGATTTTGAATTATTTGTATCTGACTTCATTCAACACTGGATGTAAAAATTTCCTCCCAAATCATTTTTTTCACACCCTTAATGACGTCATTTTTTCCAAAATGAGATTGATAAATTGCAAAAACAACTTAACGTTCATTACACCGTTTTCGTGTTACAATTATCTTGATAACGTATTAACATTAGGCTACGTCGATAAATCACAAAAAGACCGTTAAGCACTTTTTGCGCTGTTATTGATTTTTTTTTCTTGATCGTAAATCTCTAAAATTACAAAAACTCCGGTACATTAAGTCATTAGCGTTTTTTTTTTTTTGCTCTTGCAACTAAAACTCTTCCAGTAGAAGGGCGAAAAATGAACGTAAAAGAGGAACGTACAGCAACGGTGTAGGGCACACGTCTGAACGTTTTAACTAGTGTTTCTCAACAATTACAGTTTTGCGGTTACGTTGTTTTTAAAATTTACGGAAGTATGGTTTAACATTGATGTTATTGTTCGTGATTGTTTTTTTTTTTCGAGGTAAAGACCAGCCTGTAAAGCGAGTAAGTTTACAAAAATAGCTTTACACAAATTTACTCGCAAAAATTTAAATCAGCGAGCCCCTCAGTGGCCGATTCAGACTTCTAAGGGGAAGCCTCTTTGGATCGGTCAATGCTGTAGGTCAATTAATAGCCAAAGTCGCCACTGCTGGCCTCCACAACAACAAAAAAAAAGACACTGCTCCTATAGCGTAACACGATGGTCGATTTTACCTGCTTTCTATCACTTTTCGTCCTCGTTCACTTTCCTCTGCAGCTTTCTCAGCGACGTCTAGTTTGGATACGGTTTCGTCCAGTCTCTCTGACACTCGTTGCATTTCTTCTTCAAGCAATTGCATTCTACGGGTTTGCGCATTCACCTCAAGTTCAGACTGAATATAACCAAATATCAACGTTTGCGCAGGCGATCTTTTGGGCCATACGCAAACTATCTTGTCCACATGTCCAATTTACGTGGGCCAAAAGTCTACGGGCTTCATAATCAAATAGGCCTATTTGTTGTCATAATCACTTTTTTCAATTATGACATCAAAAATTTGATTATGATGAAGAAAGCCCTTGGGGGCACTGGAAAGGGTAATTAATAGACTCCCCCGTCAGTGCATACGTAAGATCTATTCTAGATTCTAAAGTTTTTTTGCTTCATAGGCCTATTATGCTGAAGCAACACTATAGGTAAGCTACCAGTGCTTAAAAATTTGTTAAATTGAGTTCCAGAAAGTCAAAAACACTGCATGTTGCAGCCTTAGCGTTCCCCGCCCCAAGATCCAAGCTGAGATTTTTGTTTTTAATTCACGAATTCATTTTTACAAACATCAGAATAAACTATTTCTTAGCTTTACGTCAGTAGCAATTTTCTCTGCCACATCCAACTTTTCAACAGACAGTCGATGTTCCTCCAAGACTTTATCCAGCTCATCCTCGAGATTGACGATTTGCTTTGACGTTGCCGCGATTTCATTTTCAAGCTGAAAATAATAGCAGCGTGTGAAAAATTAAGAAAAAGTGGGTCAAACTAGGAAACACTTTGTATCTGCTTTTGCTTTCTTTCCCGAATGTTGATTCACGCACGCAATATGAATTACTGTAGTTTTCAGAGTCGATTGAAGCTATTTGTCTACTATTCACAACTTCACAAGCAATCGCGTACCGGTAGTTGGTTGGAGTTAAACCAAAGATATTGGTAGTAGGCTACTCGAGTTGAGGGGGTATGCCATTCCCCGGAAAACCGGAAACAACACCATCCCCCCATAAAACATTATAGCATAGGCTAAAACCATTCCCGTATAAATCATGACCATCCCTCCTTTACGTATGCATGAATCCATCCCCCCATAAGTGTTTTTACAACTCGAGCGCTGGACATTGGTTAGTTAGAGTTAGACAAAGCGTCTCTCGCGAGTCGTACATCAGTTCATCATCGCAAGCTTTTAATCCGTCCAGCAAGATCTGTTGCTGTGACCTTTTTTAGAATATTGTAGTATTGTACCGATGAGCTTCTGCTACCAAACGATATGATCAGGACCGGCGCGTCCACTAGGCGAACTGGGCAGCCATCTAGGGCATCACTCTAAAGGGCATGCTTCAGGGGCATCAAAATGCCAGTATCTGTAGCAAGCGCTGAGCGAAGTTTTTCCGAGCTGAAGCTTATCAAAACTTTTGCACGATCCACAATGGTTCAAGAAAGACTTGGCAGCTTAGCAAACATATCGATTGCAGGGACGTACCCAAGAGGGGGGCGCTGGGTCCGCGACCACCCCCTTTCCCAGATGAAATATAAGCTAATATATAATCTCCAGTCAGCAGAACAATGGAAACAGGACATCTGAGGACGCAATAACCTTTTTTTTTGGTCTTCACTTGATTTTTGGGGGTAAATTGGACATCGGAAGACGTGAAGACCTTCTTTGTTTTTTTGTTTGTTTTTTTTTGGGTCTTCACTTGAATTTGGGGGGTAAATTGGACGTCGACAGACGTGAAGACCTTTTTTTGGTCTTCATCGATATTTTCAGTGTAAACAGAAACAGGAAATTGCGGCCCCGCCCCTTTTTAAATTTTCGGGCACGCCCCTGGATTGAGCGTGACTACGCGATGCTGATTAGAATTTCATTTTTGCTTCTCGCCTCGAGTAATCTAATGAATAAATGCATACTGGATTTTTGGTTGCAGGAGTCCGAAAAAATCATAACTACAATAACTTTTGTTGCTCACTTATTAAAGGAAAGTATGTATGCAAAGGGGCATCAAAATTAAAGCTTGCCTAATGCCTAGGGTATCAAATAGCCCTGCGCCGGTCCTGGATATGATACACTCGTGATCTATTTAACTTGTTTCCAGGGATGGGCATTTATCGAGATAATTTATCGGCAATAGTTATCGGCGATAATTTTTTACCGATTATCGTTATCGCTCAAAATAGTTTTGATTTATCGATTACCGATATCGCTTTTGTAATATAGTTGATTATCGCCGACAATTTATCGCGATAAACGATTTTTTATGCCTACAGTGTTCAAACTTTAGAGTTGGTGAGTTGGCACTACGGAAAAAATACACGGTGCCCATTAAATCTTGTTGCAATTTTTAAAAAATCTCTCTTTGTTTTGTTTAATGCCGCGGTGGAACCCGTAAACCACTCCGTTTTCTGGAAAAATCTACAAAAACATTTTTGCAATTTGACTTACAAAAAAAAAACAACTTCGTCAAACACATTGAAAATTTACCGCAACATTTATCGGAAAAATTTATCGGCGATAATTTATCGACTACCGATATCGCTTTAAGAAATTGAGATTTATCGCTAATCGGTATCGTCCAGGGCTTTTCTGAAGTTATCGATTATCGTTATCGCTGTAGTACAGAAAAGTTTATCGTGCCCATCACTGCTTGTTTCGAAAAGCAGGCTAGCCAAGCACGAAACACTTATTACTTGAAATAGCAACACGAATTCGGACTTCGTTATACGCAAAAAAATAACAACGGGTAGTTTATCTGATCATTGGCATTTACAGAGCTGGGCACTCGGTACTTTAAAAGTAACGACGATATCGGTACCGATACTTTGCTAAAAAAGCACCGTTGATACTGATAACGGTACATTTTAAAAAAAGTAGCAACCATATCGTTACTCGGTTTTGATTTTCGATACTTTTCAAACGAAAATTTGTTGCTCACAAATTATTTTTTGTTTTGGTTTTCGTCTTGCAAAGCAACGAAGTTAAAACCTTATCAAGCAAGCTTTTTGTCGCATCTGGTGCTAGTGTAAGATTTTAGTTGCAGTCGCGCGCGATTCTTGATACTGTAAGCGAACACGTCGGTTATATCAACAAGGCAACAGCGGCACGCTCACTACAACAAGCATTCTCATGTAGCCTATGGCAACGCCAACAAGGCAACATATATAAATAATCTGTTAATCTCCTGTATTGATTTTGAAGCTGGGCATAAGGAGTAGGCTATCATCATCAGAAACTCGTCCTGGAGAGCAGGAACGTTTGACACACCCCTGCTTATCTGGCTACGTTGCTACATTCGACCAATAGACTACTAAGGACGTGAAAGAGCCACAACGGCTCGCCACCGCTGCGACGTTTCTTCTGAGTTGCCCAAGCGCAAACCCGCGAAGATGGGCCCACAAACTCATTACACACTTCGGCGTATTACGGCCAGTATAATGAAGACAATGCCGGCACCGAGGGGGGCCTGGCCCCCCAATCGACATGATTGGCCCCCCCAATTAACAAGCTTTCTTCTTTGAAGACTGCAGCTTTTGTGCTTAATTTCGAATTTTGGCCCCCCTGCGATAAACGCTTGGCCCCCCTCAGTCGACTACTCTGGCGCCGGCTCTGAATGAAGATTTCATTTTTTTGTGCTTTTTTCGGACTGACTGCAACAGTAAGCTAAATAAATTTGTCTGAACTTTATTGTAAACCTCCTTGGAGTCAGGGTTCCTTTGCAATTTCTTCGATCTGAATTGCTTCTTCAAGGACATAAGCAATGATAAAGGGTTTTATCTGTCTCGTTTTATGATTGCCTCAAAAGTACCGGAGAGTCGTTTTATCTACAAAAGACTAACTGTTCAGTCTCAGCGCAATACGTAATAGGCTATCTGACAATTTTGCTGCAGCGAAGTTAGGTCGCACGAGCAAGACAGATGGAATAGTGTGTACTGTGTAGGCCTAATTAAAAGTTTCAAATGCCGCAACGCCAATGCGCGTCTTACGCGCTGAATTAGCCTAGCACTATTTGATTTACGCAAGATTTACGATAACATGACAGCATAATCAAATGTTCGCTGTTAAACCAAAAGATTAGACTTTGTAATTTGGTCAATTTTATGATTTTGAATGAATTTGCCATACTGGGTCACCAGAATCGAGCTATCAAGTAATTATTTAAAAGCGTCCGAAAATTGCGTCTAACGTTATAAAAATATTTCAAATTCAAAGCATGTATTCTGAAAACCCATACGGACCAGTAACAAACTTCGCACGGACCGGCACAGGGCCGCAGCCCGGTGGTTACCGACCACTGATCTACAACAACATGGTTTCGCGGTGCTTTTCGAAGATGCTTTTTGCGGAAAATCTCGGAAGATTTTCCGATTTTATTCTCTTAAGTTTATTCAAAAAAGTTACCGAAATATCGAGTGAAACGGTCCAAAAAGTAACGACGGTACCAAAATCGGTATCATTATTTAAAAGTGTCGACGGTACCGATAACGGTACTAAAAAAGTAGGCTACCGCGCTACTTTTGTACCGCTGTATCCTGCCCAACTCTGGGCATCTACAGGGGTTCATCTGCACTTTGCAATGAGGCCAAAGTGCGTTTTTATAGGGCTTTGTCGCATCTCTTGTTTATAGCGCTGCGTTTTCTGCATTAGGCCTACCTAGATTAAACTCAAAACTTATCGAACTTTAGGCTACTGCTATAATTTTTGTCGGCGTAGTCACTGACTTACAAGATAGTAGCCAAACTACCGATAGTTAGTGAAAGATGGTTTGGACTCCACTCAGAGGCGGCGGCAGAGCAGTCGACTAAGAGGGGCCAAGCGCTTATCAGAGGGGTGAAAGTTTGAAATTAAGCACAAAAGCGCTGTCTTCACAGGAGCAAGCTTGTTAATTGGGGGAGGGGGGCTGGCTCCCTCTTGGCGCCGGCCCTGACTCCACCAATTCACTTTTCTAGCAAATACCGGTATCATTTGGCAAAGCATCAGAACAAACGATTTCTACAGGATTACAAACCTCAAGGTCACATACATTGTAGGCAACTTTAAATTCCATATCTTGTGTAGTATCGGTAGCCTATTGCATAAAAATTAATTTTGTTCTTACTTCTTTTCCCTTGTTCTCTTTTTCTTGCTTTTCTGATTCTAGCTGAATGGCTTTCTCAACCGCTTCTTCTTTATCCTTGATCAGCCCTTGCATTTTGTGCTTTATTGACTCCATTTTGAAGAGCTTTTGACAAACTTTTGGCGTCTTTTTTAATATTTTTAGCTTTTATCAACTGAAAAGTTTTATCAGGTATGCAGTTTTAATTCTTAATTAGAATAGCTTTAATTCTTAATTAGAAAAAACTTTCGATACTTAACAAAACCACTGTCTTTATTTTCTCAACCAAGCAATATCATTCTTGACGCTTGTTATCAGCACTGCAAATGACATCACTGTAATAAGGGCGTCTGCTTTCTAACAGTTTTAAAAGTCAAATCCAGACATATACCACGCATTAGCTCATAGACTCGCTTACAAAAACATTTTACAACTACTGCAGTTCATGATCCTGTTGTAGCGCAGCTACACGACGTTAGTTCGCTGTACCTCTTGCCTTGCAATCGCAATGACATTTACAGCACTCAAACATTCGAAACGAACAAAACAATCAGCCCTTATAAAACCTTATTGAGACAACACAAATAGGCATTTGAATAAAAACTTGCGAAGGTGATTAACAATTTCTATAAGGCTATGTACGTTAGCTAACACAGAGTAATATTTAGTGGTGTAAAGTAACGAAGTAGTTTTACTTAAGTAGACTACTTAAGTATTATTGCTTGGTAACTAGTACTTACTTGAGTGATTTAAGTTTCGACTACTTCTACTTGCGTAGTTCAATCAGAAAGTAGCGCTACTTAAGTGGCTTTAAAAATAATACGTAGTTAATATTAAGCAATGTATCACGCAAATGATAAATAATCAAACTCGATAATAAAATTGGCAACATTAGTATTAGGTGTACTGTATTGTTTTATTTTATATGTATCAGTTTTACCATTTCGTGATATTAAGTGTTCTTTTGTTGTTCGCGTTTGGCGTGGACAATGAGGATGCATTTTGCAGATTTTTATGACACACTTCACTTTTTTAATGTGCTAATTATCCTAACTATACTTAAAGCATCGGCAAAATATATGTCAAGTTTAGAAGTGAGCAAATTATCTTTTGTCAAAGCTCAGCTTTATTACCTTGGTTTTGCAAACGCTACTTTTTACTTAAGTAGCTTCAAATTGCTGGTACTATTTACTCTTACTTGGTTACTTTTTACATCCCCTACTTTCTACTCTACTTAAAGTAGTTTTTGCCATCAGTAACAATACTTTACTTAACTAGATTTCTTGACTACTTCTTACACCACTGGTAATATCAGCGGTGTTAAGTACAAATGAGTAGTTTTCTTTCCAGTATAACTCGTCATAAGAAAGACTGAAACGGTAAACACATTCGATTTGGAGGTGACTGATTCATGGAGAAAAAATCTGTGACACAGCAAACCCAAACCGTATCAGGAGTGAAATACTGTAAGTTAAGGCCTAGCTTTGATATACATGATGTGACGGATAACCTTATAACTTGCTTATCAACAATTGATGCAAAACAATGATAGGCCTACCCAACACCTCTAAAACACCCAGTCTTATTGGTAGTCAAACCAATACTTTCAAAAGCAGCGATCAGGTTCGGTGCTGTAGCCTAAACCCTTGTTTAACATTTTACTGAAGAACCATATAAATAATCGCAAAATTACAAAAACTTGGAAAAGAAATTAATTCGATATGCTTTTATGCACCTGCCTTCTTTCATTTAACACCGGTAAATTGTTCGGACACATTAATGGATGCATAATCAACTAATTAACAACAATTAAAAAACTGCTCAGTGCTCATGCACAAACTTGAAAAAACAAATAAAGCACTTTGGTAAATAATATAAGGCTATACACTACAGCTGATTTTACAAACCAGAGAGCGAAAAATTGAAAAAAACAATGCTAGTTGAAGCTTAAAGTAACAATTATAAATGAATTAAATAGCTAAATGAAGATAAAACATAAAAATAAATAAGAGTCACAAAAAAATTAAGGCTTCATTAAATACAAGCCTTTTCGAATGAGTTCAAGACACATTTTTGATGAATCTCGAGCTTCTCTGGCTATCTGGAAATTAAGAAATCCATGTGGCAACCCTCGAACGACATGAAATTGATACGATTTTCCCAACTTCTGCAACCTTTTGGCAAGAACAACTGAGTCATCAAGCAAAGGATCAAATTCACAAGCCTGCATTAAAAAAGTCAATAACGTAATGAGTAGTTTTTGTTGCGAAAAAAAAAAAAAAAAACTGTTGCTGTAAAATAAATCTTAAATCGCTTAATGAAAATGCATAAATAAACACATTGCAACAGCCAATCGTCGATGGCTAGTGACTAGTGAGTATGTCTTAGTAGCTTATACAGTTAGAGCGCTAGTCTGCTTACCACTATATCGACATGAGGTAGCCTTTTTAACATATCATCATTTGCCAGTGCAGGAGAAATAAACGCATTTTGCACTACTGACGATCGCCTCATTTGGAAATTGTCTCCGTAAAACTTGCTTCTCAGGGGCTGAAAATTGTGAGGCAGATTGAGTTTGAAAGCGCTGGTTGAATCGTGAGAGGGGTAGTAAGCACTCTCAGATTTTTTCATGCCTCGGTTTAGTCCGTCCGTAGATAAATGAGTGAAATCCTCTTCTGAAGGAGGGGGAACTTTTACATCTGGTGCAGAACTACTGGAACGCATTCGACTGAAACCTTCTCCAACATCTCGAACCAAATTAGACAGGTAGCGAAGCCTGACTGGCTGCTTAGATGGAGCTGTGGGTTTGTGACCATTACTAAACCCAGGGGAATTGAGATCGCGTTTTATTTTCTCTGTTTTTACCCCAGAATAAGCCCCCAAACAACCAGAAAGGATACCCAACGGCAGCAAAGGATCCATTACCTTTCAAAAAATAAGATACCGGTAAAATGTACATAAAAAAATAAACTTACAAGTAGCACTTTTGATCGGCACTTTTACAACACATTAAGTAAATCAATCAACCCAAGCAATCAATTGCATCTAATATCACACCCAATAAGCTGAAATGTGAAAATTTATTGGAATTTTAAGTTTGAAATTTATTTTTATAAGTAAACACAATTCAAATTCAATCAATCCAATAAAACGCATTCGAAACCGACCAGACGAAAACCGTTAATGCAAAATCTTGTTTGTGTTTAAGCACAATACAATGCAAAGATTCAACGCACACTGTGTCTTATTTGGTTTTCTACCTAAGAGTACTTTTGTCAATAGCGCTCATTTAAAAACTAATGTTTAAATAAGTTGGCAGATACCACAAAGACAAAACTAATATTTTAGGCTTTCGTATTGGGCCCGGAAGATAGATTTAATTAAATTATCAATATTTATAGGTTTAGTAGAATATTGAGAATACAATCGTTTCAAAACAGCTCGTGCAATAGCGGATGATAAAGTAACAATCAAGAATTGGAAGAGAGCTTTGCTGTAATAAAAGTTAAGAAAACAGAGATCTACGAAAGTCAGGTTAATCATTTACAATCAATATATCAGGTAAAAAGATACAGACAAACAAAATCTATTTAAAGATATTTGTTTGCCTTAACTATCTCAAACTCACTATTAAGTTTTTCTTTAAATGTGGGTCTGTATGACCAAAATCACCTACCTACTCCACTCAGTACGGAAATCAACAGCTAAAAACTTACATAAAATCATGCACTTACCGACATAAGACGAGCCGGAGAGGCGGAATAGCGAACCACACAAGCTGGATACATTGACACGATGGAATTGGGCATTTTGATACCATACATACCAGCGCGAAGTGCCACCGATAACACCAAGTTTCCACCTGCTGAATCACCGGCTAAAACTACGTTCTCAGCAGTCGTACCTAAAAATACAAAATGTATTCGAAATTTCATTAAATATCAAAAAGCAAAACAAAAAAAAAGAAAACAGCACACGCAAAGGAAAATACCAAACTTCAAAACACATTGATGAACAAAAAAGCATATACCAATTTTTTGGTAGCTATAAGAGTGCTCGAGTTAAACACGAGAATTGAGGAACCGATTTTGATAACGATTTATTACGTCGTTTAAATTAGAAATAACAAAACTGTATTAAACCAGTGTTTCATGAAAAAATATTCATACTAACATCCACTAAATGCAGATGGTCAGCTACGTTACATTTCATGGAATCTTTCTTATCAACAGTAAAAGTTTGAAGTACTGACCTAGTTCTTCAGCATGTTTCAGAGCCCAAGCGTAAGCAAAAAAACATTCTTCGAATGCTTCTGGAAACGGTGCTTCTGGGGCCAAACTGTAATCAATACTAAGCACTGGACAACCAAGCTCTTTAGACCACTGGCGTAAAATGATCTGCCAAATAATGAAAAATGAGGAAAAAAATGAAAGTACAGCAAAAATATATTTGCTGCGTCTCCTTCAGATTCTCCTATGTAAAAAACACTATCAATAGCAACAATTACGTAAGATTAGTTAAGACTTTGCATTTTTAAGTATATTTTCATTGGCTAAGGTGGCAAAAATGGTGTCTTTGATTGGACAAAAAATGGTAAATAACACAACCAAATGAGGACCATTTTTTATTTTCAACATGTTTCCATGCACATCAAATGCTTGCCTTAAATTAAGTCGTCTTTTAAAATCAAGCAGAATAGCAGTGACCAAACTTTTCAAAAAAATTAAGCCAGACACAACATTATGAAATTAAGCACTAATTACTAGGGCAAGTTTGTGCAACTTTTTTTACAGCTTTCGACAGCTTCCAAAACACTCAGACTCTACGTAGTTTAGTGTTTTAAGCTGTTTCCATAAATTTTATTTTGCAGCTTTTTTCGATTTTACGTACAACTTTTTAATGCAACTTTATTAAATTTTTGCGCAAAACGAAAAAGTGAAAACGTGATTTGAAAATTATGCTTTGAAACTAGTACAGAATTTTAGTTCAATTGTAGTATTTTCTTTGAAATTTATAGCAACGAGCTTTGTGACGGATGAGCTTTGTCTCGATGTTATCCATGACGCAACAGTTGGTTTGTACTATTTAAGTTTAGCTACAATCCTAGAAGTTCTAGTACCATTGCGTCAGAACAAGGGTTGCTCGTTATGCATAGTCCTAAACGCAACTCTTTACTACAACCTTCTTTAAAAATAAATGCAACTTTTCTTTAAAATAAATGCACTTTTTTCAGAATTTTAGTGCTTTAAAAACTTGCCCTACTAATTACTGATATAAAAATAACAAAGGTCTAGAGATTCGATTAAATCAACACAAATAAACCGATTTACTATGATCAACCTCATAAGACTTTGAAGTGAGAGCTACAAAGCCACCACCATGACAAAAAAAGACTAAATTGCTTGACTTCGGTAAATTGAAGGTGGTCTTCTCGCCATCATATTCCGCCTAAACAAAAGTACACTTTGCTAAATCAGACGGTGAACTAGATAATCTTTCGTAAACTTTTATTCTAATTTTCTAGGTACAATAACACAGCGAACAGTTAAAAAGGGCGTCGTTACATAACAAAAACTCTGCCGTATTTATGCATTAAATGGGCATAAGATTTTCGACAGATAAAATTCTATCTATTGGTTAGCAGCATCGTAAAAAGCAGAGTGTAAAAGCTACTTCGAAATCACAAAAACAGATAAGCAGAACAATTTTAAAATTGTATTAGCAAACCTGGCCTTCGTGAGGAGAAGCAGATATAAGTTTTGCTTGGATAGTTTTTGGTCCGCTTCCTAACGAAGAGGTGAAAGCAATGCGGATCTCCTCCTCGGAGTCCACGGAAGAAGGTAAATGAAATGGTTCCGTAGATATTCGGATGGATTTATTCAAAGCTACTGATGGAGCGACTAAATTTGGAACAGCCTGTAAAAAGGAGTTTAATATATTTGTTTCCTTTTGTTCGCAATAAAAATGAACGTTCGGGAAAAACCCAAAAGCTTTTATGTTTAATTTTATAAATTATACGAATAAAGCAACTTGTTTCTAAAGAATATTGAATGAATTTAAGAAAATTGTACATTTGATTTATTTAGACAGCCTTGTGTTATATGGTAGCATAACAATTACTGCAAAGTACCGCATTATTACTACAAACCTATTTTTCTTCCAAAATTTGTTTTCGTAGCGCAAATTGGTAATCTTTGACTAACCAGTGTGTTATCACTAGGATTGACCACTTAGCTGAAGGTGAAGATGTATCGGTACCGAAAAATCAAATATTGCACCGAAAATGAATTCTAAGTCTGTTCTGATGGCTATCAAGGCAGCAATATGATGCCAAGATTTTGATATTATACTTGTAGTGATTAATGCTTCAATTTTAACTAAATTTATAGACTAACTTGAATTATTCCAAGTTCACTGACAGACCAAAATTTCTTGAAAAAATGTATGTCACCACCGTTGTATACCTCTTCTAATTTTTCACTTCGAAGATCAGATGACACCATGTATCGACCTAAAAACATATCCAAATTCCAAATACCTCAGCAATATGCCACAATAACATGCTTAAAACCAGATAAATAGATTTAAATAAGCTTTTGAAAAGGTAGCTTAATGCATCAAAATTTAAAGGTGATATATGCAATCATGCATTCTTTAATCTTGTTGTACATACTACAAGAAAGCGATCACAAACGTCATGCTCGTTCACAAATTTACACTTGTTCAAAAATAGCATCATTTTTTTCGTAAAATAGTCATTCCATTATATTTCAGCAAATTTAAATCATTTTTATCACCATGACCTCTTGGATATTTTTATATTTTTACATATTTAATATTGGTTTTAAAGTGATTTCCAAATCAATTCGAATTTTTTGCTATCATTTGTAGTTTTCGAGATATTGAGTGTTAAAAATATGCGTTTTAGCCACTAGTGGCGCTATTGCGCGCAAATTAATTTTGCAAATATTGGCTTAAAAGTATCATTTCTCAACCAAATTAATCAAATAAGGAGTCTATTCATATGTTTTAAGGGATGAGGAACTCAAAAATGTTGTCAAAATTTACTGAAAAATGAGAAAGCTAGGCTAGAGCTAAGACAGTTTCAGCACTTATTAGTACCGTATTATGTAATTTTCTCGCAGCCAATGTTTGCAGTGTAGTTTTTCAATAATTATTAATTCTTTGTAGATCCTGAAGAGGGCGTTATGGAATCGCCAAAAACGTTTGATTAATTTAGTTGATTAAATAATAAACAATAATGTTAAACCCAGTGGTGTTTTTAGTATATACTAAGTGCTTTGTAGCACATGAAAAGCACCTCTCTACCGAAATTATATCATTTATATAACTTAAATAATCTCTTCCACTTTTTTATACAGGTTTGCTAAATTATCACTTACAACATTACGTATATATTCAATGTGATAGTAAGGGTAAATATGCTAATTGAACGTCTAATTTAATACACCTGTGTACTTGCTTAAGGTTGATCAGTAAAAAAAATAAAAAAATGAAGCTTAGCCACATTCAAGAATTGCAACTGCCTAAAAATACTCCGTTAGCAAAACAGTTGTTTTCCGAAGTTACTAAAGCAGGCAGGTGAACCAGTAAAGGTGTTTGCTTTAGCACAATTATAGAGATAATCTGACTTTTTCAAAACAAAGTAACAGAAATAAGCAACTGATAGTACGCCAGACAGGATATTTTTTCAGAAGAAATTTGAATTTTCTCCATTTACAAACAAGCATTGTTTGAGCACACTTAAAGCTATGCCAAAATAATGAAGTATTGTGGGTGAACTATAGCCAAAAAATCCGTGATTTTAAAATATGTATACTAAGCAAATATCTTAACGTAATGTTTTGAAAGAAGTTTCAAGCTAGATGTTGATAAATCTGCCTAGTAATAAGATCACTTTACTTCACCAAATTAATCAGAAAAAAATTATTGACTCATGGAGATGGGGGGTGCGGCTGAAGTTTCCCGTTAATTTTTTAACAAAGTTGAAAACAACTCCAATTGCAGTGACTTTTTTCAATTTTTGAGAACATTTTTGAGTTCCTCACCCCTTAAAACATATGAATAGACACCTTAATTGATTAATTTGGTTGCGAAATGATACTTCTGAGCCAATATTTGCAAAATTAATTTGCGCGCAATAGCGCCACTAGTGGCTAAAACGCATATTTTTAACACTCACTATCTCGAAAACTACAAATGATAGCAAAAAATTTCGAATTGATTGGGAAATCACTTTAAAACCACTATTAAATATGTAAAAATAAAAAAAATCCAAGAGGTCATGGTGATAAAAATGATTTAAATTTGCTGAAATATAATGGAATGACCCAAAAAACAAGCAGCGACTTGTAAGAATTCGCGAAACGAATAGATTTGGAAAAAACAATCTTATCTTATACACTGGCCCTGTGCCAGAGATTAATCGATGTACCTGACGTGACAGCAGATTTCACAGTTTTCCATGCACCTTTGGGTTGTTGAATGTCATTGTATTGAGCAACAAAGAGAGATAAACCATTGACAACTGGTAACACACCGCTACTGTACTGTTAATGGAATTTCTTATTAGTTTAATGTCTATACCGTACATTGAAAACAAAAAATAAACTTTTTGATCAATACAGATATTATCAATACGGCAAGAAACTTCACAACGGCAAATAATACAAGTTTCATAAAGCTTCAATAACTTAACTACTTGTTTTTGCTGAAAAGGTAAAACACGAAGTAAGCAATTATATATCATACAAAAGAAAATCCAGCAATATAATTATAAAGCTTAAAACTACAAAAACTACGAAAACTTCAAAACACATTTTTGGAGGGCAAGTAATTGCGAAAAGAACTTTAAACTTCCTTTACCAAGAATGGTACCAACACATTTTTAAGCTATGTTGCTTTATTTAATTTCGCATTACCATACAGGCATTTAACTACCAAAAATCTGTGAGTATTGGTATCAACCAAACACCACCACATACCAGTACCTGAAAACCATGCAAGGAGCCATAGAAACAGGCTTTTGCCAATACTTCACAGTCGTGCATGAGTGGTTCTGAATCATTTTCATCCACAAACAAATCTCCGTTCGGTGTTAATTCTGTAAATCATTTAATATTTATATATAAACTTGAAAACAAGTAAAAATATTCCAGCAGAATTGTCAGCAGCTACAACAAGTGTGCATTTCTGCTGTGTCGATGTGGTGTTAGTTAGTACAAAGCTTTGCAAATTCAGAAAAACAACATAACATCAATTTAACAACAATAAAACAAAAACCTATTTCTAACCACAATAAAACAGGAACCTATTTCTAACCACAATAAAACAGGAACTGTAACCAACTTTGAACCATATTGCATTTACAAACTGGAAGCCATATTTAACATACCCATTAATATCTGAGCATAATACAGTAGACCTCGAAGTTGGTGTAGGATATCTGAACATAATCTTAATTTTTCTGAGTATTGATTTCCTCTGAAAAAATATGCATCACGATTTGTGGACACTTTTTGAAGCACCTTGATTATATTCAAAACAAGACTTTCTACAATACTGAGCAGGCTTCTGTATCCATTTGCTTGTATTGCAGGCACAACATCATATCGATGCACTTGATCTCTGAAAATTGTTGAAGATATTAATATCAAAATGCATAATTAATTAGCGTTGTAGCAAACAGTTCTGCTGGTGTAGACTTGAACTGAGCTAATTGACTCTCAAAAAAGTAACTATCAGATCAAAATTCAACTTAATAATTCAATTAATAATTGAATTTTAATACTTCAATTCAATTTAATAATTAAACTAATTTTGATCTGATAGTCTCTTTTTTAAGAGTCAATTAGTTCAGTTCAAGCCTACACCAGAAGAACTGTTAGCTTCAACATTAAAGATGCGTGGTGTACAACTCCATTACATATGCATAATTAGGTTACATTATAACAGTTCTTTTGCAAAAACACAAACACAAAATATTCATAGGAAGTTTAATCTCAACATGCCTACATCCTCACAAGGCCAGTAGAGCCATAAAAAACTATCCTTATGTTCTCATGAAGTAATTACCATATCAATCATATTGGTACTTTTAGTACCAAAGCATGATTTTTGCTAGAATCAAATAGGCCTACATAACTCAAATTAACTACCATACAATGTCATAATAATACACACAAAATATTCATAGGAAGTTTAATCTCAACATGCCTACATACTCACAAGGCCAGTAGAGCCATAAAAAACTATCCTTATGTACTCATGAAGTAATTACCATATCAATCATATTGGTACTTTTAGTACCAAAGCATGATTTTTGCTAGAATCAAATAGGCCTACATTACAGACCTTATCACAGGGCCAAAAGGGGGGGGGCATGGCATTGTGGCCCTCCCTGTGTGCGCCTAAGGGCCCCATTTTTTGAAGGTGTAAAAATTAAATCGTTTATTTCAACAAAATGCTACAAAGGTTAGGCTAGTCGTCAGTGCAAGCAGCAAAAGAAAACTATTATTAAGGACTAACTACACCTTACACCGGTGCACCTAGAGTAACAATCTACACTGTTTTGACGCGCATTTAAGCTCAGAATAAATCTGCGGGTGAATAGCACGCACACACACTATGCTAAGCTGCTATATAAAAGCATTAACTAAAAATTATCAATAAAAATCATTAATCAACTAACGCAAAGCAAAATTTGAATCGCTTTCGCCTAGGTTGCACTTTGAAAAAGGGCTCCGCCACATTAGATAAAAGACATGTATTGGCCTGTGTGTTTATTTGTTTAGTATGAGTCAAGTGCGCGCCGAAACACTGTGCCCTTACCTAAACAAATGAAAAACTAAAACAGTCATTACTTTACAGAAAACTTTCAAACAGATGGGATACTTTTCTCGCTGCAAAGTACGGTATTTTCTTGATGACGGCTGTAAAATCTCGGTCCCGTAGAATATCACACTCCATGCTCATGACAGTTAAGTGAACAAGTCTGCTTTGAGTCATGGATGTGCGTAACCTATTTTCAATTGATTTTTAACTTGGAAAAGGAACGTTTTCCAGTGTAGTTGGAGATGATTAAAATAAGGTAATATATAATCGCAATGCTGTTTCCGCATTTGGAAAAGTATTGTCCACCTCTTTTCTCTTTGTTAACCAATATAAGAACACTTTCAAACTGCATTCGCTGCCTTGATGCTCATCGTGAACTACTTTAGCAAATTCAGCACACTGAACAAGTTCCTAATACATGAATAAGACTAATACGGCTACACCTCTTTTTCCTTTTATGCCAACTAACACTACTGTGACTTTATCCTGCCAAACTGGTAGCAATCTGCTTCAGGGAGTCGAACCGTTTAAAATATCGCTCCGGTTCTGGTTCAGGTTCAAGAAATTTTATTTTTAACCGTTCAGTTCCGGTTCAGGTTCAAGATTTTTCAAAAATTTGGGTTCAGGTTCGGTTCGGGTTCAGTTGCACCTAAATTTAGAGGTTTGGGTTTGGTTCGCGTTCATCGAAACCAAATTTTTAAGGTTCAGGTTCGGTTCAGGTTCACCAAATCCAAATTTTAAAGGTTCAGGTTCGGTTCGGGTTCACCAAAAAAAAGTGGTTTTTACCAGTTTGCGGTTCAGGTTCACTTCAAAATCTTTAATTTGGCCAAAAACTAAATTAGGGTTTTATATCATTAAAATAACGAAATGTAAATTGCATGCCCGAACCAATTAAGGTTAAATACAAATGTAAAAATTCATTAAATTTTGAAAAGCAGAAAGAATGTTGCAAAGGTTGGAATAGGTCAGTGCTTTATTGTTCTGATGATGTTGGTAGTCAGTACCAACGAAACGCCAACAAATAAAAAACCTGACTAGATTTAGTTGAGGTTATAGCAAAGTCACCGTAAGAACGAGAAAAAACTCCAAGTGAGCAGAAACAATGTTAGGTATCGCAGCACATGTCTAGAGATTTTTATAAATATTTTTTAAGAATCAGCTCACATTTAAAATATTGTTACTAAACGATTTCCATTCAGGTTTATGTCCACAAAATATTATAAGTTCGAGTTTGGTTTGGGTTCACTTGCATAAAATTTTAAAGGTTCGGGTTCGGTTCAGGTTCACAGATTTGAAATATTAAAGGTTCGGATTCATTTCAGGTTCAATGATCTCAAATTTAAACAGTTAAGGTTCGGTTCGGGTTCACTGAAAAAAAGCGGTTTTTACCGGTTCGCGGTTCAGGTTCTGGTTTGGTTCGACTCCCTGATCTGCTTTCAAAACTAACTACGATAAATCTTTTAAAACACTGATAATTCACCTCTATATTGTTGGCCTATAAACGAGCAAATTGGGCTACCATTAACAGAAAGTGAAGTCACAACTAAACGTGACTGTTATGTCAAGCTGACAGCAAAATTATCTCATGCTGACCCACTCCTGGGTTTGGAGTAGCAATGCGTCTTGACCACTTCAGTTTGTTATCTACAAGACAACATTAAGATTTTGTCCAACACAGCACAAATGTACAAGTAACTTGGGGTGGATGGTGGGGCCCCCGGGATCTGGGCTGCTTGCCCCCCCCTTTAAATCCGGCCCTGCTCTCTGGAACTAATTTAAATGCGTAAACTCAACCCTATAGAAAAGCAGAGTACGGTAAATCTTAAATTACAATTAGCCTGCTTAAAATTCAAGTTGGTAGGCAATCAAAACCTCAACTAGTGTAGCCTATATTCAGTATAGGCCAATGAAAGTTGCAGTAAACTGATGAAGTACAGTAGTCTATCAAACTAGACAGTAGATCTATGTACAGAGTGATTTGATCGACAGAATACACTGCACTACAAAATTTCTAAAAAATGGTTTTTCAAAAGTAACAAACACACTATAATACACATTCTGACATTGTAAAACAATCAAAAAGCTCTGACTGAGCCAGAATGCTCACCCAATAGTCTTTGCAACAGTCTTTACATGTTTAAGATTGTCATTAATTCGGATGAAATTTTGAAGCAACAGGTCAGAAGTTGAATGGCCTTGATTTTGACTAAAATAATCAATATTCTGTGCCAGGAGATCTTCCAAAGATTCATAAATCACTTGATTCATCTTAAAATTTTATCACAATATTCACAGTCAAAACCAGATACTCTGTACTGCTCTACTTGCACAGTGGTAACCCTATTACGGTACCAGTAATAATCTAAAAAAGAAAAGCTTAATTTACTGTACAGCATAATACCGATTATAAGTGTGGTACTATGACCTGTGCCAGTCTCCCTGCTCCTGTGCCAGTAGCCTAAGTGTGCCAATATGCCTAGCATACTCTGTACTGAGGCAACTATTCCACAGTCCACAGTACAGCATACCGGTACCGGTATATACTCAACAGTCAATGTCAATAGGTCAATTCAGAGTAAAGAGCATGGATTTGATTGATTTCTTTATCATGGCTAGCTTCATACAGAGCTAGTCAGGTAATGTCTAGCAGTCTAGTTTCAGCCCTTAGGTTCAGTTAGGATTGGGTTCGGTTAGGGTTAAATTTAGTTATTAGGGTTCGGTTCAGTTACAACCCTAACCGAACCTACTCCTAACCACACATAACCGAACGTGGGGCTGATACTAGACGTTATCCAGCTAGTTTACCTTTGGCTGTTTGGTAACACAGCAATAATAACAACACAGTAATTTCATACCGCTCTACATCTAGGAGCAAGAAATCACCTTAGGATCTCAGAGCAGTTTAACAGAAAGCAACATAAAACATTGTGAAAGCAACATGAAACAGTGTGATAGGAAAAGCACTGTACAGAGCAATTGAACACTTAAACTAAATATAGGCCAAAAAAAAAAAAAAAGTGCAAAGCATGCAGAACAAAGGGCAAGCATCAAAAACAAAGCAAAGCTATTTTTTGAAAACGATTTTGAAGCAAAAGGTTTTGAGATTCTTTCTGAATATCTCAAATGATGGACAAGCATGCAAATTTAGTGGCAATGAATTCCAAGCAATACACATCTTAGACGAAATAGTTTTGTCACAGCCTTCATCAGTTACAATTCTTAGATTATCTGATGCAGACCTAAGGCTGTCATTAGATGGAACATATTGATAAATATGAAACAAACTTTTTAGATACACAGGAGCAACATTATTCAAAACCTTATACACAGTGAGGCATAGTAACACGACACTCAATTGGTAAAATATGGCACTGCTCATAATATGGTAATAATGAGTCACGACTATAAACTGGAATACTAAAAATAAATCTTAAACACGCATTTAATACTCTTTTCAATTTGTTAAGCAAATGTTTGGAAATACAGGAATAAGAAACTTGCAATAGTCCAAACAAAAAATAACGAGACTTTTCACAAGCATTATTTTCATGTCATGAGATAGAAAGTGTCGTAAATTTTTATGTTACTTCATTTAAAAAAGCATGTTTTACAGGTATCGTTGACTATGTGATTAAAACACAACTGATCGTCAAGTGTACCACCAAGAATCTTGGAAGAATGAACAATGTCAGAACCAACTTTTAAAATTTCGTGCAGTTTAGAAATAGGTCACTGATGTACTTTCATCAATCTCTTTTTCCCACAAACTAGTAACTGGAACTTATCAATATTTAGTGTATGAAAATTTAAAAGTCATCCAGTGTTGAACCTTCTGTAGGCAGCAATTTAGTCTTTTATACACATCTTCAAATTCAGAGAGGGGATCAAAACCAATGCACAAAGTGGTGTCATCAGCATATGAATGAACAGTAAGATCAAACTCATAACCCAAATAATTTAGCGCATTTACATAAAAAATAAATAGAAGAGGTCCCAGAATTGATCCCTGAGGAACGCCGTACATGACAGGTAATTTAGGACTACTGTTATGTACTCCATTTAACCCAACCGAAGAGGTGCGATTCATTAAAAAAGATCTTAACCATTGCAAAACTTTTCCACTAATAATAAATGCATTCTCTAGTTCAAAAAGTAAGCGATCACGATCTACTGTGTCAAAAGCTGCATACAAGTACAACATAAGAACAGCTGCCAATTTGTCTTTAAAAATGATTTTTTGTATAATATATCATTTACAATTCCAATGATGGCAGTTTCACATGAATGATTTTGCTTGTAACCAGATTGATATGGACATACTAATAGCTCATTGTTAATTAAATGATCATTAATTTGGTAGAATGCAGCTTTTTCAAGAACTTTTGCTAGGTACCGGTATGGTGTGTCAGTGTGTTACTTATGGGACGATAATTTTTCAATATTTCAGGATCCAAATTGGTGTTCTTAATGATTGGAGTGATTATTGCATGCTTGAGGTCACTTGGAAATGAAGCTTCAATAAGTGATCTAGACACAACATAGTGCAGGACAGGATTAATAGCAGTGGGGCAGCGTTCCCTCTAGAGTGAGAAGTTTGAGAAAAATGCCAAATTTTTAGGCAAATTTTACTGATTTTGAACCAGAAATTAATATTATAAAATGCAAAACTGAAAAACTTAAACAAAAAACTTGAATATTTTAATGCAAGACTGTAGCTTGTATCTTGGAAAAGCAAATTTAACGCAAAAAATTTGTAAAAAAGGTCCTTGAAGTAGTGAAATCTTTGGGCAAAAATTCCAACGAATTTATCCTTTGGGCAAATTCGCACTAGTCAAAATCCTAGAGGGAACACTGCAGTAGGGCATAAATTCAAGAGATTTAATGGTACTGGATCAAATGGAAAATATTTGTTATTAAGACTGGAAAGTATCAGATTAAATTGCTCTTCGATAATATAACTGAATTCAGACATATATGCTGACGCACTAGGATGCTCTGGGTTAACGTTGCAGTCTTCTACAACTTCACGACAATCAGAAAAACTAGAAAGTATGGCAATGACCTTGTTTTGGAAAAATTCAGCAAATTTATTCACTAATTCGACATCAAAAAAATTTGATGGCAGAATCATAGGAACTATAGGAAGTAAATCTCCAGATAATTTATGGAAATGACTGAAAAAATTATTTAGAATTGGTTTTCTTGTAAAGACTCAGAATGTGAGCATTATAAGCAATCCTGGAAGACTTTATCTTTTATTGCAGAGTGGTAGATGTTTTTCTGTACGTTACAGATTTCCAAATTAGTTTTACTTCGATCTTTTTTAAACTTTCTGCTTGGCGTTATTTTCTTTTCAAATTACGAAGCTCATTGTTACACCATGGTTGATTTGGTTGCGACTTAATGACAATTTTCCTGAAAGGGGCAAGTGAATTTAGTGACGCCTGGAGAACTGAGTTATAATTTTCCACTAGTCTAATGAGCATAAGACTAAACACTGTTGAGCCTGCCATTCTAGCATCTAGCACTGAGCAAGTACAGTTTAACAGTTGAAGAAACTATCACAGTATCACCCCGTAACTCGTCGGTTGCCAGTAACTTCGCCACATGGTAACTTTGCCACAGAAACCTTGTCACATGGTAACTTCGCCACACTTTGAGAAGATGAGGGGAGATGCGGGGATAGTAGGAAAATGTGTTGGGATGTGGGGCGAGGATGGGAAGATGGGGGGTTGGAGTCGAGGGGTTTGAGGTCGGGGGGTTGTAGTTGGTTTGAAATCACCTTAATGTCTTGCAGTTGATTTACAAGTACCTTGTAGTTTCGTTTGCCAGAAACTTCGCCACATAATAACTTCGCCACAGTAACTTTGCCACAGAAACTTCGTCACATGGTAACTTCGCCACACTTTGAGAAGGTGAGGGGAGATGTGGGGATAGTAGGAAAATGTGTTGGGATGTGGGGCGAGGAAGGGGAGATGTGGGAAGAGGTATGAGAGGGAGGTGTAGGAAAGTGTGTTGGGGTGTGAAGGAGGTAAGGGGAGATGTAGGAAAAGGTGAGGTGAGGGAGGAGATGTGGGGAAGTGTGTTGGGGCCCCACACCCACCACATTTCCCTACACCTCCCCCATTCCTCTCCCCACACGCCAACACACTTCCTCTCCCCCATACACTTTCCCACACCCCTCTCCACTCACCCCATACACTCTCCCACACTTCTCCACTCCCCACACATCTTTCCTTACCTCCCCCCACACCCCAACACATTTCCCTACACCCCCCATACCTCTTCCCACAGCTCCCCTGACTTCCCTCTACACCCCAACACACTTCCCCACTCACCCCATGCACTCTCCTCACATCTTCCCCCACAGTTTCCATTATGTGGCGAAGTTACCATGTGACGATGTTACCTTAATAAATTTAACTGGACTGAGGAAAAGCTCGATAAAATTTTTTACGACAACCGGGAATTTAAAGTTTTGTTTCGGTGTAGGCAATGTAAATTTTCGCTGTATGAAAGTGTGGCGAAGTTACCATGTGGCGAAGTTTTGGCAACCGTAGTCTCTTGTGCTGTTTTCAACTACCTTGTAATTGGTTTAAAAGCACCATGTACTGATGTAGTTCCTTGTGCTGTTTTCAACGGTTGCCAGTAACTTCGCCACATGGTAACTTTGCCACAGTAACTTCGCCACAGAAACTTCGTCACATGGTAACTTCGCCACACTTTGAGAAGGTGAGGGGAGATGTGGGGATAGTAGGAAAATGTGTTGGGGTGTGGGGCGAGATGTGGGAAGAGGTATAAGAGGGAGCTGTAGGAAAGTGTGTTGGGTTGTGGGGAAGGTAAGGGGAGACGTAGGGAAAGGTGAGGTGAGAAAGGAGATGTTGGGAAGTGTGTTGGGGCCCCACACCCTGACACATTTCCCTACACCTCCCCACATCCCTTCCCCATACGCCAACACACTTCCTCTCCCCATACACTCTCTTACCCCTCCCCACTCACCCCATACACTCTACCACACTTCTCCACTCCCCACACGTCTTTACTTATCTCCCCCCACACCCCAACACATTTCCCTACACCTCCCCCACACCTCTTCCCACAGCTCCCCTGATCTCCCCCTACACCTGTACACCCCAACACACTTCCCCACTCATTCCATGCGCTCTCCCCACATCTTCCCCCACAGTTTCAATTACCGGTATGTGGCGAAGTTACCGTGTGACAATGTCACCTTAATAAATTTAATTGGAAAAGCCCGATAAAATATTTTACGACAACCGGGAATTTGAAGTCTTGTTTCGATGTAGGCAATGTAAATTTTCGATGTATGAAAGTGTGGCGAAGTTACTGTGGCAAAGTTACCAAGTGGCGAAGTTACTGGCAACCTTTTCAACTACCTTGTAGTTGGTTTAAAAGCACCTTGTAGTTCCTTGTAGTTGGTTTAAAAGTACCTTGTAGCGTTTTCAAGTACTTTGTAGTTGATTTAAAAGTACCTTGTAGTTCCTTGCAGTGTTTTCAGCTACTTTGTACTTGGTTTATAAGTACCTTGTAGCCTAGTTCCTTGTGCTGTTTTCAACTACCTTGTAGTAGCTATAAAAGTACCTTGTAGTGTTTTCAACTACCTTGTAGTTGGTTTAAAAGTACCTCGTAGTTCCTTGTGTGTTTTCAGCTACTTTGTACTTGGTATAAAAGTATTAAAGTACCTTGTAGTTCCTCATAGTGTTTTCAAGCATTTTGAAGGTTTGAAAGTACCTTATAGTTCCTTGCGGTGTTTAGCAGTTTAGTAGGACCCACTGGCAACCAACTAGTCTACACTAACACTGAACACTAGCAGCTAGTCCTGGTCTAGTCTACCACTAGCCTTGACTACACTCTAACTTGTTTAATAGTTACCGGTATATAGTCTCCAAAGCTTGCTATTGCACCTGCCAAAAACGGAGCTTGTTTGAATTACGGTAAGCCGCATCTTATAACAGGCGGATATATCACAAGCAGTCGCGCACAAGGACAGCTAGTGAGTTTTTAGTAGATGTTAGGGCCTAACCCTAACCACAGCTTAATTCAATCAAAGCGGAGCCAAGTAAGTTTAAATAAAGGATGCAAAGCGGTAGCTACTTGATTTTCGGAGTCGTGCAGCAAAGGTTTAAACCTCCGTTTAATTCATGCTACAAACGCGGAAAGCAAGGACTAAAAACAACCACCCTGAGTCTGGCCCGATTGACTTCCCATGACAAAAGCTTATCGTACGGCCATGCTACACTTCAAGCCAGTGTTGTAATGACTCGAGTCCCCTGCACAAAGGACTCGGACTCGACTCGAGTTCTCAATGAGAATTATGGACTTGGACTCGAGTCATCCACTCGGACTCAAGTCCAAGTTGGTTGAAAGGCAAAATCCGTTTTGATTTTTACTTTTCCGTGAACGGATTTTCGGTAATCCAAGCAATATGTTAATATCTTTCGCGCCTTGAGTCCAAAAACAAATGCGAATTAGATGGTTGGATACAAAGTCCGTATAACCATAACTAACGCATGGATTAGATATTACTATTGCCGACTACTAGAAACTGTGATGTCCAATGTGACTCCGTGGTGAAAATTGGTCAGGTGCTTATGCTTACTTAAACTTAAAGCTTTATGATAGATGTTTTAACTGTAGGCTACTTGTGCAGCAGAGAAACCAGCGATGGCGGAAGCATTTCTAAAGTGGGGGGGGGGGGCCAAAACTAATGACGAGATTTTCTTCATCTACAACCAAGGACAACAGTGGCGTAGCGAGAAATTTTAAAAGGGGGGGAGGGGGCATAATTTTTACACGGCTATTTTAGTGCATTTTGAATATTTTCAGGCAAATTGTGTTTAAATTTTTTGACTCTAATCCTGGGTACTTCGCCAAATGTGATGCTTTTTGTTCGCACATTTTTAATTATGCATGCTTAAGGCGTAAGGCTTATAGCTATCGAAGAGGTTCGAAATTATAGAAAAATTGTATGTATCAAAAAATCAAAGAATTTTTGAAAATGGCTGGTGGAAGGATGCATATCCCTTATCCTACCCCTCTGGATTCGTCCCAGGCCATAAGCTACAAAAACCACCAAAAGAATCTGGCATATTTCAGTCACTTGGCACCATGCATTAGTATTGTTCTTTTTTACTAAAAGGCAGAGTCAAAAGAGGGGGGGCATGGCACAATGGCCCCGACCCTAAATACATTCCTGCGGGCCGGATTTAGACAATGAGAGGCTCTAGGGCTAGGCTATTTGATCATACTGATTGGAAGAACAAAAAAAGGTCTTCACGTCCTCAGATGTCCTGTCATCACTGAAAATGTCGGTATAGTGAAGAGGAAAAAAAAAGGCATGCACGTACTCGGATGTTCTGTTTTCCACTAAAAGTATCGGTAAAGAGAACAAAAAAAGTCTTGATTGTTCGTGATGAGGCCCCCCACCATTTTCTTCGAGACCCTAGGTTTCAGCCTGTTTAGCCTATGCGTAAATCCGGCCCTATGCCTACAACCCATATTTAGCCTGTCCACATGTGACATATCCAATTTATGTGGGCTTCAGACCTACGGTTATTGCTTCTAGTTTCTGTTACCCCACCGCACAAACAAAATTTTAAATAAGACATCTCTGGATTTAAGCTCTTTCCTGGGTTTTAATTTCGATGGTAGGCCTATTAAGTTTCAAATACATTCACGCAGCGGCAACATTGTAGAAATAAACGCGTAAATTAGAGCCCCAGGGCCCCCTTTGAAAAAAAAAGTGGGGGGGCCAGGGCCCCCTCGGCCCCCCCCCCCCCCGGTCCCGCCACCTATGAAAGAAACCATTTATGATTTAGTGCCATTGCCATAAAGTATACCTGCGATCAGCATAATATTATAGCCTATTTCATGTTTCTGTACCAAGCGCATTGCAAGTACGAATATTACTTTTAGAGAAAGTTTGTGGTGTGGTGCAGTTAGGTCAAGGGTATAGGCCTTTTACTACGAGATTGCCATATTTCATGGAGAATGTTACTACAAAAAGTTTTGGTGTCGGGCTCGAAAGGACTTTTATTGGTGGTTTTGGACTCGACTCAAGTTTGGTGGATTCGTACTCGACTCAAGTTTGATGGACTCCGACTCGACTCGAGTTTGGTGGACTCGGACTCGACTCGAGCATTTTGAAATGGACTCGGACTCGACTCGAGTCACAGTCCCAAATGACTCGGACTCGACTCGAGTCCTACAATGGGTGGACTCGTTCCAACACTGCTTCAAGCTCTGAAGCTCAATCCACTTGGGGGAAGGTGGGGTTATTTCGTACATGGGGCTAGTTCGGACTGTTCACGCACCGGCTTTGCTATTTTCGTCATCTGGACCTGGGCTGGGTTCGATCCAACATGTGTATCTCCTGTTAATTGGTTTGAAACTGTTATGCCGCTAGTCACCGCTTTTGGCTAGCAGATAATCATTTTGTGTCTCCACAGTTAGTAATTTTATTGCAATTCTAAGAAACGCCCTAACAATGTGTTGCGCAACTGTTCACGTGATTTGTTTTCTTGTAGCACATAGCACCTTTATTCCTCAGATTCGTTATTGTTCAGTTGTGGTTCGGACCAATTTTAACTTATTATTTTAAGTCGCTTTTTTATCGAGAGAAGAAATCTCAGTTTTATTACAGGCAAAGCCTGCAGTTGGCACGCAATTTTATCCAATTTTATTGAGCCTTTGTTTCCGTGAAACTGCTTTTTGTTTTGGATTCAAGTTTGGCCTTGTCAGAAAGATTTAAGAATAAATTCAAGATATTTTAAGTTTGGTTGAAACGTCAGATGCTTTGCTAGTAAGGCCTTGGAATTCCCCCGGGCTCTTATTTTGCAGTCGGTTACGCAACACGGACCAACCACTTCCGGTTTTATTTTTGCAGCATCATGTGACCTGTTGCAGTCACCGCAACCTTCTCTTTCAATCGCCATATTGGTTAGGTAGCAAAATCAAGTAGTTTTTTGTTGAACTTCATATACACGATTTTTAACAAAAAAGTAAAATCAGGTGAGACAAATTCGTAAGGTTTTGTGCTAGCAAGGTGGCATTTTAAGTTGAAGTCGAACATTGATACTATAGTCAGGCACATATAAAAAACACGCAGACAAGATGAATTTTTAAAAAATCGAGCTGTGTAGGAAGAGTTTGCCATTTGCTAGTCTTGCTGAGCGTGGGGTTAATTCGGACATATATGACAAACCATTCGAAATAGCATGTGAAGATATTGTTTTCAAATTTGAAAATGATTTCAAATCAAATATAAAAATAATTTTAGCACGTTAAGATGTAATTTTCAAATTGCCGGTGCCACAAATTGCTGAGTCTTCTCGACATCCATTTTTACGCTTTTTAATTTGATATTTGAACAATAGAACATTTAATTCTACCAAACTATTGAGATCATGCATAGTTTCTTTTTTGCATTCGGTTAATTTCATTTGAATTCTTCAACAACTAAAAAGCAATGTCCTTCCTGGCCTACCGGACGGGAAGTCATGACGACTTCTTCTTGTTGGGTCAGAGGCTATAACAGCACTCCATCACCAATAGTGCAAAGCACTCCAGTAAATCGTACCGTAGAGCGAGACAGCGCTGTTTCTGGCTATTAGCTTTCATCAGCCGCCCTCAGGTAAGAAACATTCATCTTCCAGGATGAATGATCTTGCCAGGATCACTCATCCCTTCTGATAAATATTTCTTTAAGAATTTAAAGGCTATCTTATTGGATAAAATGGAAGCCGATTGTCGGCTTTTTTTGTCACTTCGTTTTAAATTTTATTACTCGCATTGCTACGCTACTTCCGTCAATAAAGTTGTTATTTCACCAGTAGGCCTACGATATTAAAATGTCGTTGTGCTTTTGACTTTTGCTTTCTTCAAAATAGCGGCAGCACCCGCTGTTTTGCACTCACTAGCGGCAGCGGTAGCGGCGCTACTTTCGTCAACAAGCAGCGGTAAGCGGCAGCGCCGCTGCTTTTTTGGTCAAAAAGCGGTAGCGGCAGCGGCGCTACTTTTCAAGTAGCGGTTGCCCAGCTCTGTGTACTGTATAATGCCAGAACTAAGGAAACAACCAAAATATTTCATTAGCACTTTTGCTTGATTCTTTGCGCTTCATTTAAAGAGAAAAAAGGTTTCGCAGGAACTCTAGCTGTCAAGCCGTGGTTAAAAGTTCCCGAAAAATTTTAGTTTACCTCGTTTTCAGACCATAGAAAGGTTAACTGACCAAAGTAGGCCGGCTCTCGCAACGTCACAAACGGGGTGTGGCCAGAGGGGTAAAACAGTTAATTGCTTCCCTTCAAAAATTTTTTTTCAAGAACCAGCATTGATATAAACAACGCTTAAGTTTTTTTTTTATTGTAAGAACACGAATAAAACCACTACGTTTTATTCGTTTAAAGTAGAGGTTTTTTTCGTGTTCTTACGATAAAAGAAGTATATGCTCTGACCTGTCAATGAGCACTTTGTTTGCTGGAAGCAATCACCACTTGAGTTGCTTAAACAACGCACATAAACCTTGATATAAATATTTAATAGGCACTCATTGTGAAGGGGGCAGTTTTTCCCATAACTGTCTTGAAAAGTGAAGATGAAGAAAACATTGCCCTTCTTACCGAAACGTTTTTAAGCTGAAATGAATTGCGCGCGAGAGGAATCCCTCCCTAATCATGCGATTAAAATCAAAAATAGCGTCAATATTATCTAAGCATTTTTCACCCAAATCACAGCGTCGATATCATCAGATACTCTCAAACAGACAATTGGGGTGTCTGAAAAACGGAGCACTCCAGCTCCTGAGACAGTTACGGTACGTAAAACAATTTTGCTTTCCCCCTTTTGTGGGTCTGGTCTTCCTTGCCAGTATTTTATTTTATTTTGAGCACTTCGGCAGTGTCAGTTTAGTTTTTTATATTTTAATGATTTTTCAACTAACCGGCCGGATATAGCGCAGTTGTTAAAAATGTCGCTATTGATGCGGAAGGTTTGAGGTTCTATTTCCAGGCCGGATAAATCGGACACAGTGTAGCCAACGGCTCGCCACCCCTGCGATGTTTTTTTGGGGAGCTGCCATGCCCAGGCGCTAAGCCGCGGGGTTGGGCCCCGCCACTCGTAACAAGGCTTTGATAGGCCAACTACAGCGGGAGTAATGAAACGAGTATGATGAAGATTTGATTCAATTAAAAAAAAAAAAATTTGTGTGCAGCCATAGTTACTGCAGATACACCGCATTTAAGGAAACTCCTACTTATTAAGTGCTTCACAGTAGCATCAATAACAAAAATGCAGTTCAAGCAAAACAAATTAGAAAAGTTGGAATACCGATATTGTGGCATCGCATCGTAATAAAAGTTTCTCGAGATTAAATTAGAAAGTTGGACAGAACAGAAAAAGCATGAGAGCAATTGCAGCAAGCTTTGCACGAAGAAAAGTCGATTCGTTTCAAAAGGGAAAGGTTTCTTTTTTGTGCAATCGTCAAGAGGGTGGGTATTGACTGTTGACCAGGCCCGTAACCAGAAACTGAGCTCAGGGGGGGCCAAATTTTTTGTCTACTTCTTGAATTACCAACTTTAAAAACAGTAAATATCTATGTAAGCTTGCAAAATTTGAATTTGTTTTTATGTGAGAGCCAGTGGCGCAACCAGAATTTGGCGAAGTAGTAGGGGGGCACAACCGGGGGTCTGAGGGTGAAACCCCCAGCTGGTGTGGGGGCGTAGCCCCCAGCCACTAACGGGGTGGCTGACGCACTAACGGGCTGGCGTAGCCCCCAGCCACTAAAGAAGTAGACAAAAAAATTTGGCTACAGGGTGTGGGGGCGTGGCCCCCAGCCACTAACGAATTTTGCGGTTTTCACATAAAAATACACTCATTTTAACATACTTTTTTATTGAAAAAAGCTTGCAGTGAGTGCAGTCATTATGGACAATGCAAAAATATTTTTGCAACTTATGTCTAAAAGCAGAAGCTTGGCTAAAATAAGAGAAAAGAGGCTGCAAACATTGTTAGCTTGAGAAATTATAAACTGAAAGGTAGGTTTTATTAGCACCTTATTACAGGGCAAACGGGGGGCAGTGGCGTAGCAACGCACTATGCCACTCTTGGATTTCTGTATGAAATGCCGCCCTTAACACTATCATAGAGCTGATTAAAGTTCCACACAACAAAAAAATTAAAGTAGTGTTTGTTTAATAATTCTTATCGAAAGTTTCAAATTATATCCGTCGAGCTTTCATTGAAGCAAACTCAGAAATTATATCGTCAAAAGATAATGACTCGACTAAATCACTTTCAATGGACAGTAGGCTATAGCTGGCGCAGACAGCCTGTTTTCTCCCATCGTCGATCTGAAGTGAGATTTTTTAACTTAAGCTTCGAAAAACTTCTTTCGCAGCTTGCGATTGAAATAGCAACAGTAAAGTAAAGCAGGTACAAGACTCAAAAATAAGTAAGGTGCTGATTCACATAAGCGATGCTTGCTTAACCACTGCAGCGCGTCCAGCGCTGTAGCGTCTTTTGTAAAACCACTGAATTGCACTGACCGATTATGCCGTGACAGAGACCACATAGCGAGTCCTATTCTAAAAAGTTGCCAACTAATTAGATAGAAACGTAGCTCGTCAATAGTCAATTGGAGGGGCTGATCCAGGGGGGG
Organism: Trididemnum miniatum; assembly: GCA_964006365.1. Lineage (NCBI taxonomy): Eukaryota > Metazoa > Chordata > Ascidiacea > Aplousobranchia > Didemnidae > Trididemnum > Trididemnum miniatum. The sequence continues at coordinate 10,895,179 of OZ023239.1, forward strand.
ATGTGGGGGATACATCCTCCCCACCAGCAATTTTCAAACATGTTTTTAATGAATACAATTTTTCCATAATTTTAAACCTTAAACCTTTTCAATAACAATAAACCTTATTACGCCCTAAGCACGCATAATCGAAAATGTACGAACAAAATGCATCATATTTGGTGAAACACTCAGATTTAGGGGCAAAATATTTAAACAAAATTTGCCTAAATTTTTTTCAAAAAGTACTAAAATGGTCACTTCAGTATGTAAATTTTCAAAAATTTTCCGGGGTAGCATGCCCACGTACCTTCCTAATTGATTCTCAATGTGCTTCAAAATAATTCTCCCGAAAAAAAAACACACGTGAAAATATGTCAAAATTTGGTGCGGCCTCCCTGAAAAACCTTTTTTCATATGTCGCAGACATGAAAAACGTTTTTCAAAGGGCTTTTTACATCGTTTTTGGTCCAACGTTTTTGTATTTCGTTAACATTCAACCTAATTCAAAATTTCATCCCCCCACCAAAACTTTCTGGATCCGCTCCTAGTCAATTGTGCAATTTTTTGGCTTCACTTAGATCAGTTTTGATTTAGTTCGTTTAAGCCTGAGAATAAATTGATGTGACTGACTTTGTTCGTTTTAAATGTTATCACAATTTGCCGCCCCTGGATTTATCCATAAGATCCAATGGGTAGCTGCGCCACTGGGGGGGGAGGGCATCCCCTGCGTGCGCCTATGGTAAGGCTTAACTAAATTATTACCGATAAATATATAAGTTGGAATTTGGTAACAATGGCCGGTTGGCATAGTGGTAACGATATCGCTTCCGGTGCGGGAGCTAGGTTTAGGGTTTGATTCCCGCTCCGGTCAAATCAGACACAAAGTCGCCAACGGTTCGCCACCGCCGCGATATTTTTCGGAATTCGAAGCTGTGTCACCCAGGCGCTATGCTGCGGAGATGGCTCCGCAACTCGTTGCATGCTTGGACGTCATCCGGCGAGTATAATGAAGGTTTGATCTTGATTTGCAATAAATGTATGAGAAAAGCTAAAATGTTTTGCGCTAAAAGATTATATGAGGCTGCTAGTACGTTGAAAAATTGCAACGAAATTGTTTTAAGAAAACGTCACATGCTTTAACCGTTTACAATAGAGGCAATCGTGTGTGCTTTCTGCCAAATCTTAGGACAAATTCATCCAAACCAATTTTTTTAGTTCTTGATTCCTCAAAAGCAAGCAGTACAAGATTACACTGCCGCCCGTGAGTCATTGAACACCTGAGAGGAGTGTCAATATACGCGACAAAGCAAAAAAATGCCCTCAAAAATTGCGATACTGCACTCAAAAGAGGCTACAACTGCAGCAAGTTCATACACATTAGAAAAAGCACGCTTTTGTTTGTAAAGTTTATGTAGCAAAATGTTATTCTCCTTCCATTTACTTTGTAGGCCACCGAGTGGGTGAGGAATACGAACGTCGATGAAGTTAGAGTCCGCCCACTCCACACTCGCTTTAATTTCTCTTTGTAAGTGCTGACTATACCTGGCTTATTTGCAACTAGGCCTTTACTGACTGCTGCGGGTCTATACCCAAGTATGACCCGGTCGTCATAGAGCTGCTCTGATTATTTAATTATTCTAGTCTCGCTCTTCGCGGATGTGCGAGAGCGGACCTTTGTGACACAGCGGCTTTTACTTAAATAGAACCACTACTGTGTACTGAGGGCATATGGGTTGCCGTGCACATTTTTGGCACTGTATCGTTGGTAATGAGATAAAGAAGCAAGCAAAGTAGCCGATATCTGACAGGGGGAGCCAAAATTTTGACAGGGGTCATGGCCCCCCTGGCCCCTGTTTAGTTACGGGCCTGCTGTTGACAGCAAGTAGGCCTATAGTCCATGCCAACATGCAGCTCCATTTCATTAGTTTGTTTATATATCTTGGGGTATTTTTTGCCCAAGGAAGGGGTTACTGCCCTCTATTAGTCAACGCATGCTAGTTAAAGAAAATAAGCTAGGACCCTAATTGGGTGAAATAAGGCTTGTTGGCTCTAAACACTCGGCTTATAGTATTGTATTACAAGTACGCTACGCTACTGAGCTGAGCTACAGTTCCTAGATTTTTAAAACACAATGGCATATCAGAAGGCTACTTCAATACTCTACAACTAAAATAAGCGAACTCTTTTTCTGTGTTATGCTTCTCCGCTAAACTGCTCCAAAGCAATAGCCTGTAGTAATTCACCGAACAGGCAGACCAAGCTACCTTTTCATCATGAATTAATTTCTGACGTTCATATGGATTATGATGTAGGCCTAACCAGTGGTGGGATTCAAATTTTTCGTCAGCCGGTTCTATTACAGAAGTTATATATTATCAGCCAGTTCTATTTCAACTAATGGTACAAGCATTAGAAGCAATGCTAACCGGTTCGCTGTTCTAATAAAATTCCCTGAGGCGGTTCTATAGAACCGGTGCTAACCGGCTGAATCCCACCACGGGGCCTAACTAGTAACAATAGCAGCCTAGCCGCCGATAAGAAAGTACTTTGATCACAGAAAACTGCTACTCAAACTGCTACTTTGATCACTGCTACTCAAACGACCTTCCTGAATCTTAGTTTAAAGTATTTCAGGTTTTGATACCAATTATGACATTTGCTAGCAAACAAAAATTTTGAAAATTTTGGTGGGGGGACCGCCTCTCCTCCCATATTTCCGCGCATGAATGGACCCATGTAGTTCATTCACTTTTTCAAGCCGCAAAATCTCTCGAGCAATTTTGCGAGTAAATTAGCTTAGTTCCTCAGCAGGAGATGGGAGAGACGGCTCATTCAAAACATCTTTTTGTGTTCTGTAAGCTTACACGCCGTCAATTCAGCTTAAGGACTAAGGTTCAACCTTATTTTTTGAATTAACTTTTTCAGCATCCAGCATTTATTCGATATAACTCGTTCTTATTTTGAAGATTGAAATGGAAATTGATTTGCGAGAAAAAGAGATTTTAAAGACAGCTTAACTGCCTTTCAAGTTCTTTTTTTATACAGTAACTATATGTCGTAACGATTTCGACATCGTTCGTGAGTTATGATGATATCATAATGCTTAATTCATTCTCGTTTTGTAGAAGTATTTGAAGAGAAAATCGCATGGATAAATACCGGTAATTAATTTGTAGTTTCGATTTGACGAAAGAATCACTGATAATACATCCAGACTCCATTTGATTGAAAAGCAGGGAGTTTCGGAAGATGACAAAAGTCTTCGAAAGTTTTTGCTCCAGCCAGGGAGGTGAGCAAGTTAACAATTAATTATTATCCTGATTCTGTAGTCCATTGTAATAGGTTAATCGTAAAGTAAAGAAACGGTTGGCCGTCTTTGGAGTAGAATTTGTGGTCATTTTTGTGACAGCTGCCACTGTCAGCAATCCGGTGTCAGCTTGCAGAAATTTTGGTGCCAGCTTGCAGTGATTTTAATGCTAGTTGGCAGTATTTTTAGTGCCATCTAGCGGTAACTTTGGTGCCAGCTGATGGCAATTTTTTTTCCAAGTCACGAAATCGCAGCTTAGATTTTTACATTGGTGAAGTAATCGCATCATGGAAGGTGCCTTGTTGCGCATCGAACCCACGAAGTCAGCTCCGGAGCCCTATGTACCAACCACTCTGCCAACTCCATGTGCACCAACTGATGGCAATAATTTTAGTGCCTGCTGGTAATTAATTCAGCGCCAGCTGGCACTAAACTGCTGACATTAGCAACTGTCACCTACTTTGTCACAACCCCTGTAGCGTCTTTGCGTTCAAAAATTACAGCTTTTAGAATTAGTAGAAACTGCAATAAAACGCTCTTGCACTATTCGTATTTCAGATCGATGAGGTAGAAGTATTAACCAAAATCACAAATCAAAAAGAATCGAGATTGTGCAGTTAACAAGCCCAGATCTTTTTTCAAGGTTATTACTCGGGCAATTTTTTTATGACCTTTAAAATCCAAAAATATGACTTCATTTTTTGAAACATATGACTTTATTTTTAGAACAGCAAATTTATGCTGTTTTTCGTAATTAACATCTCATATGTATGAATATATGAAGTCTGAACATGTATTTTGAACAAGAACATAGGCCTACTCAAAAAAACGAAGAATTCACTTGAAAATCGGTAAAAAAAATTCAAACGTGCATCTTACTACAAGTAAGGTATTCAACTGTTGAATACAATTTTATAATAGAATGCGACGAGTGCTTCGGTAAAATTTCGGTGTTGATCATGAATCATGGATTGTAACATCGAAAATGCTGATGTAGGCTGATGCTACAGATGCTGATGTGGGCTGGTATGTTAAAAACTTGGCATACAATGCTGGAGAAATATCTGGTCTACTCGGCTCCTTAATGGTTTTTGCACACTTTTTTCTAAACTAATAATAGAAAGTCGCCGCTTCAAATGCTTCGTGAAAGTCGGCATGAAAACTTGAAAATTCTCATTGCTCCTCTCAAATCTCAACATACAATTATCAAGTTTAAAGTCTCCAAAAACTGTATGTACGGTGGTACTGGGGTTTAATAATTTGTATTTAACAAAAATCAATGGTCATATTTTATGATGTAAAAAAGAAAATATGACTTTATAACTCCTTAAATAGACCTCGTATCCACGTAGTTTTTTCGCGATTATCGGTTTCATAAGTTTTTGCGCGACCAAAAAATATATAACTTTAATGACTTTTATCCCCCCTGGCTATTACCGGTGTGTACCCATTTTACTGTATTTGTGTAGTTCTCGCACTATTTTTGCAATAACGTGTTTTCGTCGGGGTTTAATGCCTCCGTCTCTCATAATAATGTATCGCCGCGGAGAGTATTTTTGGGCCTGCGAGCAAAATAGTGTCACAAATTTTTATAGAAGATAACCCTTGGAAATAACCACAAGTAACCCACATTGAAGCAACAAATACACACACTGATAATCCAGGGTTCCGAGACCGTAGACGTTGAAGGTCAACTACACCGACATTTTATGAGGTACAGTCAACTTTCGATATAACGTACTTTTGATATAACGAACTACACGATATGTCGAACCAATTAAGAAGTCCCGATTTCCTTAGCTATGGCTTTTAGCATACCTTCGATACAACGAACTCTTTTCTGCGGGCCCCTGAAGTTCGTTATATCGAGAGTTGACTATACCACTACAATCAGTAGTGGGCACGATAAACAGTGGCGATTCTACGGGGGGGGGGGGGGGGGGGGGACAGAGGGGGCCATGGCTCCCCAAAACTTTTGCTTGTCCCCCAGGTTGGCCCCCAGTTTTAACAAGCTCATGTAGCCTATGACAGGGTATGAAAATATGCTAATCGATTGCCCAACCTCAGAGCTAGACATTCGTTGTCTTCGCTTTTCAGTTTACTAGGCTATGTGAAACTTGCATGTTGCATAGTTTGCTTTGGTCTTTGTCTTCGCTTTTCAGTAAAGTACTGTAGAGCTTTTATTGCATCACACAGTTCCGTCTAAATCGTAAAATCGCTTTCACAAGCGGTTAAGTCATAAAGCAGCCAGTGCAGATTGAAGAAGCTTTTAGTAATGGGTGAAGAGGAATAAACTAAATAGATCAAAATCTTACGTATCACGTCTTTTGTTAGTGACTAATCGAAATAAAAGTGACATTTCGAATTTTTTGTAGGCTGGTTAGGCCTAGTCATGTACCGGTATTTTTTCAATTTTTTTGTTGAAATCTAATCAGCAAGCACTAAAAAGGAAAGAGAGAGAGAGAGAGAGAGAGAGATTTATTTATTTCGCCATTCATTCACTACACAATATAACAAAATATAAAAAAAAGGAAAAAATTCTAGTAAACAAATGGCCAGGAAGCATCGACTAACCGCAAGGTTTTCGAATCAAGATGCTCCCTGACAGTCGCAGAAATTACATCACACACAGAAAAAGAAAATCACAGAGTAAAAAAACGATTACCAATATTTTTAGGTGCCAATAATCAAATTTTCAGTGAGTAATCAATTAACTAAATTCAAAACATTTAAAGAAGATTATACAAAGAAAAGCATATTCAATAAAACATCAATACGATTGCAATAAAAAATGTTTGTAAGCCTTTTTAAAGGAAACCCAGTGTGTGCTTTTTTTATCATTATCAATCTCTTTCCAGAGTTTGGTTCCTCTGAACGAAAGAGTTTTTTGAGAAAAACTTTTGTTCATACGCGGCAAAAAGTAAATTGCTTTTTCAGTGGATCTTGTATTGTGATGATGAATTTGATTAATCTTCATGAACGAATCATGAAATATTTTCGGCACATTTCCTTTACACAATTGAAACATGAATTTGCCAAGTTCAAAATTGTATACGTCATGAAGTTTTAAAAATTTAAGTTTTTTATGCAGCGAAGTCATTGACGTATAACGGTTGCTACGGGTAATAGTCCGAATTATATAATTCAATCTGACACTGATTTCACTTAGATAATTTTTTGTAGCCGCGCCCCATACAATTATGCCATATTGTAATCTGCTGTAGATAAAGCTGTAGTATAGCATGCACAGAGTTTCCACGTTAACAAAATCACGAAGCCTGTAAAAAATTCCGGAGTATCTTGCCAATTGATTTGAGAGATGTTTCAAATGAACAGACCAGTTTAAATGTTCATCAATGTGCAAGCCGAGGTACTTAACCGACGAAGCTCTGATCAGCGCAGAATTATTTATGATCAGCTTAAAGTTATCATCAATAGTTTTCTTTGGATTGCCATTGACTATCATGTAGTTTGATTTAGAGTAATTCAAAGACAGTTTGTTTTTCTGTAGCCATAGATCAATTTTTGAAATTTCTTTGTTGGCGCGAATTTCTAAAGAATCTAAATCTTTGTCAGACATAGCTAGATATGTGTCGTCGGCATATAAGGTCGTTTCAAATTTTGTAGCTAAAGGTAGGTCGTTAATATACATCAGAAATAAGAGTGGGCCTAAGCAAGAACCTTGGGGGACACCGCAAGAAACAGACATTAGCTCAGACTGGGTCTGTAGAATTTTAGTATATTGATATCGGTTACTTAAGTAGCTTTTAAATAGATCAAGTGGCTTACCACGAATCCCGAAGTATTTTTGCAATTTAGCTAGCAAGATTTGGTGATTAACAGTATCGAACGCTTTTGAAAAATCTAAGAATATGCAACAGGTATGCAGTCCTAAATCAACATTTCTTAGAATGTTATCATGGATGTGGGCAATCGCACAGTTCGTAGAAGAATTTTCACGAAATCCAAATTGATTTTTACTTAATAAATCGTACTTTTCAAGGTAAGAGGAGATTCTGATGTAGATCAACTTTTCAAAGATTTTATCAAATTGAGATAAAATAGATATTGGACGGTAGTTTGTGGCTAAATTGTGATCCCCTTTTTTAAAGATTGGAATCACTTCCGCTATTTTCAAACAGTCAGGAAATACGCCTTGTGCAATGCACACGTTAAATAAATCACTTAATACAGGCGACAAAATATTTTTACTTAACTTTATAAAAGACAGCAATGTGCATTGTGGCAGCATTGGTAGGCGTAATTATTATAGTGGTATTACTAGAAGCAACAGCAGCCAGTGCTTGGAAAACTTGGCTTTAATGCGTCATTCGTCGATGGCTGTGGAGTTTGGAGCGGGAGTCCTTGGTTGAGTGTGCACTGGTTCTATTGGCAACACAGTGCTGCCTTGTTTTATCATCGCTTTTGAAATTACAAAACCATTAAGTTATAAAACAGCCGATCTTCCTTGCCTGACCATTATTCAGCCTGCGGTTGTTAGGCGACTGATTAAAGAGCGAAAATTGCAATATGTTTATAATGAAGCATGATGGCCGAGTGAGCTAAGACGCTACTGAAATCTTATCGAGTGCCAATGCTAGCTCATTGTTGCCCCTCACCCTTCCTCCTGGAACTCAACGCGAGGTCCCTCTGGCAAAAGTTTTTATGCCCAAAAGAATAGGCTATTTTTCATCTCGCAGAATTGAAGACCAAAAAAAAGGGCTTCAGGTAACGAAAGTGGGACCCCAGAAACGCGTGCCCCCTCCCCCCCCGGTCGGAGGGCACGGGGGACGGTTGCGCCGGCCCTGGTCTTAACACTGCCACCAGCCGAGTGGGGTTCAAGCTTTTTACGGAGAACATATTTTCACTGGCGAGAACATATTTTTACCAGAGGTAGAATGTAGGGATTCATTAACTGTTTGCACTTAACGATGTATGAATTACGTTGAGTGCCTTTTCCAAGGGTGTTATAACTAGCGAACTTGCCGGCTTGTTGTCGATACTATTCCTGCAATGTCAAAGTCGAGCGAATAGCAGGAAAACTGTGAATACTAATTTTTAGGCTAGGCAATCAGTTTGACTCGCCTCGGAGTCAGACGTTGAATCTACCGCTCCAGAAACAAACGCTCTGACCATTTTGCCATCTTATGTGGCAGTGAATGTCAATAATGAATGCATTTAGCAGGGGTGTGCAACCCACGGCCCGCGGGCCACAATCCGGCCCTACAGGCCAGTCAATGTGGCCCTCGACGATAGCAGGACAAAAAAATTTTTTTTTCCAAATCGATTTATTTAGCTATTTGTACCGTCTATAATACACGGGTTGTGTTTAGCATTTTATAATTTTATACATATTTGACGGTGACTGGCCCTCGACGTTGTTAAAATTTTCGAAAGTGGCCCCCCAGTGAAAAAGGTTGCACACCCCTGGTATGTAGTATGTTGTAATGCCATATGCTTACTTTTTAAGTTCAGTTGCAAATCTCTTTGAACTTACTCTTTTCTTCTCAAACACAATTTTCAGTGGCCCAACCTAAATCTATCTTGGCCCCAAAGTGACCCCCCACTTTTTGTTTTCTACAATCGCCATTGACGATAAACCTTTCTGTAGTACAGCGATAACGATAATCGATAAATCTCAATTTTTTAAAGCGGTATCGGTAATCGATGAATTATTGCCCGCAAATTTTTCTGATAACACTGTGCAACAAATTTTCAGTTAAAAAAAGACTCAAGAACAAACAGGTGTACTTTAGGGTAATTTGTGGTCACTGAGTCCGAATTTGAACTTGTTTTTTTACGTAGACGTCAGGATTTTCCGAAAAAAACATTTGAATTTTTGGTTAAAATAGATGCTTTTTACATTTTCGAGCACTATTGCCCATAACAAATTTATTTAATATACCTTCTAATTAGGTCTTTTAATGAGTTGCAACAAGTCTTTTATATTTGTAATGATTGTAGTTCCCCTTGTTTGAAAAAATCTGGCATAATTGGTGATAAAATATGCAAATTTCGACCGAAATGTTTCAGCCACTTTGTAGCATTTTACCACAGCAATTACGTTATTGTTTAATAGCAACATTGTTAGTCTTTGTTATAGTTTTTTTTTACTCTTCCACCAACTACAAGTTTCAGCATTATCTAAAATGAAAATAAAGGAGACCAAGCTTGATTATGGTCTCCAACCGCACATCCACAATGAGCATAATACAAACGCTTGATCTTGTCAGTTAAATTCCTTAGATATATTAGCGGAGTCATTTGTCCACAAATACAGCAAAATGTGTCGGGATCATTCTTACAAGATCGTCTCTTTTTTGGCATTTTAGCTTCTTATGGGCAAAATCAATGTTTTACTGTATAATACCTGCAATAGGCTACTATGAGTACACTTGTCTTTTATAGCTTGCTTACAACATACTTAAATGCAAAAATTATGATTAAAAGAATATCTGCTGCAGCCAAATCAGTAGGACTGTTGATTTCTAACTACTTGTAAGCAACAACAACTGTGACAGTTTGTTTCTGTTTAACTGACTGAATCATGGGTGACCAAAATCGCTATTTTTTGTATAGATTTAACGGCTCAGATTGCCGAGTGGTAAGAGCGTCCGCTTCTGGAGCTGTAGACTAGGATTTGATTCCGAGTCGGGTCAAACCAATGACTTTAGAATTGGTATTTACAGCTTCCTTGCTTGACGCTCAGCATTAAAGGGACAGTTTGGAGAACAAGCCGGCAAGTTTACTTGTTGTGTCGTTGGGAAGAGCACTTAGCGGGATTCCCCATCTTGGTGTGGTAGACAGATGGCTGGCAACTCCAAGCGATCTCGTTACAGCGCTTGATCGCTTTCTTGTGATAGGAGGATAAATATGCAGCTAAAATGCAAAAATATAAAATGTCAGCAATATTGCCAAAGATGACTCATAAATCAAGAAGAGAAAATTCAGGCCTGCGTTTTCAGATTAAAATGTAAAATACTGAAAAAACCCTACGTGCTAGAAAATAACTAATTGCATATTCGTGTTCAGCGCCCCCAAATTTACTAAAATCAACTCACTTTTTCTTGGAGTTTTTTTTGTGTTGCACAGTGTGATTGTAGCTGTAAATTCTTAATTTTTTTTTTTTTTGTAAGTCAAATTGCAAAAATATTTCTCTAGATTTTTCAAGAAAAGAGAGCAGTTCGCGGACTCTGCCATGGCATTAAACAAAACAAAAAAGAGATTGTTTTTGAATTGCAGCAAGACTTTATGGGCATCGTGTATTTTTTTCATTGCGCCAACTCACTAACTTTATACTGTGTGGATAAATAATCCTTATCGCGATAATTTATTGGCGATAACAAAATATATTACGAAAGCGATATGGGTAATCGATAAATCAAAACTATTTGAACGATAACGATAATCGGTAATAAATTATCGCCGATAAATAATTCGATAAATGCCCATTTCTGGCTACAATATAGCTATACCTCTGGCAAGTGACAACGCTAAATAATAGTAACACGAATCGACTATTACTGTCTCATAAAACAACATAGACTTACCGGTATGTAGCGTCATGGGAAAAATTATAAGATCATAGTGGATTACTTAGTCAGGCCTTGGTCTTTACTTGATTATGTTACAGCAATGGATCGATTGATGAGGCAAGTTTTCATCAGTCGCATGTAAATCTTAAAATGTAATATCTGGAGCCAGCTGGAAAGGTGGTTTGCAGGTTGAGAAGCAAACTTTTGCCCTTATTTTCAACGTTTGTTGTCGTTGAACTAATTGAATGAAGCCTATGTCACGAAATATGAATGTTGCATCTTCGAGAGGTGAAATTCTCTGGAAAGCAAACAGCAAGATTGTGATTGTAGATTACTACGGCACACTGCTTCGCAGGTTAGGAGTTGCGGGCTTCTGTTTTCAGTTTCGAGATTAAATTCGATGCAAGAGAACGTCAAAGAAGGCAACACAGTGTCCAAGGATATTGCTGAAGATGTAACTCGTTGTTGCACGTTAATGCTTGGCTATGCTTTGCATTGTACTGCTCAGTTTAGATTTTGTCTGGTGGAAATCATTCGTAATACTTGATGGTGGTTACAATAAAGCAGCGGTACCCAGTTGGGGGTGCGAGAAGAGATTTCTGGGGTGCGAAAAGAACTTGTTAACTTTACCGCCGGTGAAAGGTATCGTTGATTCTCCCTAGCTGTGTGTTTGTGACGTCTGAAATGTGACTGTGTGGGATTGATTTTTTTTCTTGCTCTCAATTCATTACGCCCAGCTTTGAAATTTACCATGGAAAAACAAGCCGATCAAACACTCTGTAACGGTGCGCTGTGATCTGACTCCAATAAACAAGCACAAGTCTTTCTTGAGTTTAATATTATTCAATTATATATGACCTTATTTATGATTTAATAACAGATTAAAAGCATAAATATTATAAAAACTCACTACAGACTGTTTCCCCCTAATGGGTTCATCAGGTGAGGTTCTAAAGATGATCTTTATTCCCAAAGAAGGACCAAAGAAATGCCCTGTGTATCTTAAACTACTCTGGGTGGGCAATATCTCTCTTAAATTCGAAACACAGGTAAAATCTAACGTTCAAATTTGTTTTAGAGCCGTCGATCCTCGTGTCATTTTCCAAACTAAAAAGATTCTGCTTTCAATCTATAAGGATGCTGAGCCCATCACTCATCAAAGTATGATCGTATATCAATCTGTGTGCCGCTGTGATTGCCGGTACGTGGGTCGCGCATCCCTAGGACTGCGAGATAGAATCAAACAACATATTCCTAAATCAATTCGAAATAAAGAAAATCCAACCAAAGTTCTTGCCAAACGTAACTGCAAAATTACTTCTCCACTGAATCAACAAGACTGTGAGTCAGCTACTGTGTGAGTCTACACTTAATTCAAAATCCTGATTGTGCCTCTCATTATCATATTGACCAGTTTTCTATTTTAGCCAAAGTTAGAACAATTTTCCACTTGGGGACGCTGGAGATAACTTTCATCAAAACGCTGAAATCTATTCTGTGCCGTCAAAAGGAATTTGTCTACTCGCTGCAAATTCTTCGATAGTGGATTCTAAAACTCATCCATATTCGACCAATAACAAGCATCCTTTAACAACCAATCACAGCCCTTCTCCTTTTTTGTTGCAGATTTTTCGATGAAGCTGATGATAATAAGCATTGAAGGGACAATGTGAAAAACAAGCTGGCAAGTTTACTTGTTGTGCCGTTGCGAAAAGGCACTTAGCGGGATTCCATCATCTTGGTGTGGTAGACAGATGGCTGGCAACTCCTAAGCGAGCTCGTATAGCTCATTGACCGCTTTCTCGTGGTAGGAGGATAAATATGCAACGAAATACAAAAAACATAAGTACAAATTTTCGCCCAAAATCAAGTGAACAGCAAAAAACAAAAAGTCATCTTGCGGATGTCCAGTTTTCCGCCCAAAATTAAGTAAAGAGCAAAAAAAAGGTCATCACGTCCGCAGGCCCTGGTTTCAGCTGAAACTTCCTAAAATTTTCGTGTAAGTGACTGCGATGAAAAACATGTTTTCACAGTTCAAAATGCCGAAAAGGAGGACATTTGGGCATTTTTTAACGTCCTCGTAGGACAAATTATTTTTCGTTAAAAAGGAAGACATGTCCTCCAGAAGGAGGACGTATGGTAAGCCTACTTATGGGCACTGATGACGGAGTAGAGCTTATCATGTCCCAGCATTTTTGTGCAATTCGCTCCGTAGTACTTTTTCTTTGAAATGATTGCATAACATAAGAAACAGTTTTTTGCTATAAAAAATAGAGAGCTCAATGCTGTGCGTCAGAACACAAATTCAACTCAGTAAATGATCAGATGAGGGCAGGGGCCCTGCCACCCACTTTTTTTTCAGAGGGGGCCCTGGGGAGCCCTAATCTACGTGTTTATTTCTACAATAATACTTCTTCATGGATGTATTTGAAACTTAACAGGCCTATGCTCTCCCCTCCCTTTATGCTCTTCCCCCCCTTTTAAAATTTTTTGCTACGCCACTGGTCCTGGCGCCTAACCGTCCGCGCCTAAAACTTGTGGACCGTGATAAAATAGCCTGGGGCAACTCATTGTCTAAATCCGGCGCTGGTTGTAGACGAAGGAAATTTGGTCATTGGTTTTGTCAGCGACATGGCCTAGCGGTACCGGGCGCAGGTGACAGATCCTACGTGACGGGTTCGATTCGCGGCTGGAGCCGATCGCATTTGACATATTTAACGGGTGGCTGCTGACTCGAAGAGCGCAAGCTCACTTCGCAGTCTCCCTCAATTACCGTTGAATTTTCAGTTCAATATAATTTGAAAATAACCTCAGTTATTTATTTATTTATTTATTTAGGGCCCCTCACTTTAGAAATGCTTCCGCCATCGCTGGCCAGACGGTAGCATTGACGCATGTAGCATATTTCGCTGCTCAGATGGCCGAGTGGTGAGAACGTCCACCTCTGAAGCTGCAGACTTATGTTTCATTCCGAGTCAGGCCAAACCAATGACTTCAAAATAATTGGTATTCACAGCTTCCCCGCTTGACGTTCAGCATTAAAGGGCCAGTGTGGACCACAAGCCGGCAAGTTTAGTTGCTGTACAGTTGGGGAGAACACTTAGTGGGATTCCCCCATCTTGGTGTGGTGGACAGATGGTCGGCAACTCCTAAGCAAGCTCGTTATAGCGCTTTCATCGCTTTCTCGTGATATAGGAGAATAAATATGCAACTAAATACAAAAAATGTCTACTTCCGTAGGAATGATAGTACAGAGAACAAGAGTTGCTGTTACGGCGTTTAAAAAAGAAGACTAAATTGATTCAAATTGGTATTTTAACTGCTTTTAAAGTAACGTACGTCTGCTTCAAGCATTCATTATCAATGCACATGAGAAAACGTGCGTCAACGTATGACGGTGCATCAAGCAGGCTGCGTCAAGAAAGTCTGACGTAAATTCGCTGATTTGCGGAGCGACGAGATACTGCAATGAGAAAAAAGAAGTAAGATTGAGTTTATTACAGTCGGCAAGAAATATCTGCAGCGCAGATGAAGATATGCAGAAGAGCAGCAATATGCAATTGTTGAGTTTGCAGTTTACAGTATAAGTTAGCAAATGAATCGGAAACAGATTTTGAAATTTTATACAAAAACACAGGTTTAGTTGAGGTGGTAGTACATACGAGGATATACGAAGTGACTTAAGGTTCGTGATGAAATCATTATTACGTCAAATGTTACTCTACGAGACCTGTTTCGCTCTTTATTCAAAAATCTGAGTTAGGATAAGGTGATAACAAAATAAATAAATTATATTTCGCAAAAGTACTTTGAAATACGCCTTCTGAAACAAACTTACCACGAAAAAGTTGAGGTGGATCGCTACTCAAAAAATTAAACGAAGTTCCAAAAGGTGATTTTATTGAGTTTTTAATTAAATTGAAATTTTGAGTTTTAGTGTAGCATAGATTTGTAGAGTTGATTATTATTAGATTAGAACTGGAAAATAACGTTACAGTTTTGTTATCTCAAGAAAATAACCACATACTTTGGTGTTTATAGCTTTTATTAGAATACCGGTACTTTGATGATCGCACCAAATTTTGTAAAAACTAATAACTAATTAATCTATTGAGACGATCATGAAAATCAGGTATAGCAACTTTCTTTTTTCTCTTATGATTTCCTTCTTAAACAAGATCTAATTTTTGGTGGCGTTAAACTATTTGCGCTTTTACCACCTCGAAAACGTCTCGAACAAGCCTACAAAATATTTTTGAGACTTCCTCTGACTATTTCCGCTTAGAAGAAAGTACATAGCGGTAGCAATTCATCACCAATAAACATTAAAAAGTTGTACAAACTCTTAAAACTGTATTTAAAAATCATTTGCAAAGAAAAAACAGGCTACTTGGGAATGCATGCTGCATTAAAAACAATAGAATAATTTCTTTTTTATTTTTTGATTGAACAATGGTCTGAATTTCCGCAAGCATTCGAATTTAGAAAATAATTTCAACCAATATCAAAGATTTGAGTTTTTTTTTTTAACTTGCAAGAGCTGCAATATCATTTCCAGAAAATGTGCTGATGCTCGGCAATGGGGTATGCATCAGCCATTGTAGAAGTCAACGATACATAAAAACTTGTTACCTATCCTCCTGGAAATATGGATTGACCCCCTATTGTGCGAAGAGCAGTGAACATACAAAAAGCATGTGAAACTAAAATAAATAGCAATATGATTGCAAAAAGCTAAAAATATAGTTAAATATAATCGTAGTAAACAATTAAAAATATAGTTTTTGACTTAACGCGAATTTTTATTCAAATATTATTACTCAAATTACGGAGTAAGATTTAGCCGAAGTATAAGAAGAAAATAAGCGAATTTCTATCGCGCAATAAACGTCGGTACATTTTCAAAAGCTCTCAACAACAAGTTGTCATAAAGTCAATCGATATCATGCCTTTCCTTCAGCCTGACTTGTTTGCTTTGTTTCCTTATGGGTTTCCTAATGTTTTAAGTTGGCTCCGGATTAAGCTTAATCTTTTAGATAATCTGCATAATAAAAATTTTAGATATTGAAGAAAAATGCCATTGGACGGAAAAAACTATAATCCCAAATTGCAATATCCTTTCGCAAATTTGAAAAACAACATACATTTTTTGATAAAGTTCGTGTAGCGCTAGCATAAAAGTAATTTAAAATTTAAAGTGCATGTGGTCAAATTTAAAGGTTTTACTGCATAACTTTCCTATTACGGGTGTCCGCACCCTCAGAAGATGTGAGTAACTGCTGTTGAGGGGCGGAAAACCATCAAAAACATAGAATTAAGTACATTTTATTCTCTATAGCCTACAGTAAATACATAAAAACAGGAGATGCTGGGATGCGGAAGCGACAAATCGCATTAGGCTATGTAGGATTTCAATTTTTTCTCAAGCAGAGGGTGTGCGATTGGCTTTATTATGCGCATGGATGTTAGGGGAGGGAGGTGCAAAATGAACCGAAAAGTACTGGATTACAGTGGGACAAAGAGTATCCCATTACATAAAATTGGAAACTCTGCAAATACGAGAAATACGCATAAGACTCAAGCTCATGTTTTTTTATTTGTTGCTGCGCAAATATCATTATGATTACAGGCACAATTAATATGTTACAGCAACATGTTGATCGCGATGGGTCCGTGAGGACATTATGTCAAAAGAGGATAGTTTGTATGGGGCTCAGAGGAATAAATTTTGCATCATTTTGCATCATTTCTTGAATGAAAAAGAAAAAGTAGATGATCGGTAATTGTGCGAGGATAAAAGGATAATGTCTTGTTGTGCAAAACTCGTCAGAATTTGATTGTTTTAGAGTTGCATCACTTAACTATTGATTAGTGAAAAGCGAAGTTAAAACTAAATTGCTTTGGAGCGAGTTGCGTCTATCGCCTATCTAAACCAGTAAGCAAGATTGCGAAATTCAAGAATGGACGGATGGAACCATACCGTTTCGTATGGCTGGTACGATTTGGAAAACTTCTCCTACAATTCACAACTGAATAATTCAAATAGCTCTGTGGGAGCTTCGAATGAAAAGAATTTGAGCATTTCTCAAATTTTCATCATCATTTTCTCCGTTGCTGCCAGTCTCGTTACTGTTGGTGGCAACATTTTGGTCGGTGTCTCTTTTGCCATTGACAAAGAATTGCGGAAAAACACTTACAATTATTTGATATTGAGTCTTGCAGCGGCTGATTTTCTCGTTGGAGCTGTGTCAATGAATCTATTCACAATTTACATCGTTGAAAACCAGTGGACTTTGGGTTCTGTGCTATGTGACTTATGGCTAGCTTTGGACTACGTCGCAAGTAATGCATCCGTTATGAACCTACTGATGATCTGCTTGGACCGGTGAGAACAAATATGCTGTCGTATGTTTTGTTTATAATCAGAAAAGTGTTTGCATGTGGAACTAAACTAAAACAGGTTTTTAAAACATTTTTGTGGCCCGGTTTGAACCCCTAACATCCGGAAAAAAAATTAAAAAAGTTTTTTATGGATTTAAAAAAAAAATTATGGAAAAAAATTAACAGGAACATAGCCTTTTTTACTTTTGGTCCTCCAGATGCATGTAAGGTCCTAACAAGTTGTTTATTTGGGATGCTAGCACTTCCTTAAAAAAAACTAAATGATTAGAGAAGACAAAAACCTGTGCTAAATTCATAGGCGATAGACGATGCAGCGGAATTTGTGATCGGTAAGTGGCTAAATTCTGTAAAAATGTTGTTAAACTTCGTGCAACAGCGGTGATAAATTTGATAACCCATCTAGTTTGTGCAACTTGCTGGTGTTTACTTAAGTTTGCAATGTTTTTGTTTTAAAATTATGTTTGTATGACGTATCTTATTTGACGTAATTTTTACCGCATAGACTGAGTCAGTTGTAAGCCTACGCCTTTTCATAAAAAAACAAAAAATAAACTGAAATAATAAAAGTTTTTAATCAATGAGCTTGCCAATAAGTTGTTTTTTGTCATTTAAGTACTTGTTTTTTTTCTGCAATGTCGATCATTTAAGTTTAAAGTGACGGTAAAAAACATCTTACATTGATTTTTTTGCATTAGTCATGCACAGTAATAACATATTTTTTTTGAAAATGGTGGCTTGGTTTGGCCACTCAAAATACTATTAGTACATCAAACTAAACGTTGTTTAAAAATACGGCATGTACAAGATAGAGCATCACAGCAATTTTTTTGCTAGGTTGTTGAAACCCTCACTACCAAGCTTAAAAGATTGTTACTAATACAATGGGCAACACTGCCAGCAGGTCTGCCCAAATCTCTTAAGAAGATAAATTGCCATTAAGCTTAACATATAAGCATTATTTTTACATAATGTTTATTAAATGTTGTTCAATTGACTCTGCTTTCACCTTGAATGGACAAAGAATTCAAAAAAACAGATTACGCTGTTAATACACTGCATTAACTAGATTGTACCAAGTTCTTTTCAGTTTTCAAGTGGTAATCCCAATCATTATTGCCGTTAATTTATGTGATAGAACAATAAATATTAATTCCGGCAACACTTTTAAATTACAGTTTTGTCTTTCCCTCCGATGGTGTCACTCAAAGCAAAAACAGTTTTAATAGTTGCCTTCGTGCCGCCTTTTTTTATAAAAACTTAAGATTTGCTCCAAACGTGGTCATACGCGTTCGACGTGAAAACAGATTAGTGTTGCCTGCTGAAATATTTATTTGTTGCTTTGTTATTGGTTTTCGGCAACGTACAGCAGAAAAATGCAAATTTATGGTCCCGCTAACAGATTTTGAAACCCTAGAGAGCAATGCGTTCATTGATATGAGATTTTTCAACGGACATAAATTTGAAATTACGGTCTCAAATGGAAACAACAACATTTATCTTCTAAAACAACTGAAGTTTTTATAAACCAGTTGTAACTGGCTGAACACCAACAAAATGATGCTTTTGATATATTTATGGGGGACTTTACTTGTTTGTAAAACAACATTAAATGCTATATTTATGAGAAACAGGAAACCAGTGGCCCAGCGAGAGATTATGAATAAAGGGTGGGACAAGGGCGTAGCCGGAGGGGGAGCACGGGGGTCATTGCCCCCCTCCCAATTCATCCTGGACAAAAACAAGGATCTTGGTAATTATAATAAGTACTTGCCATTGCGTGATTGTGTTCTTGCTGGATTGTGTTCTTTCAAAAAATTTCCGGGTAAGCATGCCCCCCGGACCCCCCTGAACCTTTTCTTGCTTCTCAATCTATTTCAAATTAGTTCTGCCGAAAAAAAAAATGCGCTTGAAAAGTGTGGAAATTATGCCCTCCTTTTTTAAATTTCTCGCTACGCCACTGGGTGCCAGCTCTCTGTCTACACTACACACCAAGATGTGGAAATCCCGCTTAGTGCTCTTTCCAACGGCACAACTTGTAAACTTGCCGGCTTGTTCTTCACACTGTCCCTTTCATGCTGAGCGTCAAGCGGGGAAACTGTGAATAGGCCTACCAGTTTTAAAGTCATCGGTTTGACCCGACTCGGAATCAAACCCAAGTCTACAACTCCCGGGACGGACGCTCTTACCACTCCGCCAACGGCGCAGCCGCAATGACCAGCAAACGATCAGGCGTCACTTCAATTGTTCGAAATGAATCTCCGTTGTCATATTATTTTCACTGTGCCATGCATTGCTTAAATTCGAGCGCTTCTGCAGCTGTAAAAGTTTCAGCAACACAAAATGCTGAAAACGTTGCACAAAAAGTCGTTAAAATGTTTACGACCAGTGCGAAGAAAACAGCATTGTTGAAGTCCTGCATGAAAGAAGATATCTCAAGTCAAGAAGAAACAAAACGTTATCTAGTCGGCTTATGTGAAACCTGGTTAGTAAAATGCCATGTATCGATACCGGTGAAGCACTCAAAATTAGGGGCAAAATTTTTCAATAAAGTTTGCCCGAAAACTGTTCAAAATGCACTAAAATGGCCATTACAGTGCGTGAATTTTCAAAAATTTTCCGGGGCAGCATGCCCCCAGACCAGAGCAGTCGACTTAGGGGGGCCAAGCTTTAATGGAGGGAGGCCAAAGTTTGAAATTAAGCACAAAAGCCGCTGTCTTCAAAAGAGAAAGGTGGTTATTTGGGGGGGCCAAGCATGTCGATTGGGGCGGCCAGGCCCCCCTTGGCGCCGGCCCTGCCCCAGACCCTCTGGAGTCTTTTTTTTGTTTCTCAACTGGCTTCAAATTAATTCTGCCGGAAAAAACTACGTTTGAAAAAATCTCGAAATTTGGTGCCCCTCTCTTAAAAATATTTCTGATTACGCCTCAGACATGAAACATTTTCAAAGGGCTTGCTTAGACTACGCCCTTTTCCGCGTCTAGACGTCTACCGTTGTTGTATTTACGGTAGTAAACATTCAACCTAATTCAAAATTGCATCCCTCCACCAAAATTTTCTGGATCCACACCTGGCCTGATGTAAGCGCGCATAAATCAAAAATATGCGAACAAAATGCATCATATTTGGTGAAGGACTCCAAATGAGAGACAAAAAGTTTGATCAAAAATTGTTCAGAAAGCACTGAAAAAGCCATTATACCATGTAAATTTTTTTTTAATTTCCGGTATAGCATGCCTCCGGACCCCCGAGAGCCGTGTTTTCCTGAATTTGCTTTAAAATTACTCTGCCGGAAAAACACGCGCTTATAAAAGATGTCACAATTTGGTGCCCTCCCTAAAAAAACTTTGAATACGCCTCTGACATGAAATATTGACGCTCTATTCCGGGTATAAACGTCTGACGTCTTTGTGTCTAGTTAACTCTCAATCTAATTGCACATGGAGTTGGCCGAGTGGTTGGTGCATTGGGCTCCGAAGCAGACTTCGCGGGTTCGATGCTCAACTAGGTCATCTCCATGATGCATGTACTTCACTACCACAAAAACCCTAAGCTGCAATTATGTGGCTTGAAATAAAAAAAAAAAAAAAAAAAAAAAAAAAAAACTCTCAATCTAATTTAAATCTGCATCCCCCCACCAAAATTTTTGGGATTCGTTACTGCTGTTGAGTAAAATTTTTTAAACTTTAGCCCCCTCCCCAATAGAAAATTTTGGCTACGCCTATAGGGTGCAGAGCCGGCGCCAGAGCAGTCGCGTTAGGGGGGCCAAACGTTTATCAAGGGGGGCCAAAGTTTGAAATTAAGCACAAAAGCCGCTGTCTTCAAAAAAGATAGCTTGTTGAATGGGGAGGGGGGGCAAGCATGTCGATTGGGGGGCCAGGCCCCCCTGGCCCCCCTTGGCGCCGGGCCTGGGTGAGAGCATAAACTGCGAAAGCCATCACAACAGTTTGATGTAGATCATTTCATTCATTTAGCAACATTTGATCTTTTTTTACTAAAATTTTTTTACTTAATATACTCCTGCAAGGAAGTACTAAAAACCGTAGGCCTATCACCCACGAAAGATAAAGAGGGCGGTTGCCTATTCTCTTTGCGTCATTTCAAACAAAGGTATAAATATGTGTCAGTTTAAAAATCTAAGTTAATATCTTTTTAAAACCACCGCAGTTTTTTAGTTCACCAGGAGCGGACTCTTTATGGCCGATAAACATTGCTATTAATCTCACGCAAGTATTTTTGAGAGTTTTGCAAGCCCTGGCTCTTATATTTGAACACTACCGCATCACCTACATCCTGACCAAAACAATAACTGGTTTGCTATAGGTAAAGAATTTCTATTATCTAAACTCTGCTTGTTCTGGAGGAAGCAAGGGCAATGTGACACTTATTTTCTAACAGCATTTAGTCAAATTCAATGATATTCTTGCTAATAAGAGGAAACGTCAATTACACCAAACGTTCTTTGTATTGAACTTTAAAGAGCGGTGAACTCTTATTTAAACATTTAAAAAAATGTTTAACCCCTTTTAGTTGTAGTCATTTTCACAAGGGGCGGAGCCAATAGAAAACTTATGGGAGCGAATCATAGAAAAGGCCAAAAATTGCGGTACCGTATTTTATAAAAACGTTTAAGCATTCTTCAGATTAGGCTTTGTCAAAATGGGTTCAGTATGCCGGTGGCTAGTCGTAACTGTTTTCAATCGATCACAATATTTTGTTGTACAATGTAGCCTCCACGACCTGCTAGACAAACATGCAAAACACGCCGCCGAAAAAAAAAGTTTGACAAATTTCCAACTGTAGAAACCCAACTGCTCAAATCTATGTGTTTTCATTTTTTTCTACGTCGTGTTACGCTTTAGCGTAATCCCAAAGATATGCTCTGTCTACGCAAGAGTTAGGCCTATTGCTGCACTCTTTGAGTCTTGGAAATGGCTCCACATTCATCGTTTTTACGAATTGCGTCTGGTAACTCAGGAAACTTTGGTATGATTTGCATGTTTTGAAGAATTATTACGCATTTTTCATGGAAACAATGGACGTAGGTCAATATAGTTTTTGAGCTATATTACCTTACTGTAGTAAAGGTTGCACGTTATGATATCAATGCTAATATATAACAATGATAATTTTTTTCGAGGATCCTCCCGCAGAATGTTTTGAGCGTGCCAATGATTTTATTTTATCGGTGCATTTTGTCTCTAGGAACTTTTCTGTACTAACATTTTACTGGCTATAGATTTTCGTGGAGAAAGGCAAGATGCATTACATACCTCCTCTGAAAACTAATGGGTTTCGATATATCTTTTAAAGCAGGGGTGGGCAAAACTTTTCACACGAGGGACCACATTTGAAAAAAAATTGAAACTGAGGGCCGCACTAATAGGAAGAACAAAAAAAAGGTCTACAAGTCCCTCACTGACATTCAATGCCGAGCAGAAAAAAAAAAAGAAAAGGAGGTCTTCGGCTTTATTCACGGTAGGAGTTTATATTTCTGTAAGTGCCCGCGGGTCGTGTAAAATGGTCTCGCGGGCCGCAGTTTGCCTTACCCAGCCCTGTTATAGAGTATTTTAAAGTAAATGTTGGACTGTTGATAGTCAAGGCTCACCTACCCAACTTTTATGCCGACTAAGCACAGCTACTGCTGCTAAAAATGCAAATTAGGCCATTATTTTTATCGGAAAAATACCACACGTTTTAAAGAAAATTTGTGTAGCCTACTTTTCCGGAAATCTTTAATGCTGATTAAACGGTGATTTGTCTATCGATCGCACAGTTATAACGCACTGCTTATGATGGAGAAAATTTTTTTTGAAAATATGGGCAACTATTTTTAGCCTACTGACATAGCTACCTACAATTATAATATATTGCAAGTCGAGTCTCAAGAGCTACCAGTAACGATTTTCCCTTACGGTTTTATGAGAACCTGTCTTTTTTAATTAAGCAATTACTCAACCAATATGAGCATGCTAATCTCTTAATGAGGAAGAAAATCTTTCATTAAAATCGCCCAACAGAAATTTTGAAAATGAAGCTCTATTGATTTTTGCTGTTATTTCTAATAATCACTCATAGATATTGTGTAATGTTGTACCACACGTGAATATTTCATAACCTTGAAGTTTTTCTATCTTAACCGTTTAATTTTAAGCGGCCAGCAAGTTTGTTTGCTTCACTCTTCATTTTCGTTACCTAGGTTTTGGCTTCCAAACTGGGGAGGGATCTAGAAATATGCTTGATTATTACGTCACAGTGTATGCTATGCCTATTCTTTTGTATCTCTTTCAGTGTCACCAATTTGGCGGAAAATCCGCTAGATTTGGCGGATTTTGCTTCTGTTTGGCGAAAAATTTTTGCATTTGAAGGACAGCGGATTTTTATGCAAGTGTTGGAGGATGAACAGCTCAAATGGCCAAGTGGTATAGAGCGTCTGTCTCTTGAGCTGTAGACTCGGGTATGATTCCGAGTCGGGTCAAACCAATGACTTTAAAATTGGTATTCACAGCTTCCCTGCTTGACGCTCAACATTAAAGGGACAATGTTGAGAACAAGCCGGCAAGTTTACTTGTTGTGCCGTTGGGAAAGACACTTAGCAGGATTCCCCCATCATGGTGTGGTAGACAGTGTTCTAAGCGAGCTCGTATAGCGAATTGATCGCTTTCTCGTGATAGGAGGATAAACACGCAACTAAAAAAAAAAAAAATTTTTTTTTCAAAATCGCTGATTTTTGAGAAAGATTTTACAATGAAATGTTAACCAAAGTCCGTGAGTCCTTGGTACGGACTTTGGTATAAAAGTGCTCTAAAAGTGATATAAAAAATAATAATAGTTGTACAACGTGAAAAGCTGCCTCATACGCAACAAGAAGAATTTCAACCACGCATTTAGCGGATTTTCAAGTATGATTTAGCGGATTCTTGCCTTACACAGTTGGCAACACTGGTCGCTTTGCTGCAGTCATTATTTTGTATAGTAGTTAACAGGCTGTGTAGAGTTTGTTCGCTGAGTCAAGTGCAGTTACGCTGTAGCCTGAGTTGTTAACATTTCGCTGTTGTTACAGTTGCGATTCAATAATCATTTTTCATTTAATACAATTATGCCTAGCTGAAAAATGCGATGTTTCTTCATACACTAACCAAAACAACCTGATAGAAAAAATGTTCACATGAAGTCAGTTTGTCCTTAAGCAACAGCCATCTGTTGACAGTTTTGAAAAACTTTACAATTCTTTGTAAATTTTCTCCGTTCACTTAGTTTTTTTTTAACTTTCAAGCGATAACTCCTCTTTTAAAAGCACTGTTCACGTGCGCATACCAAAACGCGGCTAGTGGCAGCGCGACACGCAGCACGCCAAAGTTTTTGTCGCAGCCTACCTTGCTTATTTTCCTAAAATTACCGAACACGCAAAGATCTGCTACATTTTCTTGCACTATCTTCATTGCCGCGTGTCGAATATTTTACATGCACCTTTAGCTGTAACTTCTTTTACAGCGAAATCGCTACGTGGCTAAGCAACAATTCAGGTTATCTAAAGTGCATTGAAAACCGCCACAATAGTAGTGATTTCATTCAATGCTTTTCGTTCCAGAATCCTATATATTTTTAAAATGTCTCAGTGATCTCGTTGAAGATACAGTCTAAAAGGTGCATCTCTACTTACAATAAGAATTGTTCTAGTACTAGAAAGCAGGAAAATTTGTGTTAGGTCTTCAAGGTCTTGTGTTTGGGCAGTTCGATTCGGATGACCAACGAAATGGTCTTTCTGTCCAGTTTGCTGCTGCATGACTGCTATGTGTAATTGCAATTGCTATTTCATTGTCCTTAAATTTTAGCCCAAACGAAATAAACTTGAACTTGAAAAATTGCTTTATTTTCAGGTATTTTTCGGTGTCCAAAGCAGTATGTTATCGCAACCGAAGTACAAAGGTATACATAGGTGCCATTGCAGGAGGATGGATATTCTCCTTCATTCTTTGGGCTCCTTGGATTTTATTTTGGCAGCATATTGTCGGAGAAAGAACCGTTCCAAAGGTATACAAGCAACTTTTTAAACCAGCATTTTGTAAAGCAAATTATTAATGTAATCAGTGTGTTTTTGAAGTTTGGCTCGAGGAACCTTTAGGAGGTTTTAAAAGACCATTTTGGTTCCTCAAAAGGCCATAAAAAAACGCTGAATGTAATTAAGAAAAAACAACTAAGCTTTACAATTCAAAATCTTCGTTATCTCTCGTATTTTCTATAGTATAGTGGCGGGGCTAATCATAGTGGCTTAGCGCCTGCATGGGCGACACAGCTCCGCAAAAACGACGCAGCGGTGGCGAGCCGTTGGCGACATTAAGCCAATTTACATACACAATTTAAGCGGGTTAACCCGGTAAATCCAACCCGCTTACGGCAGGCGAAAACTTACGTCATTCTGCTTGCGTAAGCATTGCGGGTTGGAAATTACTCGCTTGCAACAGATAGGTTCAACCCGCTAAATAGCGCGTTGAAAGAATAGTGAAGCGACGTGTAACCCGCATAATCAAACCCGCTAATGTAACTTGATTTACTGCTTCCGACTTGACTGACCCGGAAAGAAAAATCCTGACCTGCCGCACTATTGGCGATGTACCTAACTACTGAAAATATTTTAAAACACACCGTTAGAGATAAAACTTGGGCTATGATTTGTAGCGGATAAAATGTTTCCACAAAATCAGTTTTAGGATTGGATTGAGAATATTGTTGGGAGCAGAGATTTGTTTTTGTCTATGCTAAAAAGTAGCGGAAGAACAACACCCGTGGAAGTGCGAGTGTGGTGCCAGGAATGTGTAAAAGTCCCGTAGTTGCCCAAAAATGATCAAACTTGGTGCAGAAATTAGTTCTAGAAATGTTGGTTTAAAATTCGGAGAAACTACTTCACATCATTTGCAACGAATAATTAATTACTGTTAATCAATAAATAAACCAACTCTGCTTTGAAAGCGTGTTTGCTATTTGGTTGAAATCAATTAAGAAAAAAAGGAGCGATTTCACGTTTAGCGCGGTTTTCGCGACGTGGCAAGAAACTGAACTGAAACGCAATTTTTGAAATTTTAATATCTGTTTCAACAATATTTCAAAGAGTGAGATTTTACCTCTTCGAAAATTTGAAGATGGTTTTAGAATTTTAAAAATTGCATTTACAATAACAAAATTAAGCTTGTGTTGGTAAGGGTTGTTTTTGACATTGAAAAATGGACGTCTGTACAACAAATGAGCTGTTGCGTTTTCTTGTCACTTGAAATTGCTATGGCAAAGTTTTGTTTTGAACTATTTTAAACTAACAAGCAAATGACCTTTTCATATAATGAACAATCGATTTTAACCTAGTCTACGCAATCGATAAAGAGATGAAGTTTGTTATTGCAATTAAATTTAATTATGTCATCAATCATTGCCTTCGGCGGAACCAATGCAAATCCAATTATAAGGATTTTAAAACAGAGCGCAAGAGAGTTTCATTTGGGGTTCACAGAATGAAAGTGCGCATTAGCCGAGGGGAAGGGTCTTAGAGAGCTCAAGATCCTTTCTAAAATTTTGGTTAATTTAGTTTCAATGCTTCCATGAGACCCACAAACGTGCAGGATGAGCATTTTTTCCAAGTCCTTGTTTACAAGAATTTCAGTATCCGTCCCTAATGCGGTTTGTCCTACTAGAACCCACCAAAAGGAAAATTTTAAGCAAGACTTGCTATCATGAAAATTTGAACACTCTACCTCTTGAAAAATGCAATTACATTAGTCTTGAAAACGCCTTTGCTCTCCAAAAATTTTCAAGCAACCGAATCGACATCTGCGGCGGTATAATAACTGCTCAACTTTTGTGCACTTGACGCAATGCGTTAACTTAATGAACAAAAAAAGTTACCGCATTGCGTTACATGCAACAAAAGTTGAGCAGTATACCGCCCCTGATCTTTTTAATTGAGTGTGGTATATTTTAGTCTCTTAACTTAACAATTGATTTTTTTTTTACTACAACACAAAGTCAAAGGGGGAGGGAGGGGCATGGCACAATGCTCAACTTCCTAAATACGCTCCTGCAAACAGACCATTTTCTTTTGTCGAATGGTGGTTTGGCATCTTGCAAGAACCACCCAGTGCATATGTGAAATACGATCGGTTCCGGCCGTAAATCGAACCCGTCGCAAAGGATCTCTATCCGCACGCTATACCGTTATGCGCTAGGCAATGTCGCTAACACATGTTTAATAATATTATTCGTATGCGCTAACCAATTAGCCCAGTTTATAAAGCAATGCTATCGGTGCGAAGGTCTGGGGTTCGACTCTTGGGTCGTTTAAATCGGACGCAGTGTCGCCAACAGCTCGTCACCGCGGCGACGTTTCTTCGGAACTGTGTTGCTCAGGTGCTAAGCCGCATAGATGAGCCACACAACTAGTTACACGCTTCTACGTGATACCGCGCGAGTATAATAAAGATTTGATTTTTTTTCGCTAATCACTAGTATTTAATTTTTCAGAATGAGTGTTATATTCAGTTTATAAGAGACAGTAAGCCTTTGGCGGTTGTTACTGCATTTGCTGCTTTTTACACCCCAGCCTCGCTCATGATACTGCTGTATTGGAAAGTATACGTCGGAATTCAAGCCAGAAAAAAGTAAGTAGTTTGTACATTAGTTAACAAAACTTAGTTTATATTTGTTAAGCAAGCTTCAAAAAGCTAATTTCAATAGTAGAGCAATTGTATTTATTATCAGACCAAGTGGATAACGATGGTAACACTTTTCATTCTTTCAAATGTTTTCAGAATCTGCTTTAGACGTACAGTAAGCTAATCTTACTCACTGATATGAGATTAGTGTACCGGTATCATGAAATTGACAGTAGAAACGATTAAGAAATTATCGATTTTTTCACCTTGGACAGCAGCTGCAGGAGGGGATGGATTATTTAAGAGATTTGACTTTTAACCGAAAGCAGTGAAAATACTAGATAATCTCATAACTTTATTGAATTTTGCTACTTAAATATAATTATCATCCAATATGTGCGTCAAAGTAGTTTTATATAAAGTGAAATTAACCCCCTTAAATTTTTTGCGTTTTTCAAGCTCACGGGCTCTCAATTTCCTGGTAGCCACCGTTTCGACCTTGTTAAGCCACATCAGAGGAGCTTATGGCAGCATGACTAGTTAATAGCTCCGTAACGTATTTTTATGCGCATTTTGTGTGGTTTCCTGCCCAAAAAAGGCTATGTACTGATTGTAGATATCATGTTGTTTGAACCTACTACTGCACAGCTTAATTTTGCAATGAAATCGCATTGGTTAGCATTAATTTTAAGAAACCACTTGAAGCTCTTGTATT
Source organism: Trididemnum miniatum (assembly GCA_964006365.1). Classification (NCBI taxonomy): domain Eukaryota; kingdom Metazoa; phylum Chordata; class Ascidiacea; order Aplousobranchia; family Didemnidae; genus Trididemnum; species Trididemnum miniatum. The sequence continues at coordinate 10,923,754 of OZ023239.1, forward strand.
TGCAGCTTTTCCCACTTCCGCGGCCAGAGCCTAAGTTTTATTAAAAAACTAAACCGATTTTCAGGCGTTAAACTTGCGTAAACATCCTTTGTTATCGCTATTTTAATAATTTATAAGTAAATGAACGCGTGTAAAGTTCGTTTGCGTCCTGGCTCCTCCGAAAACGGGATTGAATATTTTATTTCGAACTTAACGTAAGCAAAGAACCGTGAAACCAATTTAATTACAAGGCCGTGCGCAACGTCAACGTCGGAATGAAAAGGCCAAAGCAAGGTTGCCAATTTTAAAAAATGTTTTTTAAAAAGAAGAAAGAGTCAATTGTTCTAAAAATGATAAACGCTTAAACCTATCTTTTTTAAATTTTTTTGCAAGAAAATTTTGTATATTTTATAACATTTGTTAAAGCTTATACGTTGTTGGCACAGTTTCTATGTTCTGATTATACTGTGAAAAATCGATTGGTAGTGACATAATTTTTACATAATGTATTTTTGGGTGAACTTGTTTCGTAGGCGAATGATTTCATTCAGCTACCACAACTCGAAAAACAAAAAACACATAACTTTAATAGTTTAATGATTTAATCTACCAACTTCTAAGTGGGCTCGACCGAGTTACAAACCAATCGACTAATAGTCAAGTCCAAACCCGATTTTGATAGATAGATAGATACCGGTATTTTATTTCGCCAATTTGAAGAAAAACAAAATGGACATAAAATAACAAAAGATCAATAAAGAAACAAGCAAAAAGCGTCGACTAACCAAAACTGTTTTCGGGTCAAGGTGCAAAACAATATTACAATTTTTGGTGAAGAAATGCAGAGGATTGATGTGCAATTCAATTACAAAACGATAATCACAATCATGAATTTTTACAGACAATAAGGAACATGCTAAATAGTTTGGAATAATAGCCTTTTCTAAAACCTGGGCGAAACTCTATACAAAAAGCTCGGTACTCTTGGTTCGGGGAACTCGATTTATATTTTTGAGGTCCTTGGAACGACCTAAAAAATCCTTACTCAACCCATTTTATTTAATGCACAATGGTCATATTGCTGATTTACCAACAAATCAAATGAATATTGAAGGATTTTTTTTAAACAAAATGTAGCTTTTTCTGTATCCGTAAGTATGAGCGGATATTACGAGCATAATCAACCAAAAAACAAAAAAATATCAAAATGCAATTATATGGGACGAGAATAATTTAAGGAGAAAAAACAAAACCCCACTAATTCTCAAATCTGGACGTTTCGACAACATAGATTCAGCTGTCATCATCAGCGTTGCAAGCAAGGCAGTACAAAACTGAGAACAAAAAAATTTTCATTTACTGACTTTAACGGTATCAACATTTTAATGGGGATAGTTAAATTTTGGTAAGACTGATTTAAATATAACAGACATTGAAGCATAAAGCAGCAAAGCCAAAGTTAAATTTTCAATCATTTTGGTCGGTTGGCTCAGTTGTTAAGCAAATCGGTGCGGGAGATCTGGGATTCAAAACCCAGGTCGGTCAAATCGAACACAGTGTCGCCAACGGCTCGGACGTTTCTTCGGAGCTGTTGCACAAGCGCTAAAGCAGTGGAGTTGGACCCGCCACTCGTTACACGCTGCGGAGCCATACCGCAAGTATGATGAAGCTTTGATTTTCAATTACCGGTACCGCTAGTTTTAGTTTCGCTGCGAGTAAAGTGCGGACTGTATAAGTTTCCATTGAAAAATATTTAAATTCTACGCTAAAAAATACACGTTAAGAGTTTTTATCGCCGATCAATATAATCAATATTTTTTTTAATAATCCCTTTCAATATTCAAGGCAATATGTTTTAATTACATTCGGAAAACTAAATGTTCTATTGTATTCACAAAAATGATTACCGGTATGCAGAATTCCGAAGTAGATTGCACAAAAACTATTAAATTGAAATAGTAATCGACTTGATTTCATTGCAGTAAAAGAAATAACAATTGCTGTCTTTGCTGCAGTTTTGTGAGTACTAATAGAATACCTAAAATGGCCAAAAAATTTTCGTTTTACTATGCTTTAATTAATGATCAGCCTGGTTTTGATTTGAAATACACATGCAGAAGTTTATACGTGCTAAGGTAAAGTGAAAACAAGCTTGAAGTAAAATTATGGGAAGGATAGGCTATTAAGCTCAATCATGTCTACCAATTTTAAAACATAAACGAAGACTGCCCTCCATTCAGATTTGGTATCTCAGTTTCGCTCCTTCTGGTGAAACTCCTTGAATTCTTATTGAGCAAAAATGAGCTTCAATTGGCTTGGGTTTTACACAGAAATAACATCTGTGGTTGTTCAAAAATGATAAAAAATGGCACAATAGTCAGCTTTAGAACCTACAGTAATTTCAAACTCAAAAAGCTTGAAGCTTTTGCCTGGCAAAGTGTTTTTTTAACTTTCCGAACACGTACTACCAGTGGACATAACCGAAATATGAACAAGCCGCCAGGTTCTAGTTTGAACCGGAATTTGATTTGAGACAACATGAAGTCTTTTACCAAAGCCATATTCGAACCAAAAATCCCACCCCGACTGACAGCGCTGATACCTTTTCGCTCCCAGCTGCTTGTGGCGTTCCGAAAAAACATATTTTATGACACATAAAAATGAGTTTTGTTTTTAGTTTAGAATAAACAGTGTAAATAATAAATCAGTGGTAACTGTTGTGTTTATTTGACAATTTTAATAAAAACATCGACGCACAGTGTTGTATACGAATATATACACAATTGCGAACGACGCCATGTAAAAGTAATCAAAAATTGCCGATGAAAAACGCAAAACTACGTCATAGCAGTACATAGCTATACCCTGGCGTCGAGCAACTCTTTTGAAAAGGATAATACGCTACATCAACATCATTACATTTCAAAATTTTTTGATAAGTTTAGGGCAATAACTTTACGCTAACTTTTAAATTTTTTAAATAATTTAAATGTGTGGAATCTGCTGCGTAATTTTTTTTTATGTTGTTTCTGTTCATCGTCATGGCCAGTCTGTATAAACTTTTTTAAGATATTCTACGCTAAACTTAGCTGTAAACGTTTGAAAATTCTTGGCAACTGAATAGGTTGTCAAAGACGCAAGCTTCGCTGAAGTAAAATTAAAAACTTATTATATAATATTTTCGATTATATTCCAAGTTAATAATTAATGGCGATTCTGTAACTATTTTCCGATATTTTATTGCTGAATCTAACCTTTCAGGCATTTCTAACTTGCACTGTTAAAAATCAATTATTTATGGCATCTATTCTACTTTTGTTTTTGTTCTTATTACGTATTGATTAATTTGAAACTGTGTAATTATGTTTTCAAAATCTTGACCTATTGAGGCTGGTTTTGTTGTTGATGTCGCTTTTTTTTGGACACTGTAGCCAATGGGTGTCCAATGTCCATACAGCAACTCTTCGAAATTAACTTGCCAATAGCAAATAGCCAGTTAGGTCAGAAAAGTGAGAGCAAAAACTATTTAATCTGCGAATTCCTCGTAATCTGGATCCCATTTAACGAGGTATTCCGATAAGGGGTCTTCATATCAATGGAAAAAGTGAGGAATATTTAAGATATTTCTAATAGCAATTCAACCAATCCTTTTGGTTACCTCATGGTTTGTAATAATGGTTTGGCTTCGATGAAATTGTCAAAGTGTATAGCCAAGATTTAAACTTAACTTTCTTGGTGGCTTTCTATTACTTCCCTGTACAATTTTGTCAATTTTTTTCTTTTTAGAAAAGTTTTTGCGATGAACAATCCAATCAAAGTTAACAAAGGAAAAGCCATTGACAAAACTAAAGATGCAGAAGGACCTTCTTGCAGTTCCAGCTCGGATACCAGTGGCAAACCTGTTGAATCAATGTGTGCAATATTGCCTTCGAATACGGAGACCAGACGTTTCAGATTTAGTCAATTCTGTTATTGCTTCAAGAGAGCAAAATCTCAAAATTCTCTTGGAAAAAGTGATGCAGCGAGGCTGATTAAAGGTCCTGATGCTTCAAGCGATTCGTCCACCATCACTAAAAATAAAAGCTCGCAATCAACTGCTACAAGCATTGACAAGACCCCAACGAATTTGCAATCTCCCATTCTTGAAGGAGATAGAAATATTGTCAATGTCTCTGAGCAGTTACAAAACTTGGGTTCGAAACAGGGCAAGGTTCATTCTCAAGTTAAGAAGGATCCCCACCGTACACGCGAGTCGCACTTAATCTCCAAACCTCCAGAAAAACAAACAGTCGCAAATGATGAAAGTGAAGGGAGAAATCATTCCAATTCACTGTTGACTGCAGACAAACATCTTGGCGAAAAAGGTTCTCTTTCAATTGCTGAATGCAAAATAGACGAAATCAAAGTTGAAGTTAGCGACCTTGATAATCAATTCCAAAACTTGTCCAATGATTTTGTCGACCATCAGCGATTCTCAAATGCTTCGAACGATGAGCTAAATCATGATAAAACTAATCATCATACAACATGCAATTCAACCGAACAGGTTATCGATGACGAACCAGCTGAAATTACGCCAAAGAATGGTTTTGCGTCGGAAGATGGGGTTGATATTCCTAAGTTAACGGAGTCAAATTTAGACACAAAAGCCATTGAATCTGGTCAAAATTCCACACTTAAGCCGAACGAAAGGCGTTTGCCTTCTCTACCAGAGACGAACACAAGCAGCAGACGTCGACGTCCTCTCATAAAAGCGTTTTCTGTGGACCACAACGTTTTCATTTCAAGGTTAACTGATTTTACAAGATGTAACAATAATGGCCTATAAATAAAACGACTTTCTGAAAGTTTTTATAGGTGGTTTTGCACAATTACATTGTCCTCCTTTCTCATTATCCGCTATGTGAGTGAGCTGAGTTCGAAAGCTTATTTGTTAAAATCCTTTGAAAGTATTTATTGTGTCTGCATCTGCTGATTCATGTTTGTCAATTTTCGTTCCAAAAGAGATAGATTACGCCTGGTAACAAATCAATTCAGCAGATTTGAATTTAACAGTTACGACATATGAATCGATCGAGTTAGTTCGGCAGCACATCAAACTCCGAAATTTTGTAAGTTGGTGGATTTATTTACCGACAATATAAGTTAGATTGAAATATTTTTCTGAATTTACGGTTACCACTGTGAAAATACAACATGCTTTCTTTTTTTAGGGATACTGAGCCGACGATTGGGTTAAAATTGGAAGAGATGAAACCACAAAAAACGAATATATCCGCAGATTTGTTGATGATCGAGAAGACTGAACATGTAAGCACTTGCATCAAAGCTCAGCTCCTTGATAATGGATCCGTTGTTCAACTCCTATCAACTGAGAGAACGACTCAAAAGCAGGAAATCAGCTCTTGTAGTGCTTCCCCGAGCTTGAAACATGGCAATGCGAAAGATAGCCAGGAAGGGTATTCTTGTAGTCTCCCAGCGTCACCAAGAGTAACAGATGAAAATCGGCAAAAAATGGAGGCAAGGCGTGGAAACAAGAATAGACTTAGTGGAAAATCTTGTAATGGGAAATTTCAGCTAGGCGAAAAGCCTGCTAATAAATGGATTAAAGTTGTTTCCAGCGAAAACGCAAAATTAACCCTTTCAAAGGTCGCTAAAAGGGCTAATGCGAAAGCCAGTGAAGAAAAAGAAGCTGCTAAAAAGGAAAAAGAAAAGGAGAAAAAAGAAATCAGTCGAGAAACTAAAGCTGCAAGACTTTTAGCATCGATTTTGGCCGCCTTTATTTTTCTTTGGCTTCCTTATAATGTAATGGCGTTGATTGAAGCATTTTGTTCAGATGAGGAGACTTCTTGTATCCCGCCAATGATGTGGAACATCGGCTACTGGTTATGCTATCTTAACAGCACGTTAAATCCAGTTTGCTACGCTCTTTGCAACAGAAGATTTCGAAAAATATTTAAATATTTGTTATCATTTAAATGGATTTGGGCAGAAAACAGGAGACGTTTTTAAAAGCAGTTGATAGCTGACTATCGATTTTATAAAACACTAATATCAGTAAACACATATGGCAAAAAATACTTTAGTCGGAAATGTTGGGTCCTACTAAACACCGCAAAGGACGACAAAGGACTTCAAGTTGATGTACTAAACACCGCAAAGTACGACAAAGGACCCTAAAACCCTAACCCTAATCTAACCCTTGCCCTAACCTAACCCTAATTTGAAGTCCTTTGTCGTTCTTTGTTATGGCATGATTTCAAGTCCTTTGTCGTTCTTTGCGGTGTTTAGTAGATCAATTTAAGGTCCTTTGTCGTGGTTTGCGGTGTTTAGTACATCAATGTGAGGTCCTTTGTCGTCCTTTGCGATGTTTCAGTCCTTTGCGGTGTTTAATAGGACCGGGAAATGTTTATTGACACTACAGAATCCTGACTTTTTCCACTCAGAGGCGGACTCAGGAGGCTTTTTGGAGGGAGCGATTTCCTTTCTTTATTTTATAGCTTGCATAATGCATGGGCATTACACATCTAGTCATAAGGGCATTACACATCTAGTCTAGTCATAATGCTGCTCAAACAACGCAAACAGCTTTTTGCTGATATAGACCTTTTAGGGGATGATAGCCATATCCGCCCTTCCTCCCTATGAATCCGCTCTTGTTTCCGCTGCTGGGTTAGTGTTTTGTATTTAAGCATTAGCCTGCTATTTCTTTGTGCTTTTGGAAAAACTTTTACCGTGCATTGCGCTCAAAAAATGGTTACCAATCGCTATAACCCAGAATGACCAAAGTTTAGCAATGTTTCCAGGGGCGTGCCCATGAGTTTAAAAGGGGGGAGGGGCGCAATTTAAAGCCATACCAGTTAACTTTCTCTGAAAGACGAGTTTTTATGCTTGCTTTAACTTCTGCCGGACTTTTTTTCTTAATTTCCGAACGACTGTGATTTCCTTGCAATCGAGCGTGTTAAACTTACCTCCAAAATAATGTAGTTTTCTGTGAGTAACGTAATTTGGCGTTCTCATATTTTTTATATGACGTCGAAATTACCCCCCAGAACTAGCTTTGACATATTTTTACTGCCAGAGTAATGCTGGCTGGACCATTAACAATTACGTATATCAGCTTTACACCATGAAAGTTTTGCACATTGGTCTGCGAGGGGGGGCGCGGCTGGGTACGCCCTGGTTTCTAAAAAGAGCGCTTTTTAGGATTAATGCGCACATGTGCGCGAGATGGGTGCTTTTTGTGATAATGAAAGATAAAACAGCCATCATTGATACAGCAAAAATTGGAGTTAAAAGCATTTCGTTGCAAAGTTTGTTACTGTTTTCATGTTGGTTAATCTCACAATTATGTTGTGCTGGTGCTTTAACTTTAAGCTTTCATTATCTTGAATTGGCATGTGTAAAGCCATATAGCAGGGCCGGATTAAGCAATGGGCAAACTGGGCAGTTGCCCCGGGCCCCGCGCTTGGACGTGATGACCCTTTTTTTTGGTCTTCACTTGATTTTGGGCAAAAAATTGGACATCTGAGTGCGTGTGACCTTTTTTTTGGTCTTCACTTGATTTTGGGCGGAAAATTCACTCTTATCTGCCCCAGGCCCCGCGATCTCTCAATCTGTTCCGGGCCCCGCGATCTCTTAATCCACCCCTGCCATATAGGCTCACCGGAGTAAAGGCTGCGGAAACTAGCTCTACCACACATAGGCCTATAGTTTTGAATTTTCTTAGATGATGTAAAATTCGGTTAGGAATTCTACAAAGTTTTACATCAGTGAAATTCAAGCTTGCATTACGGAAGATTAATTGTCTAACTGAGCATTGAACTCGCAAAGCCGGCTACGGACCAGAGTGCACCAACTGCTCGGCCAACTCCGAGTGCGATATTTTATTTTCATTTTCCAAGCAACATAATTGCAGCTTAGGTTTTATGTGAGTGAACTATATGCGTCATGGAAGATGACCTATAATTGCGCATCGAACCGATGAAGCCAGCTCCCGGGCCCAATACACTAACCACTCGGTCAACTCCATGTGCTCCCTTTGCGATATTCCAAAAAATTTTAGTGGGTTTTTAAGGCTCTGGCGTGGAATAGTACTTTGCTAAATATTTGTTTTCGAACGTTCCTTCTTGCATAATTTATTGCATTTTCTAGCATATTTACAGTGATAAAATGATAGTGAGGGAATCAGCTGGTTGTTAATCACACTAACATACTTTTAATATAAACAGAAAAACCAAAGCAAAAATAATGTACTGACAAACACAAACTTTTTGCAGCATAGTGTTTAAAAATGCAATCACACTCACTGAGACGCCTCAATGTTGAGGAAGCAAGTTTTATTTGTTGTATTTTTACGTCATAATGCAACATGTGTGATGCAATAATGACACAAAAGAAAAGGTTGTCGAAGACGTTATGAAGTCTAAATTATGATGGCACCGTTCTTAAGTTTGCTTTCTTTGCCAAGTGCTTCGGCTAATAGAAAGAGCATTGCACGCCGTTGACAATAGTGATAGTTGTGATGTTATCGGCGAAAAAAAAATTGTAAGATAAAGTTTGTTTTTTGGACTGGGACTTCGTAATTTCACATTTAGAATAATATCCCAAATCTAAGTCTTACCTGCTAAAGGGTTTAAATCTAACTTTCATCCATTTCACTATTTTGACAATTTGAGCGCTTAACTAAATCTGTTGATGTCTTCAGATGCCTCTTGTTAGGTTAATGAAAAACACGCTTTCCTTTTCCGAGTTGTTAAAAAAAGTAAAACCGTGTTACCATTAGGCAGCTAGCGGCTGTGGTGAAATAGTTTTATATTCTTGTGCTTGTTGTGTGATTTGTTTCGTCCTTTCTACAATGATATTTCGCTCAGAACTAGCCTACATCACTTATCTCCATCAAAACCTAATCCAAAAGAAAATTCAGGGGGGAGACGGAGAATAAAAAAATGCCTGTCTTGCAGGTTTTTGCGTTCAGAAGTATCGAAGTAACGATGTGTTAATATCGTACGTAACTCAAAACGTATGGTGGTGGGTGGGTGGGTGGGGTGGGCTTGGGCTCTGCTTGATCGGCCAATGTTCATTGTACTGTTATTAACTTACAATACGTCAAGGCCCGCATTTTTGACTTTGTCTAAGTGCATAATAGGGCTCCAGTTTCGTAGGTTATGTGACGTCACAGGATAATTTGTAGACGTCATCGAATCTTGCAATTCATTCATGACGTCGCAGGTATTCGTTATAAAGGCCAATGCTAATGATGAAAGTAACTCGACCCTATTCGTGTTTTTTATGGTGCAATAATAATCGTTTTGTTTATTTCATTGGCAAGTATCTTTTTTCAATGTTGTGGCGATTAAACTGAAAGTGAAACAAATTAGTAAACGTATTTGTTGGTATTTTGTATTGTGTTGCAGCGAACAAAAATTAGTATTTTTGTCATCATCGTTTGGCCTAGCATTTGCAGCAGAGAAAATAAACCTACCGTTTTTTAAGCCGTACACAACTTACAGTGCTGTTCGAAATTATGAGACCACTTAAAAATTTGACTATTTCTTGGTGTTCATGATGAATTGCATCAGAGGTGGGTTGCTCCAAAACTGGTGTTAATGTTAGGCCTACTATAAAGCGATGCAGGGAAACCGGAAAATTTGAAGAAAGACCTGGAAGAGGAAGAAAGATGAAATCAACTATTCGACAAGACAGGGCTCTGGTCAGACTTTCCCTATCTAATCGACGTCTAATCAGCTCTGATCTTAGCAAAGAATGGCGTCAAAGTGCAGGTGTGGAAGTGTCGACATCAACAATTCGAAAAAGATTGCTTCAAAGTGGTTTAAGGGGATGCAAAGCGAAAAAGAAACCAAAAGTATCGGAAATACAAAGAAAGGCCAGGATTGCTTGGGCAAAAGAGCATTTGAACTGGACAAGTGAGAATTGGGATAAGGTCATATTTAGTGATGAGAGCACCTTTACTATCCAAAATCACGCTAGAAACAACTTTGTTCGAAGAAGACCTCATAAAGCGTTTAGCCCTCAGTGCATTTTGCCTACTATCAAGCATCCGATTAGTGTGATGATTTGGGGTTGTATGGCATCAAATGGCATTGGAAGATTGCACATCTGTGAGGGGATGATGAATGCCACCAAATATGCTGCTGTACTGGAAACAAAATTGCTTGCCAGTGCCCGAAGTTTATTTCCGGATGAGTGCTGGATATTCCAAGATGACAATGCTCCCTGTCATTGAGCCAAGTTAGTGAAAAGGTGGATGCAATCTCATGGGGTGGCCCAGATGAATTGGCCAGCTCAATCACCAGATCTCAACCTTATTGAAAATTTATGGCACGGAATTAACGTAATCATTGCCAAAAACAAGACATCCAACAAGAGAGAGCTGATTGAGAATATTATTCAAGTCTGGCATCACATTGTTACACCGGAAGAACTTGGCAACCTTGTGCAGAGCATGCCGATACGGTGCAAAGCAGTGATTCAGAATAAAAGATTTCCAATGTAGTACTAACTTAATAATGAAATGTCGCAAAAACGCTCCTTCTCAGGGCCACCAAATGTTAAAAAGAGCCATGAGAAGATTGTTTGTCGTTTTAAGTGATTTAAAGTCTTCTCTCATGGCAAATACACTATAAAAATGTCCTAGCAAACTTAGTCAGCATGTAGAAACATTTTCATCATCTGTTTAATCTCATCTCATTTTTCTAATAACCTATTGCTCAAAAATAGAACTGGATCTACGAATTCATCGATATATAGCATGAAGGGTCGTGAGTAAAAATACACTTCCAAGACTTGGTGAAAACAAAATTGTCAAAAAAATTGCAAGTGGACTTATAATTTCGAACAGCACTGTAGATTTTACAAAAGCGAAGTACCTCGATTGCTCGCAAAGACCAAACCAACAATAAAATACGCGTCATTTCGTTCCTTCGGCCAAAGCTCTGATTACGCGGCCAATTCCATGAACTCCCAATCCTCTTTTGCATGCTATAATTTATATTTTTTTCAAGCCACGTACAGTCGTGGCCAAAATAATAGAACCACCTCATGAATGCTTGAAAAAATGGGATTTTTTTGTTTTTACTGTTAATCATAAAATATAAAGCGATTGATGTCATTAAAAACTAATATGAAGACTGACCTCAATGTTTGTGCATTAAATACATGTATTTTGCATTCAAAATGACACAATAATTTCAGTATTTGGTGCATCCATCTTTACACTTGATGACGTCATTCAGACGTTTTGGCATGCTTTCTATCAGCCTCCGACAATATTCTGGGGTGATCTCTTTAACCCAAACTTCTTTTATTGCTTTTTCCAACTCTTTGGCACTACTAGCCTGTTTTTCAGCAACTTTATTCTCAACCACCATCCACAGATTTTCAATAGGATTCAGGTCTGGACTGTTACCAGGCCAGTCGAGAACTTTGACCTTTTCCGACTTCAAGAAAGTGGTCATTTTTTTACTGTAGAGGAAAAGCTCGAACTTCACATGACTGTCCACAATTGTGAAATCTTCATGCACGATGGAGCACCGTGTCATCGTTGTAAAAAAGTGACCACTTTCTTGAAGTCGAAAAAGGTCAAAGTTCTCGACTGGCCTGGTAACAGTCCAGACTTGAATCCTATTGAAAATCTGTGGATGGTGGTTGAGAATAAAGTTGCTGAAAAACAGGCTAGTAGTGCCAAAGAGTTGGAAAAAGCAATAAAAGAAGTTTGGGTTAAAGAGATCACCCCAGAATATTGCCGGAGGCTGATAGAAAGCATGCCAAAACGTCTGAATGACGTCATCAAGTGTAAAGATGGATGCACCAAATACTGAAATTATTGTGTCATTTTGAATGCAAAATACATGTATTTAATGCACAAACATTGTGGTCAGTCTTCATATTAGTTTTTAATCACACCAATCGCTTTGTATTTTATGATTAACAGTAAAAACAAAAAAATCCCATTTTTTTAAGCTTTCGTGTGGTGGTCCTATTATTTTGGCCACGACTGTAATTGCACTTTAATTTTTTATATTAGTGAAGTATATGCATCATGGAAGATCTTAGTGGAGCAACAAACCCGCGAATTCTGCTGCGAAGCTTAATGCGCAGCGTTAACCACTTGGCCAGCTTCATGTGCTGTATGCTAGTATAATTTTTTTAAAAATTTATTTGCGATAAAATTAAATAACAAAAAGCAAATATAGCAAAAATTAAATCAAAAAGTCTTATCTACGATGAACTAGCGCTCCACTGCTAAAAATTATATCAAAACGGAACGTTTTGATGAGGCCATACTGCCATCTTGCGACTGTAAAATAATCTTCAATAATCACTTGAAGTAATAATTTCCGTTGGTCCTGTCAGAGCTTCGGATACGGAGCAGCACAGAAAGCATTGAGGTCATAAAATGTGTAATTGAGCGTAATAGCTGTGGATATGCCGCAAGCGTAAATGTGCTTAAAAACGCAGTGGCAAATACAAAGGTGGCGATTGCGGTGATCTCTCCTCTAAAAACGTCTACAACAGCAAGCAGCTGCAAACACTGTTTGCGCAAAAATATGAGCTAAGATGTCGAATGCCTATGCACTATTCAGTCAAATCTTCATTATTTATACTCGCGGTAATACGCGGTAGCGTGTAAATGTAAAGAGTCGCGGGGCCCATTTCCGCGGTTTAGCGCCTGAGCAACCTAGCTCCGCAGAAACGTAGCAACGGTGGCGAGCCGTTGGCGTCACAGTGTTCAATTTGACCAGGCCAGAGATCAAACCCGAGACTATTGTTTTAATAGCAATGTTCCTAATCACTAAGCCAAACGGCCGATTCCCGCTGTTACGTGCCACAAATCACGAAAGAAAGTCGAAATCACAACCAAAACGAAATCAAAATCAAGAAAAAAAAATCGCCCTCCGAAACAGAAACTCTTGATCCACCCACGGTGCTTGGCGTGTAAGCCCATCGTTACTACTCAAAGTCAAGGCGTGTTTTATTTGTTCTGGCAATCTGAATGTAAATGTAATAACTTTATTCGTAAGTGTAATTTAAGACCTCGATTGTTCGTTCGATGTTATTTTAAACATGTCAACAAACCGATCGATTGTTCAAGCTCGCGTTATTTAGTCGCAAAATATTTCATTTTATGACATCAATGCTAGCCAAGCTTGGCTTGGAATTTGGGAAAAACGATTGACAGGGACAGTGTTTTTTTAAGAGGTTTTAAGGAACCGAAATGGTCTCTTAAAATTGTACAGCGGTCTCTCAAAATCTGCTTCTACAATGGCGTAGAAACCTGTGTTTTACGTTATAAATTCAGTTGGCGGTCTTTCAAAATTGCTTAAATGGTTTCTCAAGCCAAACTTAAAAAAACACTGGACAAGGATGTGCGAAAAAAATAAGACAGGTTCTGCGCGAAATAGACCGAGTATCATAGGCTTAACTGAAGAAAAACCCGCCATATAGCAAATATGATTTTCCTGTCTTGTAACAATAACATTGTGAAGAATTCGAGTAAATAATATACGTTTGGACAACGTTACGTCGTCCAGAGCTTAGGCTGCGCAGTGCGCACCCGAAAAAATCGATTTATGCTTGAGTGCACTTTAGAAAATACAATTGGATTTATAATGTTTTGAAATAATTCAATTTTCAGAAGCTCTTAATTCGCCAGGTGGTATTGCAATAGGCCGTAATACCAATAACTAAGTGCGTTGTGAAATATGATATGATAGTCTGGGTAAAAGAGCTATTAAGATACAAGGCTGTAATCAGTAGTAGCTGTCGCGAATTTAATTAAGCTTATGACAAGTTACTGCGATTATCTCAAGCTGCTCGGCTGAAACGAAGATGAGATCGAAAAGTTACTTTTTACCGGCAGGCGTGCAGTTTGACTTCCCCCAACCATTGCAAAATGAACAGCCACGCAATACAGCGTCAGTGCACTCGCTTTTTATGACAGAAACTTGTTCTAATTTTTTGATATTGCGGTAAATACTTTCTGCTAAAACTAAGCATAACAGTTATAAATTTAGGTAGAAAGAAGAATAAACATGCAAGATGCGTTTGTAAATTCTTCGGGATTTCAGCAGATATTTTCTTGGATTGTCTCAACCAGCGGATTCTTAAGTTGGGTCGGGATCAAACTTCATCATCCGAATAAAAAAAACTGCATAACGCAAGAAGAGGCAAAAACTTTTCTTGAGGTAAAAAGATTTACAAATTTTGTATCCTGTTCCAAGACCTGAGTATTTTAATCATGTTAACAATTTGAAGTGGAACTCAAGAGCTGTTTGATTAGTGCTATATCCGCTCGTACAAAGGAACATCATTAAAATGCACTCGAAATACAACAGTATTAAAAAAAAATTCGAAAGAAAATTAAATGCTTTGCGCCTATTTGAAAAACCGCTAGCATTTTTTTTTATAATTTGATTGTTTGAAAATTTAAGCTCGCGATGTAAAACCTGAAATATTTGTCACAAACATATTTTTGTACTGTTGTTTTTAGTAACAGCCTTTTTTTTAATAAAGCTGCTCAATATTGATAAAAAATGCGAATAAAAGCTGTTCAATATTGATAAAAGCTGCTCAATGCGATAAAAGCTGCTCAATATTGATAAAAAATGCGAATTAGTATTTGGCAAAGAATAGTTTGTGCGATTTTTGTTCATTTGCCCTTTACAAAGTTACTACCATTATAAGCCTACTACATTCTTTAGCTCATAGTTTTTTGATATCACGTCTGAGCGCGTAAATAGTGTTTTTAACTCTTGAGCGATCCACTTCGTCCTTTTAAAACTGCGTTTAATACAAGTGTTTAGAAGACAATAAATTTAATTGTAAGGTTTGTTAAGTATGGTTCAACGAACACTTTCAGCACTTCTGATCGAAGTCGGCAAGGGACAAATTGTTGGTCGCTGTAATCGCAGCTGGTAATTTAGTTTTTTGTGTTCTTGTTTACCCTGACCCAATTCGTAGACGTGTTATTGAACTTTCAATACAGTGCTAGCTCCATCTTTTCGGTTCTTTGTGTTGCTATTTACTGTATTTTTTGTTGTAGGCCGCAAGAACAGAGATCTTGAAGCACGCAAAAACTATTGACGAAATTATTACAGAAAGAACAAATCAATTCCAAGAATCAACAAAACAAAGCGACCCAGGAGGTCTAGCAGTATACAATAGCAAAGCATATGACATTGAGAAAAATCTTAGGTCGCGTACATATTTCGAAAACAAAAGCGACGATATCTCTTTAACAAGGACGCAGGTTTCAAACAGCAGCTTGTGCAAAGATTCAGTCTCGAGTGACCATCTGCCACTTCTGAGACGTTATTGGGCATTACTGCGTATTCAATACAATATCTTGAGTTTACAATTGTGCTGTGATAAAAACATAAGCGATCTGTCAGTGTCAGACATCAGTATCAAAGACAGCAAAGTTGCTGATACATTGTTTAACTCTGCAAAATTGCTGCAATTAGCTAAAGGAATACGGAAAGACAAAAGTGGGAAAAAACACCACGATTCTTCATCGGTTAGCAGTAGTATTAACATGGATGAGCTAAGCCCGCCAGAAAAAGAGAAAGATTTAAATTCTTCTCAGCAATCGGTGGAGTTGACTCCGAGAGACGATGGTTATCATTCAAAAGCTGGAGAAAGTGCCACAGAAGAAGCTGCCTCCTTCACTGACACTCAGTCAGTTGAAATCGAACATGTTGTTCAAGTATGTCAAAAATAAAATAGCTGAGAAACTTAATTTTGGCCAGTTGAATCCAAAAAAAAAACATTACTTTTAGTTTTTAGTGCAATCTTGTTTCGGCTTTATTGGAAACTGTGGTACAATTTTGAATCAATGATGTTGTTTTAAATAGGCTTGTTAAATGCAAGCATTTATAAAGCATTTTGCATCATGGAAAGTGGTTTTTGAAAAACTGGGATGAAATAGTTCTGATGATGATGATGGTGATTCTACAGCTGCCGAAACATCAGTGCGCATCAAGAAAAAAATACAAGCTCACTTCTACACATCATTGAAGTTTCGCCTTTTTAATTAATGTTTGGAATCCAATAAATACTGTATGAGACGATAATAAACGAGGAAAAATAAAGCTACCGTAAAAATTGAAGTTTTGTACTGCCTTGCTAGCACTGCTTTTTATGACAGCTGAATCTACGATGTCGAAACGTCCAGTTCTGAGAATTACTGTGGCTTTATTTTCGCCTTTCTAATTAATTGTTTTCTTTTAAAGGAGACAGAAAAAAGCAAAACCACTGAAAATCCTCAACCAGTAACCAGTGCAGCTGAAGACCAAGAAAAGTCAAACAGCGATGCATCCTCAACTACTTCATTGCCACAAGAGGAATTTGACTTTGAATCATCAATTTATAGAGCAGAATGGATGCATATAAACAGAACGGTTGAGGTAAGAAATAATAATTTTGTTTTCGGTCAAGTAAGTTTTATACTGTGCTGAGCTGAAACGAGGTAATCCCAAGAAATAATGGGCCACTTAGACGAGATTTTTTTAACAACTGCAAGAGTTACTTAAAGCCGTTAAACCAAAAAAACGTATGAAATTACAAATAATATTGTTGGTAATTTTTCTTTAATTTTCGGTTGCTTGTTTGAATTTTGGAATATTCTCTGTAGAATTTAAGGTGGTTTTATCAATATGATAAAGCGTTTGTGTTTGTGCCTGCCTCCACCTCATCGTTTACGCCTGCCTCTATCTCATCCTTCACGCTTGATCCTCCTAAGTTTGAATGTAATAAGCAATGATACATTTTCAAATGTGAGATATACGAACTGCAAAAAAAAAAAACAATCAAAAATGTTGATATTTTTTGAATAGTTTAATCCAGAAAGAAAGGAACAGCTTGGCCAGTTCACACGTATCGCTTCTCAAACAATAAATTTGCTATTGTTTAAAGAATATTTTTCTATTGTCAAATTCTATAACGTAATTAAAACGTATCATATATGACTCAATACATAAGAAAGCATAATAGTGTTTTCAAAATATTGTAACTTTATCCAAGTTACATTCTTTAAAAATAGCAGCATGAAACTAGATAGTCAAGAAGGTGTGAGAAATAGCTATTGCAGAAAGCCAATGGGTTATCGGTAGTAGCATACTTATAAGGCTACAAAAACGTTACGTTACATCTAACAACCGTACCAATGAAAAGATGCATACCATTTGCGTTTCATGCAGGCAATCTGGTGTTAAAATTCGTTATAATCTATATCAGGGCTGGGCCCGCATGCGGTCCGCGAAACCATTTTATGCGGCCCGCGGGCACTTACAGAAATATAAACTCCTAACGTAAATTAAGACCTTTTATTATTTTGCTCGTCACTCATTTTCAGTAGAAAACAAGACATCTTAGGACGTGTAGACCTTTTTTTTGCTCTTCTGATCAGAGCGGCCTCGGCTTCAAAATTTTTTTCAAATGTGGTCCTTCGTATGAAAAGTTTGCCCACCCCTAATCTATATCATTGTTTCTCAACCTTTTTGGCAATGCAAACCCTAAAAACATTCTGACAAAACTCATAGGCCCATTTATAAGAAACACCTTGTAACGACCAATAATACTTCCGTATTCATAACGCATTTCTATTTGGTATATGGATTCGACAAATAGGTGATTTTCGCTGGACCTTATAGACAGAGCTGGGAAGCCGCTTTTGGAATAATGGTATCACTGTCGCTGATTGATAAAACAGCCGCGCAACCGCTGCTTGATCTGCTGGTAAAACTAGCGGGAGATGCCGTAACGAGTAGAACTCATGTTTTTTTTTTGTTACGGAAGTAAGTAACCATTTGACCGACAATTGAATCTTAGTGATATTTAATGAAAAAAATAAATAAACAAAGAAGAAACGCATATTTACAAACATTGAGGATTCAACCTCTTAAGCAGACGGATACTGAGCGTTTTGGTCTGCATAGCACTTCCTCCATGGTACTGCTAGTGTTGATCAAAATAAGGAAACCACAGAAAAGTGAAGAGTCAAAACTACAGGGTGCATGATTGAAGCTGTACATACTTGTATTTCTGACGGCGAGGTCCAATCTGTGCTTGAAGCAGTGGCTGTCAATCAGGATTTGCAATGAGAACTTAAAAATCGTAAAAAATAGTGTTGATAAATCGATAAAGGATTGTTTTGAATCTCGCCTTTTCACTACGCTGTACATTAACACTTCTTTATTTCATCTTGTTGAATTTGAACAGTGTATCGTCTGCCAATCAGAAATAGGGGGTTGAAGAATAAAGTTTTGGTTCTTGATCCCTATAATGTTTTTAAAAGTTTAAACGGCAGTTTGATTGTTCTTACAGAAGCGTGCTTGCAACTCAACTCTCGCTGCCGCTTTCGCGCTGCCGCTTTCGTTGTGAACTAAAAAATAAAGTGCCTCCGGTACCTCCGCTGCCACTACTAAAAATCAAGCAGCGCTGGTAGCGCTGCTGAGCTTAATTATGCCTCTGGAAGATCACGTACTCTAAGTTATAGCTATAAGCTTCGCTAGAGTCGTTATTGAAGTGCACATTTTCACTTTTATTTTTTCGCTATAGAGTTCAAATTAAACATCAAAATTGCCAGTTTTTAACTTTTCAATTTTTCCAGAGATTTTCAAGCAACACAATGTCTCTTCTCAGCTGGATTGATGAACTGGATGAAGTTAATCATAACGAAGATTTCTCACCCAAGGTTTTTACACCTAAGCTAATCAGTGAAATAAATTCTATTCTAAGTGACAAGTGTTCACCAGATTCTAATTACCTTAGCGTCACTGCAAATATCATCACCTTGCCATGATTACTCATTTAAGCAGAGATTTTTTGAGATTCGAACTAAGACTAAAAAAGTTGACTTCACTTTAGGCTCGTTGGAAACAGTTCCAAAGCAACTGCAGTAAATTATCCAGTAGACGCAGCAGTTCTATAAGATGCCATCCCTACAGCGCATAACCTAGCTGTTGGATTAATGAACATGTTTGTAAACATGCTTTGTTGTTTTGCAGTTCTTCTATTCGCAAGCCTCCAGAAAGACTACTGTTTCTTCTCACATTGAACGGTTATTTGCTGAAGTTATTGAAGATGCTTCATCTTTGCTGCAAAACATCCCCAGCGAAAGAGAAACACTCATGACTGTTCTTCAAAACATAGAAAGTCAATGCCTCAAAGTGGGAATTTTTATCGGTGACGACATTGCTGAATTGTCATCAATCAAACCACTGAAAGGCAGTGTTGATCCAAAATCAGGATTTCTTTCATCAAAATTAAGAGACGAGTTATCAATTTCTTTGCCACGATCTGATAAACGGCAGCTTTCTATCGTTGGCCCCCTTTCCACTCACCGTTCCAGCGAAAGGTTTGCGCCTCTGGCAGCTTCAACACCCCGATGTACCGACAAAAAATGCGATTATTTTCAAGAAGCTTTGGTGCCGAGGCGTGCTCGCCATAATCTGAAGTATTCCCAACACCTTGAACCAAAAACAAGTTTACATGTAAGTATTGGTGAGATATGTCTGCTGTAAAAACATTTAAGAACAATTTAAACATACGAAACTTTTACAACTTTGTGTCAACGTTTGAATTGAAACTTAATTTTGTTATTGAGAACACATTTATGAAATTTAAAAAGATCGTTTCAAGGATTCAATACCAGACATTTTTGTTTTTGAATAGCTGAAATAAGTTTTGAAATCCGACCGTGGCTTATTACCTAACTGCCTTAACATTAAGCCAAGTTTCATGCATGCTTCTAAAACCATTGAAGTTGAACCACCAGGAAAATAAGTTAGCACAGCAAACGGCTACGAGAACTGATGTTGAATGAGAACGATTCCATCACTGAATGGAACGCCTGATGCAAAATAGTTAAATATTTGCCGTATTTGAATTTCGAGATACAATTAATATGGGACGAAAATAGCTTTTGGAGGAAAAATGAAGCTAACGTCCAGCTTTGAGAATTAATGCGGCTTTATTTTCCTCCATAAATTGAAATGTTCTCTCTATTGTGAAAGCGTTTGTTTCAGGACCATGATCATCATGCTTCTGGACTGGTTGAACCTCGACGTTACAGATACGACAGTTTCGATACCGGAAGAAAATGGATTGAGTTCATCAGTGAATTCGAACCAGTAATGGAATGGGTTCAAATGATGCAAAGCTTAATTAACCGAGCTGAAACCACTAAACTACCTTTATATGATGTCACTCAATTGTATGAGGTAAGTAAGTTGATCCACTACTTTTCGGTAAGGATCCAGCTACAGCATAATACAAATTAATTTTTGACTCGTCTGATACCATTCCAAAATGTCTACCTGCGCGTTAGTATCCGAACGTTCATTTGCATTGATTACGTATTTTCGTTTTCAAACGCATTTTTGGTTTCGGTTTTTTCTTTTCTCACCCGATTTTAGTTTAATCGGGTGTTGCAACCATATCTACTAATTCCCTCATCTTCTAGTTTCATTCTCGCTGGCATGTTACTACGCTAATCGTTTTATTGCTTGTTTCCTTTTCTGTGTCCGATTGCGGTGGAATTTGTAAATTGATATGTTCTATTAATTTTGACGGTGTAGAAATAAAAGACATTGCTACTACTACTATTTGCATGCACTCAAAACCCAAAAGTGGTGTCTAACTTACAACCGGCCAAACTTGTTGATGTCAGAATAACAATAAAACGATGCACCGCAAAAACGAGCAAACGTTTTTGTACGTAAGAAAATACGTACTAAAACGGTCAAATACGGGTAACTGTCTACAGCGACGGTAAGAAAATTTTTTGCAGTGAATGTTGTTTTGCAGAGATATTTGATCGAATTTGAGCATCAGCAAACCAGAAAACATAAGCTCGAAGTAAAAGCTACTTATCTAGAAGCATTGTATCCTGAGCTAGAGCAAAATATACGGATGCGCATGGCAGATCTGGATGATTTATGGCATTCCTTATTTCTTCGCTTAACTTGTTACGTAGCTCCGTTTTCTGCGGATGATAGAAGACGTTCATTAAGCTCAGTAACATCCGAGGTACAACCTTATAAAACATAGTTTTTTCCATAAACTTGAAACTAAACCAACATTGTCTGACCATACAAGCATACATGTCTCGTTGTTGCACAAAATAATTACAGATTGGCATTGAGATCACGCAATTTGTAAACACCTAATTTTAAATCATTATTTATACAGTAGACAATTTAAGATTAGAACATTAAAATAACTTTTGTGCATGCTTTGCGAATCTTCGCATATTTGTGGTTCACTATTACGCGCGCACTGGACTACATAGCACGGTGACGATTACAGTCATTACGTGTGATCACAAGAAGCGCGGCTCTGCTCGCTCATATTCCTGAAGACTTTTGTAACTGCATGCTTTCAAGTTTTGGTGGTACAAAATCAAAGCTCATTACTCTCAATGATTATCGCTTCAGCGCATTTAATTAAAAGTACCGAAGCCTAAGGAGGAGCAGACTCGGTGACTTCGTCTTCCCGTTTCGACGACTCTATTGGTCTTTCGTTTCTCCTCGTCGTGCTTTTACTTTGTTTTACGAGCGTCCGTGTATCGCTAGCGCATTTTTTTGGCAAAAAAATGTATACTTACTGTACCTACCTAAGTTGGGAGATGTTACAAGGTATGCTAATCTAACAACACGCTGCACGGAATCCTTAAATAGTATGATTGAAATAGACTTCCAGTATACTAGACTAGCAATTACTAGCTCAAATTCAAGAAATCTGGCTTGTATTAAATGACTTGTGTTTTCCCTATAGATGTACGACAGTTTCGACCGAATCGTACCGCGGCGATACTTTCTTTATCCTGAGGAATCTTGGGTCGATTACTGGCATCTTCTGAAGTGGAGAGACTTGCTACCATCGTTGGATCACAATATCCAACTAAGTGACTTTAGCCTTCATCAGATTCGAGACCGGTTGCATTTTGGTGAGTGGTTTTGTTCATTGAAGTTGCAGCTTTAAATTAGTCGGCCAACATAGGAATTTTTTCCATCAAGATCTTGTTTCTGTAACTAGTGATTTGTTCCACACTTTTTCCTCTTTGATCACTTTCCGGTGGCGCCAAAATACTCAAAAGTGGGGCAAAAGATTGTGATCTAAGAAGATTGCTGGAAACTTGTCGCAGTTGCGCCCGGAAGCTCGATACAGTCAAACTTTGTCAACTTTGCTATTGGAAGTCACAATGTAATAATGCTAATAGAAAGCCCCTTGCACTCACAGCAGAATTCAACTTTTCTGACCTGCTGCTTTTTGAACACCAACTGCGCTCAGTGATACGTGATTATGGTCCTTCGTCAATTTCGAGTCTGGTCATACTAATAAACTCTTAGCTAGAGTTAACTGAGTACTGTCTGCCGGTAACAAGCAAAGCACAAAGCCAAGAAGGCATAAAGAAACACATGTCAGATGTGGCCCAAGTGGGATTCGAACCCATGCCTCTACTGTCATGACCTAGCAGCATATGCTGAGAATCAAATTACAAACGATCTTTTTTGACAGACGATTTAGCTTCAAGACGGAAAAGAATTTCATTTGTCGACAGAACTTCAGGTTATCGCGACGCCATCGAAGCACCATCATCTACATCAGCCGAGTCAGATATGCCTGAATCTTCGATAAAATATCACCATGATTCAGACTGGGATGATCTTGATACAATCAGATATGATCAAGCCAGAGAAACTCTTTATCATGAACGGCGATATGAGTCTCCGTTTCTAAGACCAAAGCATCGCAGACCTCTTACGACAAGTGAAAAGTGAGACTTGAATATTGAAAAAATGCTTACGATATTTTTTAGTTGAAAATTGCAGGTATGAGACAACCTGTGCTGAATTTGAAGGAATTGAGTCTGAAATCGACAGAAACCTTCTTATTGATGAAGAACGAAAAAGCTCACCGTTTCTGACCCCGAAGCATCGAAGAAATCATAATCCGACATCTAAAAACGAAAGGTAGGCTCATACCCTAGTTCATAGGTATTACCACCAGTTTTTCACTGACATTATGTCACAAGCTTGAGGTGATTTGTATTGAGCTTGGCATCATATGGTCACAAAATTTTCGCACTAAATTATATAGCTCAAATTAAAATTTGCGATAGATTGTTGGCGGAAGTGTTAAATTAACGTAAACAACAATTTTATTTTCCAGCGTTAAATATAAATTTAATCAGAGACGGATCCGGAGGAGATGCATCCCCCCACGAGCCATTTTCATCACTGTTTTTGATGCATACAATTTTTCCCTACTTTTGGATCTATTCGATATAACAAAAATCCTTTGGCCTTAAGCACGCATAAATTGAAAATGCGCGAACAAAATCATCAAAATACAACATATTAGGTGAAGAACTAATTACGAGCAAAAAATTTGCCTTAACCGTTGTTCAAAAAGCACTAAAATGGCCCTGCTGCCTCTCCGCCTAAAAAAAATCTAACTACTCCGCTGACATGGACGCGTTTTCAAAAAAGAGTTTATTTACGCTCTTTTGCGGGTCTACTGCATCCTCCCCACCAAAATTGTCTGGATCCGCTACTCAACCTGATAGCCATTCGCGTAAAAGATGGCGCCCAGTTTTTTAGCCCTTGCAAGCGCGCCAATCTTAGGAAATTGCTTTCACGGTCAAACATATCTTAACCAATTTTAAGAACTTTCTTGCTTCTAAGCGGAAATTGTGTTGTGTTTCTAGACCTAATCACAACACCACCTGGAAATCCACTAATGAACCAAGTTGGGTAGAGTTCGAAGGAATGGAGTCTGAAATAAACAGAAACGTTCGATTTAATCAACGAAATAAGTCACCGTTTATGAGACCAAAACAATCCAGAGTTCGCAGCCCAATTGGTGAAAGAAAAACTAAGTAAGTACGACAACAAATTTATTTGTAGTTGTTGTTTAATGTGGATTTTTTAAAAATTTAGCTATGATTCAAGCTGGGTGGAATATGAAGAAATTGAATCAGAAATTGATAGAAGCATTCGTTTCAACGAAAAACGGAAAGGTTTTCCTTTTATGACACCAAAGAAACACCAAATTCAAAACCAAACTACTGAAGAAGAACAGTGAGGCATCATTTTCGTCATAATATAGCCTTAAGTTTTGTGGCAAGAGGCAAGCTAGCCACTACTTGCTAAAAGCAAGCATTTAGCAATGCCCACGAATCAGAAAGGGGGCAGGAATCTGAAAGGGGGAGGGAGGGCGCAATAGGAAGCCGTCCGTTTTACGTCCATAGTCCAGTGAAGAGCAAAAAAAAGGTCAACACGTCCGCAGATCAGATGTCCAATTTTCCGGCCCAAAGTCAAGTGAAGAGCAGAAAAAGGGTCATCACGACCTCAGATTGTCCTTTATAGTATATCACCTTTACACCACGAAAGTTTTGTGCATTTGTTTGCGGGGGGGGGGGAGGGTGTAAAAGCGCCCCCCCTCCTGGATACGCCCCTGCATTATTTGTAAATGTTCTTGTTTTTTGTTACTTGTATACGATTTTTCTTCATGGCCGTTTGTTTGCAGCAAACGACTTCTTATAGTTTGGTACAGAAAGAACTGATTTAATAGAATACTAGTATTTTAAACACCCACAAAATTCTGTTTTTTACAGGTCTTCGCTAGAAACGGAATCGTCAATCGATCGAATTTCACCATCTGAAAGTAATGATGAGCGGCTTAGTCCTAGTTCGAGCAAAGATCTCAGTTACAGACCACTTCATCACCTTGAAGTTAGGATGTCTCCACCTGAGCTCTCTGACTCCATCCATGCATTTCACCACTGGCTAGAAATGCTTGAAAAATCTGCTTACGATAAAACTGGCATAGGCTGGGAGAAAAAGCATGTGAGAGTGTCTCTTCAATGCAACCAGGTGATATGCTTTGTTACGCGCAGAAATACTTTCTTTTTCATGTTTTATTGATTTACTGTAGGCCTAAACCATTGTGAACATCATTCTGCTCGTCTACTGTATGTCATTATGCCATCAGAAGCATTTAATAACCAACATGATTCACCTTGAGTTTATGTTGATTGAAGCAGAATGAGTGATGCATTTTTGCTCGGTAGAATTAGTGCAGGTTGACTTTTAGGCATTCGAGATATTTATATGACCAAGTACTCACATTAGGCCTATATGTCGAACAGTAAGCTTCTTCTGTCATTAATCAAGCTTGTTTTGACATGCGATATTAAAATATTAATTAATATGTTTTACCACGAACCAAATTGATAACTTATCTTTTCTGGATTAACTGAAAAAGCAAGTTTGGGCTTTTATTTAATATTAGCATATTTAGTACGGGAGAGGATTGTAAGAGAGGAGACAATAGAAGACTAGACTATAGGAGAGGACTCTTTCTTCATTCTTAAACTTTCAAAATGTCGTAAAACTTCAAAACATAATTAATAATATCTTCAACTTTTTTAACTTTTGCAACTTTTCTTCAACGTGTTACTTTCGGAAAAAATACTCTGATTTAGAACTTCTTTTGATTGAAGTTTTTCAGCTTTAAATCCTTCTTCGGATTTTATTTGCGTGTTTAATCAACTGGCATCTTTTTCAGCAACGGCTGAGGGGACTCGAAGAAGCTAATTACAGAATAAAAAAGATCATGATTGCTTCCGATGAGTTATTGGAAAATCATGGCCGTGAAGTGTCCGAATTCTGCTTAATGTGGTCTTCTTGGATGTTGGAACAACGTTATTATAATTTGATATTATATTCAGTCGATATGGAATGCATTTTGGAAAGACGAGATGACGTAATTGAAAAGGTATAAAAGTGATTTGTGGATGAATTGATTACGATTACTGATGCTGGTGTAGTGGTTCGCAGTGAACGAATTGATCTGTCGGCAGTGTGGTGTAGTGGTTTTGAGCGTCGTTTTCACAACGGCGGTGATCGCAAGGTCGATGGTTCAACTCCCAACCAAGCCTCGTTGTTGCATTCTTGGATAAGATGCTTCACGATGGTTATCTCTGCTTTGTGGAATCTAACAAGCAGCGAATCAAAGAAGTCAGAAGCAAAACTCCACAGGAAAATTAGGAAACAAAGGCAACTCCTATGCGAGTCTGGATTCGTCCTACGTATAACGCTCTCGTTGCTTTCTCGTGACAGAAAGACAAAAATCAAGAAATCAATATCATCCACCTCAGTGTCTATTTATTAGGATATTTCAAATTGGACTGAAAATTCAACAGTAATTGAGGGAGACGCAAAATGAACTTACACTCTTTGAATCAGCAACCACCCGATATACATGTCAAATTCGATCGGCTCCAGCCATGAATCGAACTTGTCAGTTGTCACTAAACCTAAACCTGAAACATAGGTTTTAAAAGAAATTTTTGAAACCCAAACTGAAACTGACGCCTACTTAGCCAAATTTTTGAAAACCTAAACTTAAAGCAAAACCGTTTTTTCTTGAAACGTCAAAACCGAAACTGAAACTAAAACCTGTTTAGAATTTTCTAAGGTTTTGAGCTTTAAAAATTGTCATCACCATCATTACTAGAACAGTTCCTTTAATGCTGAGCGTCAAATAGAGAAGCTGTGAATCCTAGTTTTTGAGTCTTTGGTTTCACCGGACTCGGATTCATACCCAAGTCAACAACTTTTGAAGCAATATTATTGCTATCCTCAATCGGCCATCTGAGCAGCTAATTATCATCGTAATACAACAAAAACGTTTAGTAGAACACTTAAATAATCCGTATTCAAAACAAAATAACCTTCTTGGATGAAACTTAAACCGAAACTGAAACGCAGAAACCGAATCTGTGCATAAGCAAAACTGAACCCGAAACTGGAACCTATTTTTCAACAGCCGTGAAGCCAAACCAAAACTGAATCCGAAACTGGAACCTATTTTTCAAAGGCCGTGAAGCCAAACCAAAACTGCAACCTGACATCTGGGTTTCAACCCACCAAAACTGACACCCTAACGCCAGCCAGGTTTCCACCCTGGGTTGTCACGTAGGTTCTGTAACCCGCTAGCGGAACCATTCGGCAATGTCGCTGACCTGTGATGATTTTTCCTCGTTCTAACTATAGCTATAGCCTTTCCTAAGGGCAAGTTTAGGAATTTTTTAGGGTAGAGCTAATAATGCAATGGTGCCCATCGTGAATCTTTGTACGTTTATAAGCATCAAAGTAGTAACTTAGTAATCAAAAGAGGCCGAGATTCCTTTTTGCGCCCCCTCCCTGAGTTTTCGTGAGCACCTAGTTAGAATAATAATTAAAAACTCACAAAATTTCAGATCTCTGCTGCATAAACTAAGAGATCAACGATCATGGAGCTTAAATTTTTTAATGAAATTAAGAAACAGGGAAAATTTCTTGTTTTATTAAATATGCAAAATTAATAAACAGTAAGGCCTGCAAATTTAGGGCTATAAATTAGCATGTGTAGACCAATGTTGAATCAAATTGGCCTATTTGTAGAAAGTTTAATTAAGTTTAATATTTAAAAAATTGATGATATTTTGTTGTAAAGGGTTCTTCGGAAAAACGAATATCGCATCCACTAGACCAATTGTGGGTGGATTGCGGAGTGGACATGCAACCGTCAGTCGAGACCTCAGACAAAGATTATGACATTTTTTGGACAGTTTAATCCGTTTTATTTTTTGCCTAGCTATGCCTTCATTCTTGTAATTTAGATTTCTTTTGTAGCTAGAGCTTATTTAATCACTGCGAGAAAGATGTTGCCTACACAGGATGGAGTTAGACGTATTATGTTACCTGCCAAAGAAAAGAATTAGAAACGTTTGACCCTGACTTCCATTGGCCTATGATATCTTAGGAGCGGTGGCGATAAGTTGTTATTTACTCGTTGATCACCTTGCAGATTTGCTCGTAAATCGCTAGCAGTAGATGAATTTCTTGGATTTTTTTCTTAAGTCGCTTTTCTTACTGCTGTGATAAATTTTTTGAGTTTTTGTTAGAGAATATAAATTAAAATTTTCGTAGTCTAGCGCGGTTTCATTATTTTCATTTCGCCCATGAGCTTCGGCAAAAAAAAACTTGACTTAATCTGTTTCAACGTTAGGTCTTTTCATGAGTATATAATAGGCTATAGCAGACCTATATAAAACTGTATTTTGTATTGTTTACATATTTCTCCTCTCACGAGAAAGCAATCAAAGCGCTATAACGAGCTCGCTTAGGAGTTGCCAACCATCTGTCCACCACACCAAGACGGGGGAATCCCCCCAACAAGTAAACTTGCCGGCTTGTTCTCCACAATGTTCCTTTAATGCTGAACGTCGAGCAGGGAAGGTGTAAATAGTCTACCAATTTTAAAGTCATTGGTTTGACCCGACTCGGAATCAAACCCAAGTCTACAGCGCCGCTTATAGTTTTCGGGCGACACAGCTCCGAAGAAACGTCGCAGCGGTGTTAAACTGCTGGAGACACCGGGTGCGGTTTCTTTTGACCGATCCAGTATTCGAACCCTAGACCTCCCGAACAGACAGCAATGTCTCAACAGCAGAGCTAACCGGCGGTTTCATGATTTTACCTTTAGTCTACTCGTGGTCAAACTCATAGGGATAATGGCTAAATAGAAAATTTTAGTCAGTCATGCAGAGGACATTGGGTAGACCCAGCGCTGCTGTTTAGTTAGGTTACTGATGGATACTGGTCACCTTTTGTTTGTGCAGTGAATTAGGTATAGGAAAAGATAGAAATAATGGAAAGGTCGAAAATGGCAGAAATCTCGATAAAATACAGAAATAGGAAAAGACGGAAAGGCGGAGGAAATCTCACTAAATTTCGGAAAAGTAGAAAAATATTGAAAACGTCAGAAAGGCGGAAAGATTCTATTTCCAAATTAGCAATGGATTTCCACTTTTCTAATATTTTCCATCTCTCAGCGAAATTTTCTCCGCCTTTTCAACATTTTCCGTCTTTTAGCAAGATTTCAGACCTTCTAGGGCCCGCTAAAGTCAATAAAGTCAAAATTTTTTCAGGACCTTGTTACATGATCAAATGTGTACTAACGTTCGTTTCAGGTGTTCAGGAGTATGAGGTGCCGTTTGTAAAATACGTTTTGCATGCACTCTACGGACAATTTTACGCTTTTCCCATTCTAAGCCAAAATAGTAACGACAAAAGTTGGACTGCATTCTGCGGACTGTAAAATAACTTTGCTACAAGAAAGGATTTACTTAAACGCTTTTCAATGCAGTGCCATTTGTAAAATTAACATTACATAGAGACTAAAGACAAATCCACACTTTTCTCTGTTTCAAGACAAAATGGCAACGTAAAAAGTTGCACATTTTGTGGACTGTAAACTAAATACGCTTTCATCCAGTCTAAGACAAAACCCGTTTCGGCGGTCTGTAAAATAGCGCCATCTGTAAAATAGTGCAGATCGTAAAATCCATTCGGAAGCGATTGGAAAACTTACGTCATTCACTGAAGGTCGTATCGAGGTGGCCCTGACGTCATTCACTGAATGACGTAAGTTTTCCGATCGCTTCCGAATGGATTTTACGATCTGCACTATTTTACAGATGGCGCTATTTTACAGACCGCCGAAACGGGTTTTGTCTTTGACTGGATGAAAGCGTATTTAGTTTACAGTCCACAAAATGTGCAACTTTTTACGTTGCCATTTTGTCTTGAAACAGAGAAAAGTGTGGATTTGTCTTTAGTCTCTATGTAATGTTAATTTTACAAATGACACTGCATTGAAAAGTGTTCAAGTAAATCCTTTCTTGTAGCAATGTTATTTTACAGCAGTCCAACTTTTGTCGTTACCATTTTGGCTTAGACAAGGGAAAAGCGTAAAATTGTCCGTAGAGTGCATGCAAAACGTATTTTACAAACGGCACCTCATACAGGAGTCTGTTTTGGTAGATTTTATAAGTCAAAATAAAGTCAAAATTTTGCATTAAGTCAAAATTTGTCAAAATTGTCTCTATCAAAAATTTCCTTACAAACACGAACAAATTTATATTTTTTTAATATTTTTTTGAATTTTTGAGCTGCTATTAAAATTTTATGCGCAGTTTTATTTGATTTTAAACTTTTGAAATAGTTGCAATATTTGCGCTATCGTCACAATAATGCGTGCGGTAATTGCGAAGGAAATAGCACTTATTATGCATGAAACGTCATTGTTGATGCATAAATACATAATTGTTAGACAATTAATCTAATTCTATAAAAGCCTTGCGCTTTTTACACGTGGTCTTTTAAGTAGTAGCTTGCAAAGCGAAGAATGCCAAAACGAGCCAAATCTTCTATAGCGAAAGTTAGCCCTATCAGTCACGCCCTATGTTCGTGCCCAAAAAGTAATATTTTTTTTGCATCAGTATGTTCTTTTATGTATGTTATTTGACCTGAAACAATGTTTTGCTCCATAGAGTCCTTGGATGCTGCATCCTGATCTGTATCATAGGAGATACAAAATGACTCAAAGGGTAAAATGTTCAATTTTTTTTTTTCATAACGAAGTAAAAAAACACCATCAAAAAATTGTAGGCCTACTGGCACTCAAATTTAGCAACACAGCAAGGTAAAAGCAACCGAATGTGGTCTAGAATTAGTTACATGCAATAACAGTTAGATTGCAGAATACGAATACGTAGCAGACTACCAATCCATAACATCTTGATTATAATATGTAAAACTAAATAAGATGAAGACTAACACCTCAATTCTAATGCTTTGTTTGCTATATTTTAGAAGGCTAAAATAGACACTTTTACTACCAGAAGATAGCCTATTTTAGCAGATTAGACTAGCAAAGTACAACTATTCCTAAACCTCAAAGCTATTTTAGTCTCCACACAAGCTTATTCTTGCTAAATTTGGTCTAAAAATAAAGCAAAGTAGCTGATCTGCCCAGCACTGGCAGTAAACCAGTTCAAACCGATTTATGAAAAAGTTACGATTTAGTCACTCTGTATCACACGTGATACAAAAAATATAATTATAAAATTGAAGGGGAAATAAAATTTTTTTTCTCAAATTCCGCTAACATTTCGTTCAATATGTTAGTAAATCACCGAAAAAAACTTGTTTACACAGTTGTGACGTAACTAAGTTTATGATTTTACAGTTTTCTTTCTTCTACCGAATTAGCTAAAAATCTCCCCTTTTCAACCAGCAAATTTGAGCGTGTGCGTTGGAAATCACGGTCATACAAGATTGCAAATGAAATTTCATGCTTCACTGACTTGATACAAAGTGATTAAACCATTGTAAACCGATAAACGAGGCAGTGAGAAAGATTTATACTTGTGTATCGCAGATGATACAGAATGAATGAAAGGGTTAGGCAAACTTGCCTGGAATATCCGGATGAGTTTTCGGCAACTCCTACCGGCGACTTGCGATGCAACCTTTGCGACGTGTTACAGAGGTGTACAACTGTACACAAACCGGAGGCGACTCCGGCAGGAGTGTCAATGTTTCAGCCGGAGCCGGATTCGGAGTCATAAGTGTCTAATTGTTGCAGGAGCAGGATTCGGAGTGAAAAATTACCGCATTCTTGTGATATTTGTTCAAAATTTGCCAGAATTTGGTTTTGATAATTTGCTTGTTTTGTTTTGTGCGGTTTAATTCTACCAACATATCGGTATGGATAGGTAATTACAGTCCATATTTTGCATCTTGCAGAGCAGCCATAGTATACCTAAAAACAAGACAAGTTTAGTAAAACAAGTTCTTCTGATGTTGGCAGCATAATGCAATCACTTGGCAAATAAACTGAATTAAAAATTTAAGTTGCGGGTAGTACCAGACCGAAGACCACACGCGGCAGGCCTAATCTAACTGACTAATTATGACTGTGCATGGTTTAGGTAAGGGTACTAGTACTATGGGTAGTCAGCTAAGCGATGTGAAATTATTTGTGTACTGCAGTTAAGTGTTTTAATGCAGACTACAAACAGACAAAGCAGTCTTGCAGTAAGCCTTTGTGGATTGCAGATAGGCTGACTCAGTCCAGCAGCTACTGAACCAACATTTCTTTACATAGGCCAAAAATTCTAAATTCAAGTTTTGCACAACCCACAAGTTTGCCAGAAATTTTGAAAGTTACTGGGTAATTGTATAAAATTTTTTGTTGCTGCTAGGGTTATGGTAAATTGCTTTGTTTGTATAGCCAATAGGTTTAGAAAAGACCATGTTTTGCTAATGATTGGAAAAGTAATTGCCACTATTTTGTTAGTTTGATTTTTATGTACTGAACCATCATCAAGTGACATGGCTGAGCATAATTGGCATTGGGCTTTATCACTAGTTCAAGTCACAACTTGGCCGACCACATTTCACGCATGATTGTGTGGCTGTTGACTTGAAGAGCGCAAGCTCAACCTAGTCTTCCTCGTCGATCTGTTCTTTCAACTTCAGTTTTTTATTAGGCTATAACTCCTTAGTTATTATCGGTAATATTTTTACTACACACCTCACTATCTTAAAGTAATTGGGTTAGTGCAGAATTTTGAGTTTAGTGTTTAGTTAGGTTTGAAGGTTAATTTAAGGGTAGCAACCCAAAGCCAAGCATGTCATTAAAAAAGCAATATTGAAACGTGACTGTTGAAGACAGCACATTATACATATATAAGGCATTGGTCCTAAAATCAGTGGCTCATTCAGATTTGCACTGCTAAGTGCTCACTTACAGACTTGGTTAATTTCTTTTGCATAGATCTTTAAATTTGCTTTTCTTGTTATCTACCTGTTGAATGTTTAAAATAGCTCTGAGTTTTTAATTTAATTAGTAAAGTTTGAATTTAAAATGTTTGTAATCCCACTTTTGCAGTGCTGGAAGTTGAGCTTGTTAGTTATATATTGCAATTAGGCAGTGGGCACTTCTACAGACAGAGCTTAGGATCAGTGTACACAGGCTGTTTTGTTTTGAACTGCAGTATTTAGTTCTTTCAAAATAACTGTGTGCGTGAATTTAACTGAAACAAGCTGTTTTTTTTCTATCAACAAAAATTGATGCAGAGTGCTTTTTTCATCGCAAAAAATTTGCTTTTTTTTTAGTGTTCAAAACTACCCCTCTATTGGGGCAAGCTTGGACGTACCGGTACTAGACCATCTTGCATTCTTGTAAGTAATGCTCTAATGGATGAAGCTATTACAATCACGAACAATTGCATGCTTAAGTCAAAGGGCTATCTACAATTTTGTACAAAGAGTTGGTAATTCCACATTCTTAATCTTGCTCTAGAGTCACAAAAGTAAATTTTGTTCGAAATAACCCCACCTTTCCCTTGGACATGTGCAGCCATGATGACCTTTTTTACTTTGTTCTTCCAATTAGTGTGGCCCCCAGCTTCAAAATTTTTTCCAATGCAGCTCTTCGTGCGAAAAGTTTGCCCACCCCTGCTCTAGAAGGTCAGCTAAATCGCTACAGTGTTGCAGGGTATTGCTACGTACTGCTGTCGTTATTGTGTATTCCGTACTCCCATTTTTTATCACTACAAACAACAACTTAATGCTGTTTAATTGTTTTTAATCAAATAGAAAAATAATATGAATCTATTTAGAGACAACAAAGTAAGTTGTTCTTAACCTGTTGATAGCGATAAGTTGCACGCAAGAAATTTTGTCACATGTTATCAAAATGCAGTTAGTAAAAATAAGAGTGGTTTATAATTTACTATTATATCTCGCTCATAATAAAAATCTAATTTCTTAAAAAAGTGAAATCACTATTTTGTCTCATATAAAGCAATTTTAAACTCAGTTTTAAATATTTTGACCAAATTCCAAAAACACACCCTGGTTGCATATACTGTTGGGAAAAATGATATTTTCGGAAATTCAAAATTTTTTATAAAGGTATTGCGTTCCAACCTGGATAAAACTATGCCATGCCAGCACAAGCTAGACATAAAAAATACAATGGTTTAGTTAGCCGTTTGGTAGTTTAAAAGTTGAGTATA
This sequence comes from Trididemnum miniatum, assembly GCA_964006365.1. Lineage (NCBI taxonomy): Eukaryota > Metazoa > Chordata > Ascidiacea > Aplousobranchia > Didemnidae > Trididemnum > Trididemnum miniatum. The sequence continues at coordinate 10,957,679 of OZ023239.1, forward strand.
TGACATATTAAACACGACACTGCCTACTTAATTAAACTCCATAAAATGCGCAGTTATTGGCTATTTATAATAATTGGAAAGTTATCGAGTAACAAAGCATATTAAATGTCTTACAATCAATCCAACATACCTTAACTTTTGCTACAGTAATTGATATGTGAATAAGGACTATTAAAAATGAGCTTTTGAAACATGATAAAATAAACTTGAATTGCATTTTAAAGCTTGGTACAATGAGCACTATATTTAGCTTGCATCTTCTTCAGAGTAGAAGATGTGAGTTTGTAGTTTCGATCACTTCTTCCACTTTGTTGTGGAGCATCAATTTTGCACAGGATGTTTGGAAGAGGAATGTTGCAAATGTCATCATGAGTTGCCAATAAATTGAAGATGATGGGCTGCAGGGATACATGTGAAATAATCAAGTGCTGCTGTACAGGCTTATGAAATAATCAAGTGCAAGCTTGTGAAATAGTCAAGTCCTGCTGTAGAACTGAGTAGCTAGTTCTTACGCTATTATCTGACTCTGCCGTTTGATGGAAATTCACAATGTGAGCAATTCATAGTTTTGAAAAAATCATTCTGTTTTCCGTTACGAGAAAATTACACAGTAATTGTAATTATCATACATTATGTGGTAAAGCAGTCTTGCATAAACGAAGTAAGCCCTGTCTAAACGATAAAAATGGTAGATAAAGCATAACATGCCTTGTTTTATCTAAAACCAGCCCTAGTTGTTATAGTAGTATTGACATACTGGTATATTGATATTTGATAAATTTGTATTTCAGGCTTGCGAGTAGATGTGCATCATGTATGTAATGGCTAATTTTTTTCTATCGCCCTTAAATAACCAAGAACCTTTTTGGATTGAACTTGGAGTTGAAAGATCACTTTGCAACTAATTAGAAGTTTTTTGGCATCAGAGTGCTGAGTAATTACGATTAAAAGTTGGAGTGGGATTTCTTGGTTTATCAACTAAAGTAATGGAAACATTGCACTTTAAGTGTGATTTTTGAACTCAGCACCCTAAAAAATGTCAGAATACATATTTGAATCATCTTTGTAGCTGAAGGGAGAGCCATTATACAAAAAAAAATCAATCATGCGTGACCAAAAACTTCACCGTGACCAGGTTGAATTTCTAACTGGAATATTTCAAAAACTACTTGACCTAGACTGCTCAAATTTTTTTTTAACAATGTTTTAGAAACCTAAACCTACATGCAAAATTTGAGACCAAAACTTGGACATGGGTGGACAAAGTGTCAAATTCACTAAATTAGATATGGAATGACCCAAAATCTACTTTAGTAAAAGTATTGCTACTTACTCAAAAATGGCATTTAAATAGAAGTGAAAGTATGGCAAAGCATTTCTACCTAATTAAACGTTGGAAATCAAATCAAAATCAAATTTTCATTATACTCGCCGTATTACGCCGAAACGCGTAACTAGTTGCGGGGCCCATCTCCGCGGCTTAGCGCCTGGGCAACACAGCTCCGAAGAATCGTCGCAACGGTGGCGAGTCGTTGGCGACACTGTGCCGATTTGACCGGCCCGGAAATCGAACCCCAGACCTCCCGCACCGATAACGTGCGCTTAGCAACTGAGCTATCGGCTGGTTAAACGTTGGAAAGTAGTCAAAATTAATTCTACTGCAAGTAGTAGGTAATTTCGGATTTTACGTGTTTGTTTATTATTTGAAGGTTTGCTGTTGTAACGCTTACAATCAGTGTAACAGTAGAGCAACGGTATTCATTAAATCAAATTTTTATTGTTCCCTTTAGATTACATCGAAGCAAATTAACAGACTTCAATTTCACATCTAGCCTGAACAATGTTTTCGATAAGCAGAGTTGCCAAAATGTTTTAGACAAAAAACAACTTCAAATCGTGGTCAAATCACTAAAAAGGCATGGCTAGGTATCAACTTCTACTTTGCATAAAATTTATTACTACTCAAGTAGCGTTACTCCAAGAGAATTTTACTTGAAGTAAAAGTAGAAGTATCAGAAATGAAAAATACTTGAGTAAGTCGCTCGTTACTGAAAATACTGTATACTTAAGTAGTGTGCTTAAGTAGAACTACTTGGTTACTGACCACCTGTGATTAGGACTATGAAGTTTTTGCGCAATCTCTCTCCAAGAAGACATTGTTATATTTCCTGGTATACCGTATCGTTATTTAACAGTTAAAATGGGATATAAAACTCTTTTTTGATTTATATTATTTTTTTTTTAAATATTGTAAAGTTTTTACTGGTATTAGTACTAGTCTACATATCGGTATGTTGTCAGAATTTTTGCAGTACTGCATTTACCTTCAGTTTAGTTTTGAAATTGTACACTTGTAAACTGCATTAACTGGTACGATGGTACCTGCTACTGTACAGTGTATTTTGCCACTTGATAATCAACTGTGAAATAGTAAATGGTTAGAATGTGGACTTGAATGTCACTCAAGTGGTCTATGCAGTTGTCATTTTTTCCTACTAGATATATTCTACTCTTGCATTTAAAAGACTAATTTGTATGGAGTGAATGGAGCACGTCAGCAATATTTTACATGCTTATGCACGCGTCAATCTTTGGGGACAAGGGGGTGGTGCCCCTCTGATCTAACACCACTAGGAGCGACATAATTCTGCCCTCTCCCCACAGTGTTTTGATAAACATATTAAAAGTTAAATGTAGCTTGAACAGTTCTGAAATACAACAGGGTTAAATCATAGTGCTCTTTTCTTTCATAGCATTTTTATGCTCAAGCTGTACATAAGGCAAAATAAAAACTCTGTCAGCGTTGGCGGCAAGATTTTACCAGTAAAGCTATAGCCCATCGAGTTGACAATATCCACACATTGTGTTGATTTTTGTGGTTTTGATCGTAAGAGCAATTTGTGTCGCATATCATAAAGCAAATTTTCAAAAATATCGAATCTTTTGCATTCTACTCGCAGTATTACACTGAAGCGTGTAGCAAGAGATGGGAATAATCTTTGCAGCATAGCACAAGGGCAACACAGCTTTAAGCTCCCAAGAAACGTCACAGTGGTGACGAGCTGTTAATGACACTGTGTTCGATTTCACCAGGCTGGGAATTAAACCCCAGACGTCCCTCATAGGGAACGACGGGGGCTACAATTTTGGCCAGAGCCGGAGCTCCTGCCGGATCTTGGAAATTGCGGTGGCCAGGACTGGGGTTATACAATGCTTTATATTGTGTTTAGAATACATAGCTTAGTAGGCTACTTGCATCCTCACTCCTCTTGTGAATGCCGGCAATGGTGTTACGTAATGCTTTCAGTCACGTAATGCTTTCGTAATTGTACACGCTTTTCATTGAGCTTTTCGTGAGTGCAAGACGAACCTTAAAAACGCTTTAAGCATGCACGTTTTTAATTTTACGCACCAACGCATTTTTCATACAGAATAAAAAAAATCTTATATGTAAAAATTAAGACATGACTTTGATATTTGTTGTATGAAACTGTCCCAATTTTTAAGGGTGGGTTTTAGCACTTTAAAAAGGTTGTCTTATACTCCGGAATATACGGTAAATAAATTTAAAATTCAACCCCGGCCCTGGTCAATTTTTATGATCCGGATCGGGGCAAAAAGTGGCATCCCCAGCCAGGGTCGGGGCCCCGGTCGATCCCTAGTCCCACACCAATGTTTTTAACCGTGGCTACACCTATTGTGTGTTTCATTAAGACAGATGTTATTTTTAATATCGAATTCTTAATGGTAAACATGACCATCATTTGTGCATAAAGCATTTTTGTTGTGTTTGAAAGCAGTGTCAGTGCGGTGAAAAATCGATGTTATGATGTTTGCTTTGCACCAAGCGCAAGGTTGATTGTTATTTCATCATAAATCTTCTGAAAAAAAAAAATAGTCCTGTGGTAAACGGTAATGACCTCATACTTTACGACAAACAACCGATTGATGAGACAAGAAAGTTAAATAATGGCTTCTCCTTAAAAAATGGTACAAAACCATATATTAAAGCAAAAGCACGTCAATTGCGATGCTGACGGTACCTTGAACAATCGTTTTTTAAACATGGAGAACAAAGTTCATATAGACATTCTCATCCCCCTGCTATTTGCCTCTTTTACAAAAAAATCGAGCCAATGCTTTCGTAATGTAGGCCTATGTCAATTTCTTGTGAAATGTTGAATGTTATCATTACAGGTTTACAAGATTAAAATAGTCCATAGTTCAAAATAAAAATGTTTAATTATTGTGAAGACATGTCTCTGTTGCAACAAGGAGCTGAAGCAAAGCTGTATGAAGCAAATTTTTTTGGCAGACCATGCATAGTTAAAGAGAGATTTTCAAAGCGTTACCGCCTTCCTGAAATTGACGCAAAATTGACTCGAAAGAGAGTTTCTCAAGAAATTCGAGCTCTCCAACGTTGTCGTAAAGTTGGTATTCATACACCTGCTGTATACTTCGTTGATATGATCAAAAATGTAATTTTTTTAGAAAGATTAAACTGTGTCACTATGCGAGAGCATATAAAAACAATGCGTGAAAGTTCTTCGAACTCATATGTCGAGCTATATCATATTGCTAAAGAAATTGGCAAGATATTAGCCAAATTACATGATGCTGATATTATACATGGAGATCTGACTACTTCCAATATGATGATTAAAAACGATGTTAAAAATAATGATGATGTCACCACTTCTGATATATATTTGATTGATTTTGGTTTAAGTTATTCATCGTCTTTAGCAGAAGATAAAGGTGTAGATTTGTATGTTCTGGAAAGAGCATTTTTGAGTACGCACCCCAGTTCAGAAGACTTATTTGCAAAGCTGCTTGATTCTTACAAAGTTTCTTCAACAAAATCGAAGGGCGTCATTGCTAAATTTGATGAAGTGCGCATGCGTGGAAGAAAGCGCTCCATGGTTGGATAATTTTTGGTGAAGACAACCAAGTGCTGCAAAAATGTGCAACAGTCAACTGCATTAACAAAGTTTTTGGGTGGTGTTCGGATGATAAAAAAATATTGCCACTAGTAATTGCTACAGCTGCAAGCATCATTGACTGCGCAAGTACCTAGGATTTCCACATGATGTTATTATTGCTTTCACCCAAACAGCGACAAAAGCATTCTACAGAGATGCGGTTATAGACAGACTACATCTGCGACTTAATTTTATGTGAAATATCGATTCGCCCAAATCTTTTGGCCGGTACATAAAAATTAAAAAAACAAATCGTCGCTATGCTGACACCAGTGGTGTTACGCCTAAAGGTGTAAGGAAGGGCGTGGCTTATCTCCGCGACTTGGCGCCTGGACAGCACAGTTTTAAAGATATGCCGTAGCGGTGGCGAGCCTTTGGCGACTGTGTCCGGTTTGTCCGCAACGAAAATCCACCCTCAGGCCTCCCAAGCCGATAGCGGTGTTTCTATGCACTGCGCTAACCGGCAGGCCTATCCACAAATCATACGAAACCACATTTCATTTCTGGTTTTGATCAAAACAAAGCAAAAATCTATCGCATGTCTCGATTGTCTCGTACTCTCGTATTTACATCAAAACAGCAACGAATTTCGCGCTAACGTTGATTTTGTCTCCGGTGTGTCCATAAATTGACATTAGTGTTTGAGCAGATGGAAGTTATGTTATTTTTGTGTTTATATGCGCAGTCTATGCCAAAGCATTGAATTATGTTGTGCCATGAATTTAGCTGTGGTTAGCAAATGGGATGATAACCACCGATGTTGCACTAATTGCGACTTTTGCCGGTCGGCGTACGTTTTGTTCAGTTTTTACCGGTCTCTTGATATCATAAGGTGGAGAACCACTGGGAATGAGCGTATATCCTACATAACCATTCACTAGAACGTCCGTTATTTATCAAAGAGACTGGCATGTTTCCTGGCCAAGCTTGACCTGACTAAAAACCTTTGAGCAGAAATGTTTTTATCCGCTGCCGTGAATCTTGTTATGATGCCCGAAATTGCGACGTTTGCCGTGTTGTCGCTCAACATCACTCCTAATAAATGCGATGAATACAGGCTAGTGGTTGCAATCATAACTCAGATTACTGTGCGGTGTGCACAATTGTACAGAAACAACGCCTGGTGCTGTACGTGTAGCTAATAATGGTTCTTTAATGTTGAAACATATGTAGCGCAACAGTAAACATATACGCTTTTTTTCAAAGTCAAGTTTACAGAGGATAGCCTTGTGGATTTTCCTGTTGAACATACAGCTAGGTTGCCCGATCATCATGTATTTGTTCTTGACTCCATCAGACGTATGGGTAATGAGTAGGGGGGAGAAAAGTCGTTGCAGTTGTATTTTTTTTGGTAACGCAAAAACTTATGTAACCAATAATCGCGAAAAAAACTATGTTTGTACGAGGTCTATTTAAGGTGTTGTAAAGTTGTATTTGCTTTTTTAGGTCATAAAACATGACTATTGATTTTTGTTGTGAAATACATATTACTAAACCCCCGTAGCTTACCACCGTAGATACAGTTTCTGTAGACTTTAAACTTGATGATTTTATGATGAGAGGAGCAATGAGAATTTTCAAGTTTTCATGCGGACTTTCACGAAGCATTTAAAGCGACTTTTGTATTATTGGTTTAGAAAAAATTATGCAAAAACCATTGTGGATATGAGTAGACCAGATATTTTTCCAGTGTTATATGCAAAGTTGTTAACATACCAGCCTTCGTCAGCATCTGTAGAACGGTCATTTTCGATGTTAAAATCCATAAGTCTGGAAAACCGAAATGTTACCGATGCACAGATCGCATTCTATTATCAAATGGTATTCAACAAATCAACAGTCGAATATTTTACTTACTTTAAGATGCACATTTGAATTTTTTTTACTGATTTTCAAAGAGAATTCTTCGGTCTTTTTAGTATGTACTTGCTCAAAATACTGTAGCGTACAACCGTACATGTTTAGCCTTACCTATGAGATGCTAAGTACGGAAAGCAGCAAAAATTTGCTGTTACAAAAATAACGTTTTATGTTTCAAAAAATAAAGTTATATTTTTCGATTTTATAGGTCATAAAAAATCGCCCTAGTAATGAGATAACCCATGTTTTTTGGGGTATGCGGATGTGTAGGCTGCTCTATGCCGGTACACATTTTGTTTGACGTAACCTACGCTCTCTCCGCTGCTGATTGAAAGTAGGCTCAGTGGGCTGTAAAAACAGAGCGAAATTTTTGAGAAATTGATGTTCATTCCAACGGTGAGAAATGTTTTATTTCGAAGCACACAAATTTATGCAATCTCGCAAAAAAAGCACGAGCATGGCCACGTTAGCATCGGCTTAGCGAGAAATTTTGAAAGAGAGGGAGGGAGGGCACGAATTTCACAAGCCATCAAAAGAGTCCGGCTTATTTCAGTCACGTAACAACATTTGTTCTTTTTCACTGAAAGGCAAAGTCAAAAAAAGGGGGGTGGCATGGCACAATGCCCCCCTCCCTAAATAAGCTCCTCCACGTTAGATTGCTGGAAATCACTCTTCTATTTCGGATAAAGCTGCCTGTTTGATCAGGACCAAGGAGAATGCCATAAAAAGACACAAAATGCGTGAAATCGCTGGCGAAAAAGGTGACGAAATCACACCATAGATAAAAAATATCAAGAAGCAAGCTGTAAGATTTCGTCTAGAAAATCGGTTGCACTACCGAGCACTCGATCGCCACAAAGTTAAAGGTAGCGCTAGTAGCAAACGGCTTTTTTTATCTGGAGATTCGCGAGATGTGGCACAAGGGTTAAAAACGCGTTCATTGGTGGAAAACGAAAATACTAGGTCTATTTCTGGATTTTTTTAAATACTTTACACAGAAAGTTAATGCTTGAGTGACAATGCATCTTGCAACTGTACCGGTAGCAAATTTGTATTTAGTTGCATATTTATCCTATCACGAGAAAGCGATCCATTCGCTATGCGAGCTCGCTTAGAAGTTGCCATCCATCTGTCTGGCGCGCCAAGATGGGGTAATTCCGCTTGGTGCCTTTCCCAACGGCACAACAAGTAAACTTGCCGGCTTGTTCTTCGTACCGTCCTCTTAATGATGAGCGTCAAGCAGGGAAGCTGTGAATAAGTTTACCAATTTTCAAGTCATTGGTTTGACCCGAATCGGAATCAAACGAAAGTCTACAGCTCCCGAGGCGGACGCTCTTATCACTCGGCCATCTGAGCTGTTGAATTCTATTTTAATTCTATATTCTGGATGGTGAGTGTAGGCGTAGCAGCTCATCCACCGATTTCTCTGGATAAAAGAGGATGATAATACAAGTTTTTGTAAACTCTGAACTGTACGTTTGTATAGCGTCATCATAGTCTAGGGCAGGGATGTCCAATCTTTTTATATAATGGGCCGCATTGCAAACTAAAATAATTATGTAACTGGGCTGCAAAACCACCAGAAAAGCTCAATACAACGGAAAAATTACTTGGATCGCAATTCGCAGCGTTTTTTGCTTGAAGAACACCTCGTTGGTTTTCCAGGAAACAAAAGATTTCTATTGTAATCAAAGGCTCACCCAGATTCTGATAAATGGATGGGGGCGCAGCCGCCCAAAGAATTTTTTGCAACTTTCACGCGAGAAACTCTTATTTTCGCACACTTTCTAATCGAAAGAAACGTATACCGGTACCTGCAAGCGAGTGCGGTCACTATGGACCAGGGGTCACGAACCTATTTGCTGTCGCGGGCCACTTTGTTACTTACCTTACCAATAAACAAGCGGGCCGCATAACTTTTTTGTCATAAACAGTGGCGTAGCGAGAAATTTTATATTTCTTTAAAACGTTTTTTTTTTCGGCAGAACTAATTTGAAAATGATTGAGAAACAAGAAAAGCTCTTGGAGGGTCCGGTGGCATGCTCTCTCGGAAAATTTAGTGTAATGGTTATTTGTAGTGCTTTTTGAATAATCCTCAGGCAAATTTTGTTCAAATTTTTTGACCCTGATTCTGAGTGCTATGCCGAATATGATGCATTTGGCGCGCACATTTTCGATTATGCAAGCTTAAGGCGTAAGGCTTATCGCTCTCGAAGAGGTTCGAAGTTATGGAAAATTTGTATACATCAAAAACTATTTTGAAAATGGCTGGTGGGAGGATGCATACCTCTCATTCTAACCCTTGGATTAGCCACTGGCCATAAGCTACAGAAACCATCAAGAGTCTGGCATGTTTCAGTCACTTGGCACCATGAGTTTTGTTCTTTTTTTACTAAAAGGCAGAGTCAAAAAGGGGGAAGGATGGCACAATGGCCCCCCTCTGAATACGCTCCTGATCATAAACATATCGGATATCGGTCCAATCTTTATAAAATACTCTTTTTTCATCTATAATATTTCGTTTTTCGTTGAAGACAAGCGGCTAATTAAATATTGATTAAAAAACAGAATAACAAATACCTTAAGAAAGCAGTAAAATTTGCATATGATAAATGGTACTGCCACCTCACCAATTCATTTCCGCAAACTCACATAATTCCTACTACTGTAAGGCAAGCTAAGCTCTCACTCGAATAGTTACTCGTCAACTGCTGCACTATGCTGAAGCTGCAACGGACTCGAGTTATGTCGTTATTATTTCATAACAATGGATGAACTGCTGAATCCTGAAACAGATGACTTGTATTGAGCGTCTAAATAATTACTGTGTGATACGCGCTTGATTAAATCAGGGGCTCAGCTTTTGGTATCGCATCGCAAAGATTAGACGGGGAAAAAATGTTTAAAAGTACTGGTCTCGCCAAAATGTTTGCGGGCCGCAGGAAATTTTTTCGCGGGCCGCATGTTCGTCACCTCTGCTATAGACAATAGGCTACGAAATACATAAAATAAATCAGTAGCCAATGCTCGATGTGTGAGAGCAGAAGTTTGACTAAAATAAATGAAAGGAGGCTGCAACCGTTATTATTTCGAGTGATCGTATAGCAGCTTATTAGACCTACAAATTTCTTGAACGCCAGAGCCAAGGGGAGGGGGCATGACACGATTCCCCCTCAGCAAGAGTCTATGATTGTAATCCAAAAATTGATCGACGGCCTAATGCCCAGCGTCGACTTGACGGCCTGATGCCCAGCGGCCTAATGCCCAGCGTCCTAATGCCCAGCGTCGACTTTTTGAAAATCGACGGCGCATCGGCTGGCGTCAACGAAAAGTCGAAGGCGTCAATTGGCACCGTCAAGTTAGCGGGGTCAACGCATACCACTGCTAATAACTATTTCAAAAATGTTAATTCAGTTTTAGCAAGATGGTTTTCACTCAAAGCTACGTCTAAAACATTAAAATAATTTTTATGAGCAAACGGTGCGTTTTAGGAGAAATCAAAAAATTTTCAAGATGATAACAACTTCTACAAACGTGTTCTTTACGAAAAATACTATCCGACACACCATACAGTTCCAACAGCTGCCTTCAAAAGATTTTTTAAAGTATTTCAGGCCCAAACAGAGCTTAAAATCGAAAAAAGTGCATGGTTTCAAGTTGTAGCGGATTTGATCAACGTCATAGAAAGCGTTTCCAATTATTATGTGAGCTGGCTATTATTGTGAAAAGGTTATTAGGCTAACCAATGACTTAAAGTTGTTTATGTTAATAATTTTATTTATTAAATATAAAGTATTTTGGTTAAACTACATAAAGGTTCTTGTGTTCATTACTTTATGAATTTGCTAACAATTTCTTTGTCAATACGAGTCGATAGCGGGCCGCATCCAAACATTAAGTGGGCCGCAATGCGGCCCGCGGGACGCAGGTTGGACATCCCTAGTCTAAGATGCCATATTCTTGTAGGTAGCTCTGTATCATCTTCTAGCGAAAAAATATTTATTGCTTCAGATTTTTATTTTTTGGCAAAACATCACTTTTGAACCAAGTACTTACTGTACCGTAAACATTGCAGGTAATATAAAATTTAGAAAAGTGGCTTGCTACTATTGAAAACAAGAAACAAAATCTGCCAATGGGCAGCTCGACTCTACAATGACCATAAAATGGTCTTTCATGTCCAGTTTGTTGCTGCAGGGCTGCATCAATCTAATGTCAAACACAAGTACTACTCTTTTAATTGATTGTAATTACAATGTGGTTCCGTGGTGGGTGACTATGTTGGTGCAAACTAATAAAATTGATTGTACGCCATGATAGTACGTAGCAAAAATATTCGTACTCTATCCGAAGTTTGAAAATAATGAGCATGTAGCTAATAATATAGGACTTTACAATAACCTAAAAACTCTTAAAAATGAAGAACTATGTTGCCTTAAAATAGCAAAGTTTATGTACTTACAGTCGTGTCCATATTAATTAACTCAAGCATCAAAAAGCACTCAATTTTATTTATTCGCAGTTTTAGTAATTTATTTCTTTCTGTTCATAATAAAACCCGATATTAATGATTTGTGTGACCACCTTGATTCTTTAGCACCTCTTTCACACGTTTTGGCATTGATTCAACAACCCTTTTACAGTTTTCTACGATTGCAGGGTCTCTTTACCAAACTTGAATTACGGCCTCTATGAGCTTGGTTTTTGTAGTGCAATCAAGTTTTTCCAAACGAGATTTCAAAATTGACCAAAGATTTTCTATTGGATTAAGGTCGAGTGAGTTACCCGGCCAGTCCAAAACGTTTATTGCAGCTTCATTGAAAACTTTCTTCACTTGCTTGGACGTATGGCATGGAGCAAGACCTTGTTGGAATACTCCCCCACTCTCAGGAAAAACTCTTTGCATGTCACGAGTGACTGTTCGTCGAATTAATTCGGTGTAACGGGCTGAGTTCATCATTCCCTCAATTGGGAATAATGTTCCTACATCCGAAAAGCTAAAACAACCCCAAAATATTTTTTCTCATGGTGTTTCGCTGCTTGATTAAAGTGCATTGGGCTTAACTTCTCTCCCTCACTAATTCTAACATACTTGCTGTGTCGTCCCTGCACAAAAAAATGTGTCTCGTCTGAAAATAAGACCTTTTTCCATTCTTCCAAGGACCAAATTTTGTACTTCTTTGCCCAGGCTAACCGTTTATGTTTCATTTTTTTTGGTGAGAAGTTGTTTCTTTAGGGGTTTTCTTGCTTTTCTTCCAACCTCCAGCAATCGACGTCGCACAGCAGTGGCACTTATTTATACTCCAGAATGTTGCAAATCCTTTTGCAGGTCAAAACTACTCTTTTTTGGATCAAGCTTAATACTTCTGATCAGAAAAGCATCGTTTCTTGTGGTCGTTTTCCGCTTTCTTTCACATTTTCCCTCACGTTTGGGGGTAACAGAGCTTGTTTTCGCCTGTTGCTTGATGATCCTAGATACTGACTGACTTTTGACTAACTCCTACTATGCTCGCAGGAGTGGCCTTTGGGGCACGCAAAACAGGCGACCGCCTCGGGCCCGCAAATTTAGGGGCCCGCACATTAGCAAAATACGCGCAATATCAGTTATAATTACATAGAATTTACATCAACGAAACAAATTACGCAGATTGCTGTTGTAACTTGTAAGTTACGACTAGTCGTAAATATAGAAAAGCTATGAAAAGTTTCGACTAGTTGTAAATATAGCCGCAGCAATCAGCAAAATGAAAACCAACCAATCAGGTAGCCATAGCAATAAAGATGGATACCGAATGCAAAATTTACTACTAGTCACCGAATTTGCCTCTGTGAAGGCAAGAAAGGTGCATTTTGCATAAGAGTGCCGACCTGTTGTTGTGTGTTGCACCAGAGTTTTCTCTATAAGAGTTGTCCGACTCTTTCTCATTTTTCTTTCTTTATTATAATGGTTACGCTTCAATACTAATAGATCAATTGTCTCACCAGAGTTTTCTCTATAAGAGTTGTCCGACTCTTTCTCATTTTTCTTTCTTTATTATAATGGTTACGCTTCAATACTAATAGATCAATTGTCTCACAGAAACGTCGCAGTGCATAAGATACAATAGCAGCAGCAGCATAAGAATGCAGCAATCCGGCAACTCTGAAAGTCTGAAACCAGTCTTGTAGCTTGCAGCAGCATTATTTTTTTTATTTGCTTTGAAATCATGACATGAAATGCACGAATTTGTTTTTAAAAACTTAGTGCCAACAACTAGCAATGCTCTGCTACTGCGCCAAAGAAAAGCAAATTTATAGCATACCCTGATATTTTGCCTTTACTTTTCTTAGCATATTTAGCAAAAAATGCTTAACGCAGGTAGGCTAATACGCAGTGGTGTAAAAGAAAGTAACAGTAGACTTTTACACGAGCAGCTTTTTTGATAACGAATAAGCCTAGCATTTTCGATAACGAGTATTTTCAGCATAAAGTAACGCCACCCGAGCAGTTTTTTCTGCACAAAGTAGGTTAGTTTCAAATTTTGAGCCTTAATGTCGATTTTTTTAGTTAAAAGAAAAAAAATTGCGCTGGATAATTTGAGATCTTTGGAAGCTTGCACAGCACACATTATTAATATTTGACGAGCGCGTCACAAAAAATTTCTGGTATACAACAGCTTTTTTCAAAGCTGTCGAGAGTATTTAAGATAGAGGTTTTTCGAAATGCGAAAACCAGGGAGTCGAATCGAAGTTTTATCAACCGGTTTTACGCCAATTTGATCGAACCTGAACCGTATTTTTCAAAATTTCAAAGAGCGAACCGGAACTGAACCGAATAATTTGAGTACTTGCGAACCTTAATCGAATCGATTAAAAAAGCGGCTCGCTCCGTAAGGTCACACGCGTCACTTTGATCGGCGTAACCAACTGACACTTTGAAGGTGGCTTATATTTAAAGAAATACAGTACTTGCACAGCACTACAAGCTGTGCATTGGCCCGTCAATGTGAAGATATGTTTCTTTACCAAAGATTAGGCCGCCGGCGTCGGAGCATAGTAGCAATTTAATTATCTCGAAACTGGCTTTACTACTAGTATTTTATGCATTATAGTGGCCTGTCAATGCGAAGAAAAATTGCTTTGTACGTTTCATTTTTTAAATTATGTTACTAGAATTATACCATTTTTAACTGCGAACTTGAACCGGAACTTTATAAACCGGTTTGAAATATTTTTTACTGGAGCGAACCCAAACCAGAGCGTTTCAATTTATCTGAACCTTAACCAGAACTGAACCGAAATTTGAAACCGCTGTTGAACCCAAACCGATTCTGAACCGTACAAATTAAACGGTTCGACTCCCTGGCGAAAACAGCTTTTTCAAAGCTATTCTGATGTTCCGTACTGATAACCTATTGTTCAAAATACTTGGCTAATTTTTCATTTGCACTGGCAGTGATGGGCACGATAGGCGAAAATTTTCTGTACTTAAGCAATAACGATAACCGATAATTTCAAAAAATCCCTGGGCGATACCAATTATAATCGGTAAATTTCAATTTCTTGAAGTGATATCGGTAATCGATAAATTCTTCCGAGATATGTTGCATTAAATTTTCGATGTGTTTGACGAAGCTTTTTCGGAGTCAAATTGCAAAAATATTTTTCTAGATTTTTAAGAAAAGAAAGCAGTTCGCGAACTCTGCGGTGGCAACAAAACAAAGAGACATTTTTTTAAATCGCAACAAGACTTTATGAACACTGCGTATTTTTCCACAGCACCACCTCACTAACTTTGAACACTGTGTGCATGAAGAATCGTTTATCTCGATAATTCATCGGCGATAACAAAATGTACTACAAAAGCGATATCGGTAATCAACAAATCAAAACTATATCACCGATAAATGCCCATCTCTGTGCACTGGTGGTTAAGCGAGTCTACTATTAAGATTTCAACATTCGTTTCATGTGAATAAACATTCGTTCGTTTTCCGATTACAGCAACAATTTTAAGAGACATTTGCAATTACTTTAAATCGCTTAATCATGTAGCGGTCGGAAGGTTACCACTTTATTGACAAAAGATCCCCGTGGGGACGTTTGAGTGACATTTTTTGACTGCAAATAAATTTACCGTGAGCATTTCGAATTTTTTCGTTTTAGTACAGAAGAGTTTCATCACAAAATAAAATCCAAAAAAATCAAGCCGTCATTATACTCGCGGTATTCCGCCAAAGCGTGTAACAAGTAGCGGGACCCATTTCCGCCGCTGATCGCCCAGGCAACTCAGTTTCAAAGTTCGAAGAAAACAGCGCGGTGACGAGTCCCTGGCGATACTTTGTCCGATTTGACCGGCCCAGGGCGCGAACCCCAGACCTCCCGCATCGATAGCGATGTCGTTACAACAAAGTCCAACAAACTAAAAAGCATTGGGCCTAATAAATTGTCCAACCAGTTGGACAAAAAATTAAATTCAGTAAAACTTGTGCGATAGGTCCCCTACTTTCCCTGCTTTTAATAAGATCCATAAGCTTTAATGGTTATTTTTACAGCTAAGGTCTAATAAAAAATCAAAAAACAATTAATGTAAAATATTTTGCATTCAGAAAAATGTCGTATTTAATTTGGATCAAATTCCTGAAAATATTACTCCAAAAGTTATAATGATAGAAATCAGTTTCGATTTGAAATGACATTTAGACTGGAACTTTAGTCTATCACTAAATGCAGTTTGTGTCCAACAAAGGGTGTCTTAGTAACCCATGCTAATGTACAGCTATATAGACTACCTAATCACTAAAACTATCCTTCACGTTATTTAAATCAGTTTTTGCTAACTAGGCTACATATCACTAAAAATTCTCTTGCAAATGTCTGTAAAACTATCCTTCACGTAATTGAAATCAAATTTAGCTAATTCGTTAGCTTAACTCGGGCGTTTGAAGGCTTTAGTCCAGTGGTTCTTAAACTGGGTTCGACCGAACCCCAGGGGTTCGGTGAGGCTGTAGCAGGGCTTCGGCCAAGATCAGAATAAGTTTTTGCAAAAAGGCATACAGTTGTAGTAAATGACTATCTCTGCGTGGAATGATGCATCCCCCCCACCATACTCTTTCAACGCTGTTTTTGATGAATACAATTTTTCCATAATTTCAAACCTACAGTACTTGATAACAATCATCTTTACGCCTTAAGCACGCATAAATCAAAAATGTGCGAACAAAATGTATCATATTTGGTGAAGGACTTAGAGTTAGAGGCAAAAAAATTAAACAGAACTTGCCATAAAAATTGTTCAAAAAGCTCTAAAATGGCCATTACAGTGTCTAAATTTTTGAAAACTTTCCGGGGAAGCATACCCCCGGACCCCCCCCAGAGCCATATTTTTATTCCTCAATTTGCTTCAAAGTAACTTTCCGGAAAAAAAATACGCTTAAAAAATGTAAAAATTTTATGCCACCCTCCACCGCCTTAAGAATGTTCTGAATACGCCCCTGACGTGAAACATTTTCAAAGAGCTTATGCCTTTTTCCGGTTTAGACGTCTAACGTCTTTGCACTCATTTAACATTCAACCTAATTCAAAACTGCATCCCCCTCAAAAATTTTCTGGATCCGCTCCTGGTTATAATTAAGGGTTCGATGTATGCTTGCATGACACCTGTTGGGTTCGATACTTCCGACAAGTTTGAGAACCACTGCTTTAGTCACTTTTCACAATGCAAGCTGACTGTAGTCTGCTGAAATCGATCTATAAGTACTCATGCGTAAAAACGAAATCACGTGATAGAGTCGGACAACTCTAATAAAGAAAACTCTGGTCGGACAACTCTAGTAAAGAAAACTTTGGTTGCACAGTGTAGTACGCTCGCTTATCATCGCTTCTGAACTACCGTTGCTACTGTTGCTTGATGCTTTTCATAGCCACGCTTTTCATGACATGGCTTATCATCGCCACTGTTGCTTGATGCTTATCGTAGCCATTGTTCGTGTCTCGTGTTATTTATTGCATATCACTACTACCGTGGTTTCATGTAACTTGATATTGTTGGAGGTGCGAGTCGAGTACACCACACTCCGTCAATGAAAGTGTATATTGTTTAACCTAAACAATGATCAGTGGCGAACGGTGAGTATTTTTTAGAGGTGTGCTCCTCTACAATATTTGCTGCCGCATGCAGCCATTTATTAAACCGTTAGCTCAATTGCAAAGCGCACGCTATCGGTGCGGGAGGTCTGGGGTTCGACTCCCGGGCCGGTCAAATCGACACAGTGTCGCCAACGACTCGCCACCGTTGCGACGTTTCCTCGGAGCTGCGTAGCCCAGGCGCTAAGCCGCGGAGATAGGCCCCGCAACTCGTTATACGCTTCGGCGTAATACGGCGAGTATAATGAAGATTTAATGTGTGGAAGTGCTCGAAAGTTTAATGCAAATACGCGAACCAACATCAAGCGCGTTTTCAAGCAGCCTAATTTGCTACTTAATATATTTAATTTTGGTGGCGGCTTTTCAGCTTTTGCTATTTCCAATTTTTCGTCGAAATTTCTGCTACAAAACGGCTTTTCAATCATACTGTCAACACTTACTTCCATTCCACTAATTTAACCTACAACTTGAATTTGACCAACAACTTTAAAATGTATATATTGACCGCCACACTTTCACAAATCACAAGCAATTACCAGCAACCGCATCCTAATACGATGTAGAATACAATGCAAAAGATCTGGCTTGCTTGGGTTCAACGATACCTGTTGAACCTGCCCTGGAGAGAGCCATTGCATCATTCTTCTGCGATGAAAAAAGCAATTTGCTGTGGCGTGATTGAGCATGTATTGTGACGTTGCGTCTGGGTTCAACTTTCAAATAGGACATTTTTTGATTTATATCGTGTGGAAAGAGAAAAAGTCACTCTCCGCTATGGAATATGATTCAGAATACAATGAAGAAGGTCTGGCTCACTTGTGTTCGACGATATCTGCTGAACCCATAGGCGCGGGAAGTAGGGTGCCAGGGGGAGCTCAAGCCCCCGCTGGACTTTTTTTAGCCCCCCCTGACAATCGAAAAAATTATGCACGGAGTGCGACGTGATTAATGCTCGCAACGTACATACTTAACGAAGCAAGTATTTTTTATGGCGCTTTTAACCAACAAAGAATCACTATTCTTTTAAAAATCACTCAGCTATTCTTCACTAGGTCAACGTGAAATCTGGTAAAAATTTCAATGTTTGAAGTTCATTTTTAACAGTATTTTATGTCAGCGTTCGCAAACCTTTACAGCAGTCATGGACGATGGACCAGTAGAAGCATAATGGCTGCCAATTCTTGCAGCTGCCAAACACTTTAGGCCAAACTACTCTGAATGCTCATGAAAGTCGTTACTGATCATGGGAAACACGCAAATCGTAGACGAAAATGCGGTGAAGTATAAAAAAACGGTCCTCAATCCTTCACATGTTCCGAATTCCACCAAAATTTATGTAAAGAGCTACAAACAGATTTTCACTGCCCGGACACGTTACATGAACTGTAAATGTTGGTGACCAACCTAATGTGTGTACATGCCAAATCGGCTCGCGATCGACAGCCAAGCATCCACAAATCGACCGGTAGATTGCGATCGACTGGTTGGGCACCCCTGATCAAGCTTTTATGAGCTTGTGCAAGTTCTCTTTTCTGGTTGAGTTTTTTAATGGTTTTGAATTTTTTCTACCTAATGAAGCGGCTAAATCACTACTAAACTGGTACCGATGATTGTTACTAAAATTAAGCTAGTACGCCTACCTAAATACCTATAACTACACATTTTCATTATGTTAAAAAATGGTTCAGTGTTTTATTTTGATCGTGTTTTTTTGTAATTTTTAACCTAGATGGGGCATTGCTTGTTTCATGTAAATCTGATCAGTAGGGCGATTCACGGTCAATAAAGTCAATTTTTTTTTTGAAGTTGATAGTAACTTTAACAATGTGGAAACAAAATTTCACGGTCGTAGGGTCAGTATTGAAGAAGTTATAAAGTCAATAAATGTCAATTTTTTGTTTTTTAGATCAATTTTTTTTTATTAGGTCAATTTTTGCTTTCTTGCTTTTTTTGCGCGATTCTACAGTACTTTACACTCAAAAAGAGATTACTCAGATAATTGAGAGATGGAAGTTCGTAACTGTTGGTGGTACCAGGGAGGTGTATGCTGTCGCCAGACTGTTATCGGTATTACAGTTTTACACATGCTTAATTTATTAATATAATGTTTGATGTAATTTCATTGATTCGATTGTGAAGATCCGTTCAGACAGCTTTGCAAGATTGCAATTTTGGCAAAATTCGTGTATGATAAAATAAGCTTATCGTCGTGTTTTCATTTGTTGCACATTTTTGTCGCTACGTATCGGTAGTCAAAAACACTAGAATTGAAAAGACAATGCATTAGTTATTCGAACATACTTTGACGTTACAAAGATTGCAATATAGCGAATAGCGAAACACTTGAATGCGACTCTGGATTCTGCGCAGTTACGCAGAGCAGTTAAACTTTCTGCCAGAAAACGTGCGGCATTATATGTGCGTACATTATAATCTAAGCACTAATTGAAGTGACATAGGTGTTTTTTTTTCTTATGGACTGGTTCTTTTATTTCATTGTTTCGTTAGGTCAATAAAGTCATTTTTTTGATAAAATAAAGTCAATTTTTTGAGATTTTTAAGTCAATAAAAAATCGCGCTACTGATCAGTAAAGCAAAAGTTAGATCGGACAAATTTTGTTTGCCTATACTTTTCGGTTTTGTCATTGAGGTATTTGCATTTTACAAATGCTTGTACTCACAAAATGCTTAGTAATAATTCGTGCATAGTTAGAAAAGCCTAATGAAAGTAGGCCCTAAACAATCTTGTTTTCCATGATAAAAAATTATCTTGAAAAAATTCCAGTCACTTGAGCGGGCATGCAATTAATGTCTACCAAGACAGGTCAGCTGTGCGTCCTGCTCTTAGAACGTACATTGGAGAAAAGGGGGGTCTGGGGGGCTTCGCCCCCCAGACGTTGACACGATCTTACTACTTTGAGCCCCCCCTGTCCAAAAAATGTTCCCACGCCACTGGTTGAACCTACCATACAAGAGAATGTTACGTCATCGGTCAGCGTTGAAAAAAAAAAAGCAATTCGTCGTTCATGAAAGCAAAAAGAACGCAGGTTGCGCTGATATTACAAAGATTTAAAACGAGAAAATCCAAATATTTTAGTTAAATGTAATTAACGCGTGCGCCTGAGATATCGCAGGGTGTGCGCTGATCACCTTGAACCTCTGGAGAATACGCCCCTGCCTACAATAGAATACAAAAGTTTTTTCCAGCACTGCTGAAAGAGGCCCGCATATTGTTTCTTGCCTGGGGCCCGCAAAACCTTAAGGCCACCACTGTATGCTCGCAACGTTTCTCTGCGTGTATTCTGTATGCTTAGCAAGAGTATCTCCATGGTAAGCTCAAAGAATATTATTCTCTCCCTATTTCAATGTTACCAAAAACATACATCCACACGTAACTAGAACTAGAAGCACAGCCCAAAACAATTATTTCGTGCCCCATGCATCCGGGCTATCAAATGGATCAGACCGATCAGATGGCCGAGTTGTATAGAGCGTCTGCTTCTGGATCGGTAGACTTGGGGTTCGATTCCGAGTCGGGTCAAACCAATGACTTTAAAATTGGTATTCACAGCTTCCCTGCTTGACGTTCAGCATTGAAGGGACAGTGTGGAGAACAAGCCGGCAAGTTTACTTGTTGTGGCGTTGGGAAAGGCACTTAACGGGATTCCCCCATCATAGTGTGGTAGACAGATGGCCGGCAACTCCTAAGCAAGCTCGTACAGCGCTTCGTCGCTTTCTCGAGATAGGAGGATGAATATGCCAATAATAATTAAAAAATAAAATAATAATAATAATAAGGCTATATGCACAGCAACTTTGCTGTTAGAAATCTTTTTTTGTTTTTTTTTTTGTCACACAAAAAAAAATTTATCAGCAAGAACAAGGTAATGAGTAAACATACCGACGATTATTTTAAATTTACAAAAAAACAGCACGCTGCACAAAACAGGAAGAAAAGACAAAACAAAATACGGTTCTAGGTACTTTTAAAGTTAAACCGCATCATTAAAGCTGTAGCGCCCGCAGTACTTTGTGTAGATAAAGCAAATTGTTCATCCCAACAAGAATTGGAATATTTGTCATTGCAAACAGCTAGAATTAACAATATTAAAATACATGTCTATTTATTTCTATTTACTCATGAAGATCTCCAAGACGATAGGTAAACAATAGTGCCAGGTTTGATAAAAATTCGATAATCTAATAAAGTGGGTTTGCATTAGAATGATTCTAATATATGACATGATTAGAGTAAAAATTTTCCTGAAATAACAGAAGCAGACAACTTCGCCTTTCAAATGTCAGAAGCAAAACTCGAGCAGAATCCTTGGAAACAAGGGCAACTCCTAAGCAAGCCTGGATTCATTTGTCCCATGCCTAGCGCCTCTGTCGCTTTCTCGTGACAGGAGGATAAAAATGAAGAAGTACGTTAGCAAATTTTGGAAAACTTATCGGTACTTGACTGACAATGCCAATATGACTGGGCCTGGGGTAGCCTAGTTTACCGTACGATACCGGTACGGTACCACTATGCTACAATACTGGTACTAGGCCCTGTGGCTGGCCTTACAGCAATCCAGTGCAGATTCTTGAACCAGGCGTACTATTGCAACATTTTCAGGTTGAACGATTTTTTTATGCTTTAATTTTTAATGCTGTCTTGAAAAAACAAAGCTAGCCTAGTTCCTGAATCTAACGGTCTTTCGGCTATTTTATACCTAGGCCTAGTACCGGTAAACAGGCTGAAAGCTATATTGTGGGAAAAGTAGAGGGTTAGCCATCGCAATAGATGGTTGCAGTTGTAACGTCGTAGCAATGTCAATGGCTAACTTGAAACAATGCTCGTTCACAGCATAGTTTATTCTTTAAGGTTACCAGTACGGTAGCTTGCATCTCCATGCTAATCTGCCCTATACTGGTAAAACTAGAGGTTTATGCTTTGTCCAGTGTCACTGGTCCTCAGTCATGGTGTCTTGTACGGTACGGTATCAAAGGCTAATTTATGACTACTGCAGTTATTGCAGTGTGAAGAGCGATGAATAGCACAATTATTTGTGACTGCTCAACGTACCGGTAATGTTCTGTATTTTATTTGTGCATGCAGTTTTTTGGTGAATTTTTAGGTTTAGTTTGTGGTAACAGAAATTGAGTGAAATGACTGCTGGGTCAATTGCAGTTCCTACTGTGATACCACTCAGGGTACCAACTGCTGGAGTATCAAAGAATCACATTGATTCAAATACATTAATTGAAATCCATTCAGGTATTTTAGTAGAGTACGGTAACTTTCTGTTAATTTGCGTGTTATGAGTTGGTTTGTTTATATTAAATTTTGAAACTCTGTCTAGGTCACTATAATTTAATCTGCTGAATTTATGTGGTTATGACTTGACTCTGAACTTTCATGCTATCATTTGGTCTTATGCCAATGTTCTGATCCACTCTTCAAAAAAAAAAAAATGATACAAGAGAAAAGCAAAAATCATGATACCGATGAGTGCGGCAAATTTCTTTCAATACACTGATACAGCAATTGTTGATAAAAAATGTTGCAAATTTCGTGTTTAAACACAAAAAGAAATTACTACCAAAAACATTTGATCACATTTTTGATGTACATGTCATTCAAAAAAGACAATTATCAGGGGCAACAATGATATTATGCCCATCAGTTGTTCAACAAATATTGGACAGCAATCAATTAGGTACTTGGGTCCAAAGACATGGAATATTCTTTCTACATCTATCATCTATCAGAAATTGCAAGACCGTTAATAATTTTAATAAAGAATTAGCTAAGTATTTGTTAAAAACCGAAGCCAATTAACATTAAACACTTCTAATGATGCAACTGAGAATTAATAGCAACCTAGACCTTAAGGGTAGTAAAGCAGAGCTTATATAAACTAAAATTGTGTAGATATTGAACATGAATGGATGGCGGGTGCATGGATGACTGGATGATGAATAAATGGATAATGTATGAGAGTATGAGGCGGTGACTGGATGATAAATGAATGGATAATGTACGGGAGAATGAGGCGGTGTATGAATATGAATGGATGACTGGGTTAATGGGTGTATGAGGTGGTGTGTGGGTGTATGAGGCAGTGTGTATTTGTACATAGTTTCGTTTTTCTTTGACTTTCAGGTGGGACAGCCTTGCTGTCTGCTGTAACTGCCAATACTTTTTGTTTTTATGTTTATGTCCGTGCTAGGCATAACACCACGTGTTTTTCTGTCTTTCCTCTTTATGCTGTTTTTCGTGGCGCAAATGAAAATAAATAAATAAATATATATAGTATATGGCTGAACACAGGAGGGGGGGATGTGGAGATGCATCCCCCCACCAGCCATTTTCAACTATGCTTTGGATGAATAAAATTTTTCCCTAATTTCGAACCTCTTCATAGCAATATGCTTGAGTTGCCTTAAGTACGCATTGTCGAAACTGTGCGAACAAAATGCTTGATATTTGTTGAAGCGCTCAAAATTAGGGACCAAAAATATACACAAAGTTTGCCTGAAAAGTGTTTAAAAAACACTAAAATGGCTATTACAGTATATAATTTTTCTGGGGGAGCATGCCCCTGCACCCCCCTAGAATCGCTTTTGTTACTCAAGTTGCTTAAAAATTAACTCTGCCGGAAAAAACTACGCTTGAAAAAGTGACGAAATTTGATGCCCCCTCCCTGAAAAAATTTCTGAATATGCCCCTAACATGAAGCATTTTCAAAGGGCTTATTTACACCCGTTTCTGGGTCTAAACGTTTTAACGTTTTTAACATTCAACCTAATTAAATATTACATCTACCCCACCAAAACTTTCTGGATCCGCTCCTGGCTGAACATGTCCAATAATAATAAAAAATGAGAAGGTTGAGACAACCACTGTTTATAATGATAGAAAGATAATTATTTTTAAAAAGAGCTTTAATTTGCTAGATTTTACACTGTAGTTGTTTTAAAACTTTGTCATGCTCATATTTTTGTTCATGTTGGACTATTACACTTAATTGAATAACTCTGTGCTTGCATCAACTGATGTAATTGCTCTGCTTTTATGTTCGGTTATTGCAGAGACTCCTAATACAAAAATATATTATACTGTTGACAACACACGACCAGACCCTGATAAGAAACTTGGTGGAAACACAACACTTCTTTATAAAGAGCCGTTTATGCTTCGACATGGAAAAAGATCTATCAAAGCTTTAGCTCAAAGCAGGTACTGTAATTAAATGTTTTGATAGAGTTCTTACCTAGCGGTTCCTTTTCCACATATCTAACGGGTGGCTGCTGACTCGAAGAACGCAAGCTCACTTCGCAGTCTCCCTCAATTACTGTTGAATTTTCAGTTCAATATAATTTCAAAATAATCTGAGTTATTTATTATTTATTTATTTATTTTACTTACCGTATTTATTCGAGTATAACGCGCACCCGTGTATAACGCGCATCCCTAACTTTTGAATGAAAATTAGTATAAAATATTTTTCACATAGAAAGGAACAACTGCTGTTGAAGACATGTGGCTATAACAAAAAATTTATTGACAACATACGAAAAAAATTTATTTAAGCACAATTCCCAAATAAAATTTATGGTAGAATTTAAAACCCTTCAAAATCGGATTCATCATCAGATTCACCAAACAATTGTTCGAATTCTAAGCAACGTATTGCGCGCTGTAGCCGTGATAGGGAATTTATCTGGCAACAGCGTGCTGTGCGACCTATTTACTCGTGTATAACGCGCACCCTTAATTTTTGATTAAAAATCAGTACAAAATTTTGCGCGTTATACTCGAATAAATACGGTACTGGCTTTTTCAGCGATCGCAAGACTTCTCAATCAGCTCTAATTTGCTGCAGCCTATCACTGGTTTAATGCAATTTTATTTTTTCAAGGAATGGTTGAAACCCAATATAGACTTGAATTTTATTTTATTACGAACTGGATTTTCTATTATAAGGACCAAAATTGGACCTTAAAACAACGTAAAGAGTCTGTGTAATGTTGTCAAAATACTTGGACTTGAGGTTATTTTAGCTGCCTTGAGTATAGGCATAACTTGTTACTACTTGTACAACGATTTGTGATTTCTAATCTTATCGTGTTTATGCAGAGATGGCCGGGAGAGCAACGTTGTCACAAAGGTTTTCAATGTTGAATATGCTGAGCCCCTTTCTCCTACTAGTTCCGAGAGTGGAATGGACAATGATGAAAATTTTCAAAGCCAATTGCCAAAGCACAGCTCGGTAAAATGAATTGCTAAAAATAAAATTATTTCATGATGGTGATTTGAAGTTTGTGGTGGTCTGTTAGGATTATCGATTTATAATTTGTTCTTTATATAAGATTTGCATTTGTCTGCTTTCAAATTTTATTTTTAGATTGGCATTACGTTTCCTGAATGAGTAGTTTAGCGATAGCAAAAATGCGAGATTGCTATTTAAGTTTCTGTTTGTTGTGAGTCTTTGCTTCGTCTGTGCTATTCGGAAGCTAGGGAGAAAGTACCATTCTAATGGAGAATTAGACGGTGTATTGTATATATGTATTTCTTTATTACACAAAGACGCAATTCCTTTTTGCACAATGTTATGTGCAGTGACAGTGACCTTAGTTATTAATCAATCCAAGTGCTATAACTAGTTGAGCTTCTGTGAAAGTTAGAATTTCAATTATGGACTTCTTGCTATTGATAGAGCCTGCTTGATTGAAGTTTGCAGAGTTTGTTTAACGTTTATGATCTTTGCTTTCTAGGTAGAATCTAACCTAAGAACTGCATCAATTCTTCATCGAGATCGATTTGATCATAAAGAGGCTTGGGGTGATTTGTCGGCTTCGCAATCACTGCAAGGTAGGCATGAGCTACTCCGTCAAACATTGCTTTTCGTATCCATGGTTATTTGTTTAAGTTTATGCCCATCTGTTTGTTTGTCTTGATTCTTAGATTTTATTCTACCTTCAATTTTAATACGCTCAAGTTGTTTTATGTAGCGCTACCACTGCCTTACTCTGCTTCTGCAGTAATACTACCATCTCGATTGTTGGGCTTACCAGCCACCGCGAAAAAATGCGCGTGATAATCGCAAACCACAAAGATGTGTTTGTAAACGAATGAATAAATTTAATCAAGATTCAGTGTGAATTTGACTACATTTTACCTTGTTCTATATTATACATTGCTGAAGATTTGCTTAACGTTTCTGCTGTTCACAGAGATTTTTGTTTTATAGATTTGCGAATCAGCACCGATTCAACGCTACGACCATTTAGCTCAACATCACAAACAAACAAATTGGCTTTCCAGGAATTTGTCAGGTTACCCTAAAAATACTTTCAAAAAAATTTTAATTATCTGATTTCGTCCCGTAATGGTCCCAGTGCTATATACGATTTTACATTGCAGTGAGTTTGGCCCTTACTGGAAAGATAAGCAAAATATTTTTTAAATTTGCGATTATTTCACGTAATGTAAATATCTTGGCTTTGTTTTATTTTTGTAACTCCTTCTAGCGTAGATTGCTGATGTGGAAAAAAAAACAAACAAAATATTCATTATACTTTTCAACGTTTCAGGTGTGTATATTGCGACAATCCAAGACCGAAAGAAAGCCGATCTCGATTCTGTCCAAATTGTGGCAAACCAGTTCCTGTGGATCCTCATACAGGCGTTGTTGAACCTGGTTCTGTAAGTGCTTGCAAATTGCAACACATACATTCAACGTTGTATATTGCTTGTTCTCTTGTTATTTTGAAGTTGAATTTAATGGTTGCAATGATGATCAGTATGTTAAGATTTATGTCTAGTCTTCTATTTAAGCACGTGTAGATTTAATGGCGTTGAGTTTTTTTTATCTTCAATGACATTTACGCTTGTCGTATTACTGTTTGCTGATATCATTGTAGTTTATCGTCATTTTTACACTGCTTTAATTATTGTAGATGGGAATGTGCACTAAATGTCGATCTTACATTCCACTAAACCAGTCAAAATGTATCGTTTGTGAAGAACCAATAACAGGCCGACCCCAGCCTATGACTAGCGTTCGATTACAGGTATATTGATCAGTGTTGAGTATTGAATTAGGATAAAAAACCAAAAGTTTAAATAACAATGATATTGGTTTTCCTCGTCGAGTATGATGCAACAGTTAGGTACGTTGATAGTTTGTCCGTATAATGATCGTTTTTTCCGTTAAGGACGGAATCTTATGCGGATCATGTGGAACGAACAATCCGTCCCATCTTACACACTGTGCTTCATGCGAACATCGCTTTCCTACTCCAATCCACTCTGGATCCAACGCTCCTCCACTCCCTCGACTAGATGGAGAACTTGTACGATGTCCAGCTTGTAACAGGGTCAATAACCCTGATGCACGGTACTGCGATTGGTGTGGCGAAAAGGTAAGTGGGGATTTCAAAGGAAGGTGCTTTTCTGCATTTCACAAAGCTACTTTTTTGACATTTTTAAACTTTTTCTTTGTTATTGATCTTTTAGTGATAATATGTTCTGTAAATGAGGTTTGTATGTAGTAAAACGAAATTTGAGTGATCATTTC